>JARQTI010000598.1:994570-1277636 GCA_030142655.1 Trachelus tabidus
ATAGCCGCTAACTCTTATCCTTTCCCTCGAGTCTTCCCTTTGAACCGAATCGAGAGCGTTCCTTAACGAATCGGTACGTAACTCCTGGAGATTCTCTACGGCTGCTTCCCCAGGACATGGGGCGGCAGTTGAGCACCTCAACCCGGATCAGGATGTTATTTGCCTCTCTCCAGCCTGTATCTCAGCCGGACTTCCGCCGGTCCATAGAGACGTCTCCGTCGGGTCTTCTCCTCTACCCGGCCACTCGGTACCTCGAGACTGTCTCTCCACGGCAGATTCAAGCGCTTCGACCTCGACTCAACAATAACAAATCATCCTAGAGCATAGGCGTAACTGTACGAATCAATCCGAGAGCGTTGCTTTTGAGCAGAGTCGCGACTCGAAGGGAACGAGAAAGCGAGAGCGTTATCTGAAGCGGTAGTAGGAGTCGAGTCGTCTCGTAACAGTGAGTCGGAAAACCACGTCACAATATATATATAATATATGACAGTTAGGCAGAAAGTATAAATATGAAACGCATGGACCAGCGAATCAAGCATTGGATTTTGAAAAGCAGACATCGCGAAATTCACTGTCTTATTTTTATATATTTCGCAAAATAAATATGCGCTTCTACTTGTATTACTGTGGTTTTGCAGGACTCGGTGTACGTTTGTTCCTCTGTGGTGAAGTTCAAACTCCACTAATCGCTATAACCACGACGTGACTATCGTGTGCAGTAATTCGAAAAACATATATGCACGTGCCATTTTGCAATTATAAAAATTGCTAAAAATTTGCAAAGCAGTCGTGTGTGGATTATTCAGAGGTAAAGCGGAAGTTTGTATTCTTTATTTTTTTTCGAATAGTGCAGCTCGTCTGTAAGATAGAACTTATTGTTTTCTAGTTGTCAACAGTGTTAAAAGATACGAAAGGCAATTTTCGGTATGAAAGGATACGAGTTTTGTTTGTTATATTACATTTAATTTCTACAGCTGCAAGGCCATTCATGCAATTTATTGATCGCTGGTAGATTCGCAAAATGCTAGTAGTTTATTCCAACATGGCGTCATTACTGCTGGAGTCAAAAAGTTACGTTTAGAATTCGCTTCTTTAAAGCCGGGAAAAAATGAGAAAGCTTGTAAATTCGAAGAAAAGCAATTTTTTAAAAACCTTTAATACAGTTTCTATGCTATTAGTCATTAAGTTGATGCAGTATATAAAACAAATAAGAAACAAAAAACTTCACTTGTTTAAATTGAAAGATACATGTAGGTCGTTAAGGTTAGCAATTTAAAAGAAATAAAAAGCAAAAAAATCGATATTTTATATTAACTTGCACGACGAGTCTGCACATTCGATAGCTGTGTCGCAATTGCAAAAATTGTCGCAGCGACAAATCGTTGGACAGCCAATGGCTGATTCGACTGCCAAGTGCAATTGTCTAGTGAAGTTTCTGCAGTCTAAAAAGCTATACCGTACACATTAAATCTCATCGACGAGATTCCTCCAGTTCTATTGAAAGACCGTGGACTGTTTGCCAAAGCAGATAGGCAGCTACGTGTACAACTCTCACGATTGAAAAAGACGCCGACAGAGGGACAAGCGTCGTTGAGTTTCTCGCAGTGAGACTGATAAAAATGAATCTTCCAAACATCAGACAAATTTTTTCTTGGCTCTCAACTGTATTCTATATATATGTACAATACTTAAGACTGATATTATTATAAGATAATAATATGCAAGCCAATAACAAGAAGACACCATAAATATCGTCATTGAATAAAATACTTACCGTAGCGAAATAAAAAATTGATTAAAAATTAACAATTTATTTATCTAATTATTTGTGTAATACTATTAAGATTTTTATAAATTAACCACTGCTGAACGTAAGTATTGAGTAGACGCTCATATCTATTAATAAATTCAATTACGAGTGACGTATTAAAAAATTATTGACAACACCAGAAATTCAAACGGTACACTAAGGTGCATCCGAAATTGAATAAAAGTTAATAAAATTCTACACACGCGTTTTTCTCAAACCTATAGAAGCATGTAAAACAGCATACCTAATGCACACCAGCTAAATTGTCGTATGCTCTGATGTCAGATGTTCTGAGAAAATTCCAGAGCTTTTTAACAAATTAAAAATTTTCCTTGATTTTATCTATTTTTTTTTTCATGCATCGAAACCCCGAGCCTTACCTGCCATCGAACTTCAAAGATCAATCCAGTGCTTGGAACGCGCTTTCATACGGTTCACGAGCGGCAGCCATTTATCGAAAAAGTTGGGCTAACAAGAACAAAAACAGAAGAGTAGCACAAAACGTTCTGGGTACAAGATACTTAACATCATTGACCCATTACACATAATAATACTGAACTACAGTAAAACTATAGACTAGCAACCTCCATTACGGCATAACAATAGATTCTCAAAAGTTTCAATGCGATAACCGTTCTAACGGTCGTTCTTACTCTATGGACTAAAATTCAAAATTTCAACAACACCGATTAAAATTACTCTAACTAATTCTAACACATGGTGAGCCAATACAAGGAATTCCACATATAAAAATGACATGCACTATCAATTGACATATGCATTTTTTACTCTATGCCAACCTAACCTAACATTGAGATTGATGAAAATTCTGCAGTGATTAATGAACGACCTGAATATGTATCATATGAAAAATTAAGAAGAATCGTTTGACGCTTTAATTTACACATTTAAAAATTTGTCAAATAAAAAATGTGATACAGTGTACAGTCTCTTTTATAATATAACTATCAGATCATTTTATCATTATTTTCTAACACACACATACCGTGAATCAATCGCCATGTTATTACTTCAATTACACTTTTGAAGAAATTTATTGTAGACGAACCCCCCCCATCCCCCCTCTTCCCCACACCTTTAATTATCACAATATAATCATCAATCGACCATTGTCCCATCGACCATGCAAATATTATGATGAAAAATTCCCAAGATCGATTTACTTCCTAAGTAGTTCAATCTTGTTTACAAGTTACTTCAAACAGCTATATTCACGTCGATCAAACGATTCTATACGTTTAGGATATACAGTGTAAAATTGTACAAAGGGAATACTCTGTATAAAACGTATATCAACAACATATTAGCAATTTAGTCAACGTAGACTGCTCCATTGACACTTTCCTGACCTTCAATATTATGTTTCCCATCTATGTGAACTGACTAGTTTCAGATCGATAGTCGACCGAAAGACAAACCAATCTGCGTATTGAATATAGACTGGTCCCATTTGGGAATAAAGCCGTAAAGGAAAATAAGAAAGACTAGTAAATATCGCAATATAATGCAAGTGATACAATCGATTCAAACAAAGTCGTGTCGCATTGTACGTTTAATTCGAAGATTTTCAAACCAAATAACGACAGTTATACAAACGTGACAAGAAAAGTACAGTAAAGTATAAAAGTATACAATTACAATTATATGTATATCTAATGTGTAACGTTCCGCTCTTATACCCCTCTATACTCTATCCTTTTTCCTTCCTAATTATCCAACCTCGATGATGGATACGTCAAGAGTCCCGCATAAGAGTGAATAGCGCACGCTGCTTGCGCGTCCTCTCTCTCTCTCTCTCTCTCTCACTCCCTCTATTTCTCTCTCTGTTTTTGTTAGCTATTTATCCTATGACTTCCACTGAGTTATTGCTTCTTCGTGATATCACCTGGATATGACAGTCAACTCCGTAGCGACTACGTCAAGACGGTTTCCTCCCGGGGAATCCCCTTCCAAAGTCGTAGAGTCCCTTGTGACACAGCAGTCCGCAGTTTCTAAGACGGATCTCACTGTCCACGGAGGCTGGGCTTTAGCTCTAAAGGAATATGCGCCAGTCTATATTCAATACGTAGATCAGTCTGCCTTTCGATCGGTTATCGCATAGATAGGAAAAATAATACCGAAACTGTCCGAAAAGTAACAATGACTGGCAGTGTACATTGAATTATATCTTCAGCACGTAACTACTTTAGGGCAAATTTTCAAGAATATTAAAAACTTTTCGAAAAGTTTGTCGAGATAAACAAGTATTCAGTAGATTTTTGGAAAATCTTGTTGACCAATAATCATAATACCAGAAATATTAAAATCGAGTAAGAATAATACAGGGCAAATCCAACGCAACGGAATGATTAGACTGGGACGATATTATCATTAAATATAAATAAATAATAAATTATATATATATTCACAAAGGGACAATCGTCATCGATCGTCCTGTCTGTAAGAATACATACAAATTATCTTTAACAGATATATGATCTGTCAGTATACAGAGTGAACATGTAAACTGGTGATGACAGTGGTGGAAATAAAAAATAAAAAATAAAAAGAATCAGTATAATATCGAGTTTCCAATGTGGCGATTTATTGGTGTGAACGCTACTTAAAATGTATGGACAAAAGCATTGCCTAACGTTACGTGTAAAAGATTACAGACAAATCAAACAGTCAGAGTAAGTGATTATAGTGCTTGGTGTGATAACGTCACTGGAAAGAAAAGAGAGAAAAAAAAGGAAATTATAGTGCTTGTCTCGAGCAGTCTATACACCCGGTGGGCTATAAAGTCACGGAGATAACAAAGATATTATCATTCGAATAATATTTTCGCGCTTCAATTTTTATTTTAAAAAATTCTTTTTTTTCCCTTATAAACTATATACAATGACATTTTCGCGATTTATCGTTACACGTAACACGTTATTTGACTGGCGTCATTTCCATTGACTGAAATATCAGTATTATTATCATTCGCCAACGAGGTCAGTCGGTAAAGTAGAAAAGAGTTATCGGTCGAGCGGCAATCCAGTGTCTTATAGACCACGGTGTATAATGATCTCGGTCATGGAGGAAGAATGTTAGGTTATGGTAAATACCTTCGTAGTACAAAAGCAACACTCGAATTCACTAGGTAATTCATCAATTTTCTCGAATTTTCTGCTGTCTTTTTTCTCTTCGTCCTATAATATCACAGATGGGTTACACTTACTTACGATACATTTGGAGGAAAACTTTGCTTTTAACTTTTTCAAAATTTTTTCAGCCGCTCACTCGTCACGTCGTAAACACGATCGAACGACTTTCGGAGTTCGTAATGAATGAATAAACAAAAAACTTGTTTAGACCGACAAGAAGGAAGCAAGATGAACAATAAGCTTTGTTCGTTAAGACAACAAGCTCCACTTTCATGAAACTGTGGAAGTCAAGTTAAAGTGCTTGGAGGACCTCTCGAGGGCCCAAGAACCGTCATTCACGCTGCCCTTTAACTCCGTTGTTATTTGTCTTGTACGACTCCGAAGTGTGTTCGAGTGTCCCGGACGATGAGAGTTGCAAAAGAATGAAATCTACGCAGGGAATTTCTACACGAGGCACTTCAACTATCCCGGGGAGCCAGAGAGACAGTGAACAATCGATAGGCGGGATTCTGGTTCGGTCGAAATATTTGAATTTCCCGCGATTTTCTATAACGACTATTATATCACAACGACTTGCAGAAATGATTATGTAATAGCAAACGTCGATATATTACATGAAACATTTAATAACGAAATAAAGATCTGGCATGTGAAAACTTACATATTATGTATACGTATATACGTGTTATTTTCATTTACCGGGTAATCTGAAAAATAAGTAATTATTCAGACTCCTATATGTATTTTTTTTATTATTATTTCAAATTCGACGTAAACAGATCGTTCGGCAATTCGCTCTATTGAATTTTTCATGAAACCAAGGGATGCGGATAATTATTTTTATTTTATTTTTCTGTTTTATCGCGTCTTAATCACTTCGACTCATTGATAGTCTTTCGGGCTCCTCAGATTAATCTAATCGAACGTAAATAATTTGCTGATTATTCTTCTACGGTGCTAATCTAAATTGCAAATGAATTGGAAATTGCGATGGAATTACGTGTTTACTGAAGAAATCCAATCAATCACCATTTAAAGTTAACTGATGAAACTACACTTAGGTATTGACCGACATGAGACTAGGTATTTTTCCAGTGATCAATCAATGTCGTCTAAACGGAGTGAAAAAACACGGCTACTTTGTCTACGAATGAAATATAACAAAATAAATTAATTAATAATAATATAGACTGATGATTATCGATACGCCGATAATTATCACCCGGAAAGAACGTCATAAACTTTTCCTTCGCGCCATAAACAATTTTTAAATTTCGTCCCACCTTAAAGGCACAACGGAAACGAAAGAAAAACAGGAATAATGTTAAAAACACTATAAACATGGATTATAAATTTATTAATTAAAAAAAATATCTTAGAATCGTATACCATAAATTATATGATTATAACATATCCATAGGATACAGTCACAACCGAAACCTTCGGAAAACTACTTACTATCTGAAGACAGGATAGCAAATTGAACGAAGAAAAAAATATATATACGATATTACAAAACCTACGATTAAAGCTAATATTTCATGCAAGCGACCGCGACAAATGTCGCGCGACGAAATTACGCAAAAATGAAGAATTCCGTCGCGTCTATGAAATATGGCTCCACATACGTCTTTATTGCAGCTTCGTTGGATATGGTCGCATAAAAAATAGAATTCTGTCGCACGAAAATAAAGCCGAGCTCTACTGGTGCGACAGAAAGTACTCTACGTGCGACAAAAGTATACCTACATCCCCTCAATTTTTAGCCAATCAGCGTGGATTTGTCGCGCGACAACTGTCGCAGTCGCATGCATGAAATATCAGCTTAACAGTAATACCAAAGTAAAAAAAAGTTAGTGTCAAAACGAAGTAAAGAAAAAAAAACATCGTATCTAACAGAGCGATGAAGAGTGAGTAGCGAAGCCAAATAATAAAAATTGATATTTCTACGCAGGCTGTACAACAAATCCGTTAGCTACGTCATATCCGTTTTACGTATACGAAACAGCTTAAGTCTAAAGGTGCATAGAGTCGAGATCGGACAAGAAGACAAGGAAAAAAAAGGTGAAAAACATATATTAAACAGATGTAAAAATAATTGGGATTTTTGTTACAAGCCCTTTTAATAAAAAACGACAATTATTTTTTTCACCAGCCTAATATCAAGCCGGGAGCGAAGCGCATGGAATGTTCGAGACGCGCCGACTCGATGCTTTTCAAATGGAGAAGAAAATCGCGCGACCGTTTTCAGGTTAATGACGTAGCTAACGGATCGATTGTCAATTGACGATGAACTTACGCTGGGTGTTGTATTGCCTTGAAGCGAATGTTGCGCAGGCATCTCGTCGTGGAAGTAATCCTCGTTTTGTGTGCTGGTAGGCATGTGCTGGGCAAAATCGAGTAACCGTCGGTTCGGGCTGTCTGGCGTGGTTGGTATGTCATTCGGTAAAATCGGTAAACACGACGAGGCACTACGACGATGTCGCGAGAGACTGTAATGCTCGTAGTTTCTATAACATCCAGGTCCAGTCTGTGCAGGTCCGCGTTCGCATGCAGACTCACCCTCCGTACTATTGCCATCGACACCGGACATATTGTGACCTAGAAGAATATAATAGCGTTAAATAATTTTCTTAATTAATTTTCTATTTTCTCTGTCGTCAGTAAAGCACCGATAGCAACTATGCAGGCTTCCCTTCTATGGTACAAATACCTACGCTTGACTAGTTATGTATCGTCGTTGTTTTGACTAGCTTTTACCGCTCGGGCACTGTCGCTATAGTAATACAGCAACGTGTTATATGTACTGCCGTGACGAATGACACAACGGATTAAAGTTTCAAGGAGAATTTATTCTAAATATATTTCAAGGAGCTAAACAATTTCAATATGGATAACGTTGAAATCAGCATAGACGAAATTACGCTGAGGTATGTAATAACAATTTCGTATAAACTAATAAAAACTAAACTGACTAACTTCGTCTGCTAGACATTCGAATGGGAAGGCTTGACTTTTTCATTACCATTTAAAATATACAGATCTATCACGCTATTTCATTACTATCTTTATACATTGCTAAGTAATTATATCAATGGATGCTACTGAATAGATTTCAAATAAACTATTCGATAAATCTCTGGATTTCCGGTAACGATGAATCCCGACGATTATTTTACAATCTTCAAATCCCGCCAGATACAGTTCTCATGCGAAGCGCCGTTAATATTACGCAATTGCACTACAAGTCCTAACTAAAAATTAATAAACGCAGAACGTAAATGTCTTTTTTTATTTCTAAATTTTTAAAGCTTTCCGCGCGCTTAAGTGCGTGAGACGATCTCGACATAGCGTTTAATAATAGATATAGCGATCGAATCATTAAAAATAACTTGTGTGTGGATTAAGCATAAATAATTCAACTGTATGGGTTGTATAAAATTTATAAAAGTATATAACAGTTATTACAAGGAAAAGCTGATCATCTCGACTAATCAGGATCTAAAAACGAAAAAAAAGCAGGTATAAGAATAATAGTTCAAATTTACCATAATTGTTCCCGTAGGCCGTAAACAAGAAAGGTAAACGCGTTACAAAGTGATTTATCGTAAATGAGCTCTCAGGCGAACTGACTGGCGGGTTACTGGAAAGAATTTAAGTACCGATTCGTGTACGACAAAAATGGGCAATATCCATGAAGAGTCAGTTACGTGTTACAAGGTTAGTGGTATTCAACCAAGGGTACGACATTTTCCTATTACTGAGAAGAAAATAGGGAAGGGGGGAAGAAGACAGAAAAAGAAAAATAAATTCATTGCATACCTATACTTATAATTTCCAAATAATTATGCTAGATGAATGTAGCAATAAAGGGAAGTATCCAACAATTTTTATCGACACTCTGATTAAAATCATATGAATTCCTCGTGAATTTTTGTGTTTACTCAGAGTTTCTTGAAAAAATAAATAAATAACAAAATATATCTAAAATTTTCATCAGTCACATTCTATCGAGGTTATCTCTGCGAGGGGACTGGGACGTTTGAGGAGAGGAAATTGGATCTTTCGAAATTTGTGTCTTTGTCTATATTTTTATTCGTTCGAGCTCACTCTCTCGCGCTTTCGTATATCTTTTTTTTCTTTCGCACAATCAAATTTCGAACTACGTTTCGTCCTGCTGTGTATTTTGCGCGATGCCTACGAGAGCCATTTCTCCTTTGCAACGCATCGACCCGTGAAGCGGCAAGCTGTAGATTGAATGAAGAAAAAAAATGATAGGGTATCCAGCATCCCCTTTTGATTCTGGATACTTGATAAACATATAGGGTGTGCCACGATTCACGAATATCCATTGGATATGTAAATGTCTTGTACTCGATGAAAAATGTTGATGTGACATTGAGGTTAATGGATTTTCAGATGGACGAGATCGAAGCGATCTTTTTTAGTATAATGTTTTATGTGCTAAATGAGAAATTGCTTGGAATTGAATTCTAAGGAAGAAAAAAAAGCTACGTCTGGATCAAGGAAAAAGAAATTGGCGCCTGACCACCACGCCCGGCTGACAGCCGCATCTATTTGACAAGCTGTACGATATATGTATAACGGGTGGATATTTCAAAATAGCTATGACGTCAGAGTAATTTGAAATACGTTAATGGTTTGCGATACCATGAATTCTGATAAAAAGCGATAGACACGGGAAAAGAAAATAAATGAAAAATACCTATTGACACAGACGTGAAAAAGTAATTAAAAATTGTAATGTAATCAGTCGTATCATTTTTTTCATGATTTATTTAAAAAATACTTTATTACTATTTCGATGACGCGACACACTCCTTTTTTTCTTAATTCACTGCATTATTTATATTTTTACAAGCGATGAGAAAAAGCAGTATAGTCATTAATTACAAAAGACTATCATCCGCAAGCTCTTCTGCGTTGTAATTCGACGAATGGACAAAGAATAAAAAAAAAAAAGAAAATAGAGTAAAAAAAATAGAACGTCCATTCGACACGCAAGGGCGTGGCGTACATGCAGGAAATATCAGCAGAATAGCAGTATAGGCTAAGGATATGTAATATGAAAAAAAAAAGTGATCAAACGTAAAAATAATATCGGCGTATAAACTAGTATTTGAAAAACAAAAAAATAAATATAGTGTACAAAAACGTATTGAAAATAGGCCACATGTACGTAAGACGTATAATTTGTAAAACGAAAAGTGGTACCTCGAGGAATTGTGTTGAATACCACTGTTTCAAGTAGTCTAGAAAAAGTTTTCCGCCCTCGTCTGTGAAGCACGTGAGCGCGAGATTTCGTCAAAAGAAATTCAGAGTTTTGTGCGAGCTTTAAGGATCTCGTAAGGAGACGCTTCCGAGTGCTATCTCTACAGTGTGTTTCAGCTAGAAGGTTCTTCGACTATTCACCGTCGGCAAAGAGCGAGGAGGAGTCTCTCTTATAGGACGCAGTATCTCATTCCTGGGAAATACGTTTCTTCGCCGACGGGGCTCCCTAGACTTACGGTACGGCACTGACCCATGTAGTATCTATACGTAAAAATAACGTCTTTTGGCGTGACAGATCGTCGAGAGGATATTCAAATTTTAAACGTCTTTCGTGGAGTTACGCTGCGACAATTATATACGTGCATAATATATTGGCAGTCGTAGTGTCGGCCATATTGAAAAGCAGTACCCGTCATGCACTCGTGGTATGCGTACAGTCATTGTGAAAAGTTATAATATTTACTTATACACGCGTTTCCATAGTTACAAGTGACTTTACCGTGACAGCTGATCAACAATGAGTGCAAGAGGTTACATAACCAAAGTGTACATGATAATAATCATGTCTGATCAACTGGTAAAAAGGATTGAGGTTAGTAAATATGTCTCTTACCGGTGTCGACGATGACATCAATGAGATCCATGCTCTTGGCGAATGCGTCCCTCAGATTGATGTGATGAAAGGAAACAATGCTGCCCTCTCGCTTAGCTCTCTCTAAAGCTTCGCGACGCTTAAGAGCCTTCTCGCGTCTCATCTGATTTTTGTAGAACTCGGCAAAGTTATTGACGATAATAGGAATAGGTAACGCGATTACCAGGACACCACATATACAACACACACTGCCAATCACTTTGCCAAGAGGAGTCGTAGGGTAGATATCACCGTACCCTACGGTCGTCATGGTGATGCCTGCCCACCAGAACGTCTCCGGAATGCTTATAAATTTGGTCCCAGGCTCTTCTTTTTCGGCAAAATATGCGAGACTCGAAAATATGAGTACTCCCATCGCCAGGAAGAGCATCAGCAGCCCAAGCTCTTTGTACGAATTACGCAACGTAAACCCCAAGCTTTGCAGTCCAGTCGAGTGACGCGCGAGCTTCAGTATTCTCAGAATGCGCATTATACGGAAAATTTGAACTACACGGCGCACATCTTGAAATTGATCCGTTGCATTTTTGTTCGTCTCGACGAGGAACAGGGACACGAAGTAAGGTAGTATTGCGAGCAAGTCTATTACGTTCAGACCTCCTTTGAAGAACTTCCATTTGTCGGGAGAAGCACTGAACCTAAGCACATACTCGAGGGTAAACCAAGTGATGCAAATGGCCTCGACCATCGCGAGTTGTGGATTATCTTGAAAGTTCCCCTTCTCGTCATTCACTTGCATACTAGGAATGGTGTTGAGAGTTAGTGCTATCGTCGAGAGCACAATAAAGAGTATTGATATCACAGCTATCACCTGTAACGTGACGTATAACTCATTGTCAGTCGTATTCATCATTTTTAACGCCTAAAACTCATCCTCGTGTAGACAATTAATCCACAATTATCATAACGATCATGAACATTCATATTAATACCTAAGATAATCATCCCTTACATAATTTTTATAATTTTCTATGACATTTCACCTAACATAACCTTAATTTTTTTTTATTTTCACATTATCTAAAAACAAATATATATTTAGTAATACTACAAGTATCTCATCTTTCTAACCTAAAATTCAAGTCAATCAATCATATCGTCTAACCTAATCTAACCCAGCGATCCTGTCATACGCGTGTATACACCCTTTTCATGTAAATCCCCATTACGAATGACCCGCGAAAATTCAAACTCTAACCAAAAACTCGAAACCTTCGAGTACCGCTGGATGATGAATATGACGGGTAAATATTGAAAATTCGATAAATCCGACAACGGAAAACCGGCCAATCGATAGAAAACAACAAACAAAATATCGTAATACGTTATCGCCCGTCATTCCTCGCGAATCGCACGATCAATTGTTTACTCAACGTAGAATGAAGAAAGCATCGATACAAAAGCGAAGCCTATAAAAGCCATATAACAACTACAATAATGATAACAATAATAACGTCAAAAGCTAATATAGATAACCGCGAGATCAGCACGTGCGCTAATCGCAACCTCAGTAGACTGTAGCCCGTCGCGGGTAATGAAGTCGCGAAAAAAGAAAACTGAAAACAAGAAAAAACAAAAAGAAAAAACAATCTCCGTAACGGATGCGGAGATAAATAGAGAAAACGAAAGAAAGAACAATATAAGCGCGCGCGCATGCGCACTCTGCGAGTGACAGAATGGGACACGCGCACACGTTTATAGGTTATAAACGAGTCGAAATAAGAAAGCGACGTAGACACTATAATTATATATATTTAAAATCGTGATATATATATAATATATATATGTATATCTATAGGCATATTAACATTTAAAAGATAGACAAAAGGCATAAACAAATGCCATTAGCTTTCAGTGCCAGAATCCTTTACGCGCCGGTTTCATGCGGCGTTCCTGCAAGGATATCCCGGAGAGTCCTTGTACTTGTTTTTGAATTGTGCATGCGTGTTTGGTAAAGAAGATAACTGTATATAGAGAAAGAAAAAAGAAAGTAAAAAAAATTATGACAACGTGTAAGCGATATGACGTATAGCTATGCTCTTTTTCACCAAGCTTGAGATATATATATATATATCCAAATGCCAATAAATGCCTCATGTCCGTCGTGCTAACTTCGAAGACTTTTTCTAAGGCCACAAAGCATGAACGCTTTAGCGCTAAACAAGTGGGAGAACACGTGGACCGGAAGCGATTAAGAAAGGTACCAAGGAAAAATTGGATAACGGAAGTGCTAGCTGGATGGCGACGGTACGGATCGGATACTTATTTTTTTGTATGTGAAAAAATTTGGATTTTTTTTTCCCTAAATTTACTAAAGCTTGTCAATTCTCGCTTTTCGCCAGAATCAAGACTGGTAATTAAGACTCGCTCATTGGGGGTGGTTGTCGGTGCGATACTGAACGTAACAGGCCAGAGGCTCTTTCGTGAGGCGTTATACATATGTACTGCAAGGACGAAAAAAAAAAAAGGAGAGACGAGCTCTCTGCTTAAAGGAAGGAACGACTGTTGCGCACGGCCAATTATGAATCGTCAAGATGGGCCGTAAGTAAGTACAAATCATTGCCATATTTGCGTGTAAAGGGGTTTTAAGGATCATCGACGTTAAAGCTCGAAGACTTTATAGGTGTAAGAAACAGATAAAAAATCTTCGTGCTTCAAGTACGAATCACCTTTGGTAGTTTGCATCCCTCGAAACGACATACGAAAGGCACCTTTGGAGGTTAGGAAATTTTTCTTCATACCTCTGTCATCGTTCGAGACGAATGCAAACTGCCGAACTCGGCGATGACTTCGACTTGACTTTGACTTGATTTCAATTGAATTGACAACTCGACTTTATATTCACTGCATAGACTCTACTCTGAAGTTAGCTGCAATCGAAATTCTACATTGACTCGAGAAACATCATACTGTACAATCGATTATCGTTACTGACTCGAAATATTGATTCGATTACGATTCGAGTCGATTCTCACTCGATCTCGTCACTTCTCGACGACATCGTATGAAAATCGTTCTATAAGAATCGTTTTTTAATTTTTTCATTCACAACTGATCGCATGGCAATATTTTTCCTGTGCCCTGCAATATGTTAAATAGTTCACATTCGCCAAGCACATACACACACCGTTGAATATCCCATCAAAACCCCGCTCCCACATTTTAACCTGTACAATATCAACAATACGTCACTATAATGTACATCGTGAGCGCCTACGCAGCGCATTACTTTATGCCCGTGGCAAAAAAAACATTTAAACCAGCCCTTAATCATTGCTATGTACTATAGCGAACGAGGCACAGGTATTACACACGTGACGTATGCGCATACGTCACGTTATACTTTTATATATATATACACATATACATCGAATGCAAAGAGGAGTGAACGAGAGGCGTTTGCTTCGCACATTTTTACATGTGGAATGTTTAGCGTGTAATGCATAAATTATGACAATAAATAAATGAACAATAATCATTGATTCGTAAATACAAAATATACCATGCGATTTCCCCTTTAGTCCGTGCAATTAATTTAATCCGTACCTGTCCCATGTTTTTTCATATTTTTTAATTTTTATATATAATATATATACAACAGAATTATTACAATACGATACTTGCTGGCCCAAGCATTGTATAGCAGAAGAGAGAAATAATCGGTAAAGAAAGCGCCGTTGCACCAGTCGATTTGGCGGTTACACATGTATTGGGTTTGTCTAGCGTGAGATATTTTGCAATAAGAATTTTTATACTGGCATTATATACTAGTAATTTTATCATCATTATCATTGATAATGATAATGACAAAGAAATAAATATCGCACAATTCGCGATTCGTTATACGCGTGAACTTAGCCGACGATCGATTACCAGTTGCGATATATAAAGGTCGATTCGAGATTTACGCGTCGATATGATTCAAAGGGAATCAGAAACGACCGGTATATTTGACACGCCGGACTTACGTTGGCTATAATGCATAACGTGTTCATAATAATGGCGATTGAGATAGGAAAATTGTCTAATGTCACGTACGTCATTGGCACAGATGCGAACAGTCCAAAGGATTCAAATGCCAGTGCCCATAAGTGCACTCTGGCTACTTATGCATATCGTGGTATACAGCAAGGCAATTGCAGTAGATGCCTTCGAGACAGTAATAATAAATCCCAGTTGGGCGAAGTGAACGCAAACCGACTATACAGGTATACCAAAAATTAAGTTAGTGTACAGGTCAATTAGCTAGATATTAGACAACACTCGATACTAATTGAAAGATGAAATTTGATGGATAAATTAATCCAGTGATTTTGTGTAATTTGTGTAAACAACGCAGAACGCCTTCTTTCAGAATCCTCAAGCATAACGTATATATGCTAATGTACTGTATTATTAATATTATTCATATACTATATATGAACATCTACTTTGCTTTAATTATATAGGCACACAGTACTTATTTGAAAAAATTTTAAATAATCATTGAAGAATCATTTGCCGACATTAAAGGCTCGATTGACTTCTAGAGAAAATACTAGACTCGAAGGCAATAAGTATGCAAATGAGAAGATAAAGGAAAGTGGCATCCTATACCGGATGCGTGTTAAGTCGATTTACATTGGTTTCAAAGGGTAAGGCAGTAAAATGCCGCTGCGTATCGCCATATGCAAAACAAAGTCAATTCGCCGTTCGTCTCGTTGTACGAGCTGAGAAAAACGAATCGATTGGTACGAAATACTAAAATTAATTTCTTTTTTGTATCGTCATTCATTTAGGAAGCGGTGTCGAGAAGGGACGTACATGATGCCTGGTAATCACGTATAAACCCTCCCATCATCATCATCATCATCGAGCGATAAAAACCGTATTTTACTTTATCTTTTTTTTTTTCATAAATACACACGTTAATACACTGCAGCAGCGTGTATCAACTACAAGCTATAAGAAAGCTAGGTTATGTACAGAGAGGAATAATAGCGCTGTCGTACACCACCTAGAAACGATAAAGTATATTACGTACGTCGACAAGTAAATATAATTACGTCTATATTTCTGAAACTACAGTGACTAATGGATACTTACGTATGACTCTCTAAAGAAAGAAAACAGCTTAGGAAATGACAATATGGGAAGTACAGGAGTAAGTAACAGTGCCAGTATATAATATATATGCTTCTGCAAGGAATTAACCTCTTGAACAACGCTAAAAGAAACGATACAGTGTATACACGCTAAAAAATGTTGATGATCGTTTGTATACTTATATGTATGAATTAAATATATAACTGCAATCATTAAACTTTCAACTAACAATAAGTAACGAGCATCTCTCTGATGAACCAAGAAACGGACTCTCGTCGCGCCCTCTACGCTAAATCCGTCTATTCTGAAGTCTACGATTATTAGATAGTGATACTGAAATAAAAAATATAAATAATATACAGTGCCGTTAGCGCCGTTTATATTATTCAGTACCTCGATTCGTATGACTCCAGCACGAGCTGCAAACGTCGATAGCATTTAAAGTGTGTTACGACAATGAAATTCACAGGGGAGTGTGAAAGGGCAAGCGTGGATTTATCGTGTTAGAGTACGTGAAAGGTTAACCTAAGGAGAAAAGGGAATAACGTGAAGGTAAGACATAAGAGTATAAAGCGTGCTCATAGCGCTCTTTAAATTCGATCTAGGAATCGATCCTGAGGTCGTAACATAACCTATACGTATGGTGGACGTACTATTCCCGTCCTGGAGATTACGAGCCAAGGACGCGTAACGATCGAATAAACCAGAGTGGAGCGGTGGCAATCGTTAGGAATGATAACGTTGATCAATGTGAATTCGTGACGTACAGTCCGCGTATTGGATAAGGGGGGTATGTACCGTAAAGTGCGTGAAAGGAGGACGTCGAAAAAGGTAAATTATTTGACAAATAAATATAGTTGAGTGTAAAGATGACGTCTTGTAGATGATAAATCGTATTAAGGACTTACCCTGGCGGCGATGGAAGTCGTAGGCTTCTCCAGAAGATCCCACAGCCATTTTTGATACTGGGCACACTTTCCTTCGCCGAATTCCTCCTCCTCGCGCTGTCTGAGCGACTCGGCTTCCTTACGCATTTCCTCGTGCACGTGCTCCTTACGCTGATGATACTTGTGCTGACAGCAGCTCTCGAGATAGAGCTCGTCGACTCCCCAATACTCGAGATCGTCGCTAAACGCCAACACGCACATTTCGTCAACGAGATGAAGCTTACCGGTCCTATAGAAATTCAAAATTGAGCTAAAGGACTTCGGATGTCGGTCAAAGAAGTACTCGTTGTCGATAAGTGAGTAGTCGTCGCATAGTTCAGTGATGGCCTCGTGGGTATTGCAGTCACGTAGACGACCGAGCCTCGTGTGAGGAAGTCGTTCCAGAGTGCGCCAGAGTACCTCGTGCTTAACGCCGCCGACATTAATGGAAACCCGCCTGTTCAGTGCCTTAGATCTCATTATCATAAAGGGCTCCGGTGGTAAGGAAGTCATGGATCTAGAGTAAGTTCTCTGTTGCATCTGCAGAGGTAAGGGCGGCGGTGGCGGCGGCGGCGGGGGCGGTGGTAGAGGAGGCGGAAGTGACGTACTGACCGAAGAAAATGGCGCGTATCTGACTTCCTTGTTACCGGTACAACCTGACATAGCCGGCGTACCGGTTGCCGTCGTTGCGACGACGCTCGCCGGGAGCGTCGCATCGAAGTTGAATCCGTCGCTCGTCGCCAATAGATACGAGCCCGAACCCATCGCCGCTCCGAACCCGTTTCCATTGCGATCAGGCTCGACACCCCCGTCGTCATCGAATCTTCTGTCGCTCAGCATGAGACGGAATTTTTCAGAGGCTGCAGGGGTTATCTCACTGTGAGCAGCCGCTCTCCTGTTTCATCCGGCGGCGCAGCTTCTCTCCTTCGCCGTCATCAGTGTGATCCTTAGCCACGTCATAATCTGTAAACCAGATTTATTCTCCTCTATATCTATGTATACATGGATATTTATATAATGTATAAATAGACTTTGGTCACAGCATCTCCATCATATTTATGCATTTTGATCTCATTATCTCTCATTCATCCCCTTCATTTCTTTTCATTCATCTCCCTGTCTCTCCCTATCTAAATAAATATCTTGTCTCTACTTTCTCAACTGTACAGGTATCCTTCCATCGTGGTAACTTTTCATTCCAGTTGGTTTCACGTGACTAACTCACGTATCCCTCTTTTTTTTTTTATTACCCGCCTATCAAACTCCCTCGTTTTACTTGACAAATTGCCCGGGAACGTGCTCTCGCCAAAGTACAGTCGCATAAAGATTCGTGTCTCAATTATGGAATTTCGCGTAATCAAATTCACTAGTAGCAGACAATATAGTAGCACGTGAGTGTTACTGGGAGTTACTTCATACGAGTATCTAGAATTTCTTTACTCTTTTCCACCGTGGATCTTTCAACGTAATTTATTAACTTCTTTTTTGGATACGTGGCTCATGTAGTGAACTGCTGTCTAACCTCAAATTCCGACTATTACAGTACAAATAAGTTAAGCGTAAATGTTAACACAGTGAAACTTTTGTATTACACTGTAACATTAGCTAATAGAACTGTTCCCAGAATAAACGTCAATTTAACTCGATAGGACTTCGGAAATCGATTTATTGGTAATCCTGGTTACCGTTTTTTTACATCGTTCACGGCTCAGGTGTAAATATTTATGACTCACTGTTTGCATGCCATGTTTGCAACAGTTGCCGTGGTTTTCGTGGTATATATGGGTATGAGAATGGGGGAAAAAATTGAGGATAGAAATTAATAAAATTTGGAATTGACCCATGGCTAAATATAGAATTACATTAGCTACGATTTCTGGGTTAGGTTTAATGCTACAAGATTAATGAGGCAGTTACATTTGTTAAGGGACGGATAACTGGTGGTTATGAATAATCGATATATATACATGGCTCTGCTCTATATTTTCGAAAATTTGAATTAACAAACTTGGAAATGGACGTTTTTAATATATTAATTACTAATCACGATATAGCGATTGATGTATTATACAGAATATATCCAGCGTATATATTACAGGGATGTATTCATTTTTATCATTAAATTATCATTTACTCATTCCGTAGAAAAAAAATTGATAAATATTTGCAAAACGTGTCAACTACTCGATGAGGTTTCAGTCAAGTTTCTGAAATTCATTCCAAGCGTTGTTACTCTACGGAACCGGAAGTATCGCGGGGGTGGAGAGTAAAAATAAATCATGCACTTCCGCATTTCACGGTATCGGTGTTCTTCATTTATTGCAGAAACCACCGCCCTCTGGATCCACGTAGAAGACGTCTAAGATAAAATTTCGAGGATCGCGGCACTTAGGAAAAAATAGATGATCTTTTCGAAAAGCAAACTGCGAGAAATTAATTTCGAAAGCAGTTCGCTTTCGTCGATGCTGATTAAGGCACTCTTGTTATTCTCTCGACGATGTTTCGAGTGGAACAGGCGTCGTTGCTTAACAGCGTACATTTTATGGGTGAGTACAGTAAGAGAAATTATAATAAGCTTTTAATGAATACATATAGGTCCTTAAAAAAATTATTACAATTTTTCTAATATACTGTACAGCTTGGATTTGCATGTGCCGTACCACTCAAAGTGTAAAATGCAGATAACTTCCAAAACTGTGGTGATTTAAATATACAATTACCAACGGTATAATTCTGTAATATAAAAACAAACTGAAACTATCCGTCAAGTTGAATTGAGTTACAGAAATATGTGAGATCCGCATTGAACAGAGCGCAGCCATGATGAATCTTGAATAAAAAGAAAGAGAAGGTATTCGCATTGGAGTGGAGCACGCGAAAGGTCAAAGAGACACAAATATGTCTTGGCTCGACTCGAGCGTCCTCGAGGAAACGTTCGAGATGATCCAAGATAAAAAGCAGAGCGTCGCCGATTTTAATCTAAAGTCGTGAGAAGTCAAGTAAGCCAAAAAGGCGTACTCGGAAGTGGTAGCAGAACGAGAAGAAAGAGTATCAAGATAGAGACAAGACACATAGTCCGTGATTCGACACAATTGATGAACGACTGGAGCCATAATAACAGCGAGATATAAAGGAGTATTAAAAGAAGAAGATTGGCAGAAGGGCAAAGGACGATAAAAAAAACATTGAAACTCGCGTTATCGACCAGTGGTCGAATGGCGCACGAAACTAGAGCGTGCGAGCCATCCTAGTAGCGACATTAGCTTGGCAGTCCGATAAGGGTGGAGAGCTACTGGCCTAGATAGGTGGGTTAGATTCGTTGTGTATCTTCTACCCCCACCACTCAAACAATTTACCCCCTCCATGTCATTTTAGCCCCCCACCCTTCAAGGAGAATACATCAGAACTATCCCCTCCCAGCTCCAGCACGTTCCACATAAGCGGGAATCGATTCTTCCTCGGTCACCTAGGCCCGAAGCGTCCGCCGTTATCCGGCAGCCTCAAAACAATTATGTACTCTTCAGGAATAGGCTGATCACCAGATCCGATGTTTACATGGTCACTGACGATCAATTTCCATGAGGTAGCTAATAGAGGAATAGCCTTCCCCATCAGCCGAAGAACGGCAAACTACTTGGAGGAGGATAGCTGAATTTTTATGAGTTGGACTGGGGCCTCCGAGCTTTGCAAGTTTAAAATCGCAATGGTGAACGATGTCGCGCACTTGTTCCTCTTCCTCGCGACACCTCGCCGCGGGTTCCCCGTTGTAAATACAGAAATAGCCAGGGAGACCGAGGGAGTGTGTTCCCGTGAGAGAGCCGAGAGAGAGAGAGAGAGAGAGAGAGAGAGAGAGAGAGAGAGAGAGAGAGAAATACAGATACAGATAAAACCGAGAAGTCACAGTCGCACGCGACTCACCTTTTAAAGATCGTCTATTTATCCGGGTACCGGGACATCTCACGCACCACTTCCTATCACGGGTTGACCGAACAACACAGCCCGACCACCACCGGCTACACAAGCCGTAATGCTGAACACTTTTCCTCGGTAGGAACTGCTAACTACGATCCACCACTTGTTTCACTGGCGCTGTGGGCGACGATTCATTCGGCTATCGATTACCGCGCTGTGCTACCGTTCTGCGACGTCTTCCACGGGGTACGGGACTTCCCTCTCTATGAAGTCCACCGTTGAGGTGCCCCTCTGATCTTCATAGACCCGTATTTGGAAACTCTTGCGCACCCTTTATACTTTACACTGTTCGATCCCGATACCCTGATCGGTCACCTTCCTCAGAGCTGTACTATAATACCAGTCAACCCAGAGGACGACCTGAGATTCGCGAAAGCTACCCGCCCGCGTTGCTCAGCTGCTGCTGCTGCTGCTTCTGCTTCTTCTTGCCGCTGCTGCTGGCTTTGCCTTGCTGACGAGGCGGTACTTGGATTCGAGCCAGCTGTGCGCCTGCCTAGCCCGATGAACCTGACCACGCTATATCGTCGCTATTGCCTGTCGAGGAAGAATTTTTTTAAACTTTTTTTATTTTATTGTCTACCTATATATGATAGTCTACCTCGTGGTACAAGGTTCTCCTCCAGGTATTCTTGATAAATATTCTTTGACTCAAGGTCTCTTTCTGCTTTCCTTAGACATTGGATAGGGTGATGTGTGCTTGCGTTTGGGGACTCCATCTCTATGGTTTGTAATATACTACTCGAAATTAGCTCAAGTTCGAGGGAACACGTGGTCTATAAATAAAGAAAAGTCTTCTGGGGAAAAAGACAATGGTTGTGACGAACACGTGGAACAGTTGTCAAGGCCTTTTTCTTTCCGTCTGTCCCATCGGATTACTAGAACATGACACGACGTTGGTATCGTTTGTTCGATCCTAAAAATAATGAATGATGCTCTTTTCTCTTTCCCTTTCTTGTTATTCCTCGCTGGCCAGTCATACACTATTTGCAGAATACTTGTCGCGCGACTTATTTACTTGAGCTGTGCATTTAACGCCTAGATGATGCGATAAAGGGTTCTTATGCGATACCCCGCTTACGCATTGGTTGCATGATTAAATATTCAGTCATCTGAATGATTGGGGTTGCGATGGCAAAAGTCATTCGTAGATGTGTACTGTGCTGTGATAGCGATGAAATATTGTTTTACTAATCAGGATTACTTAACTAAACATTTAGATATCTTATCGCGATGATAGATCAGTTAATACGTTGCGTCGCTATTAAATTTACTTTGATACTTTAGACGGAGAATACTCCTGTTTTTTATTCTTTTTTAAACACCCCATGGGGTGTGTTCACGTATCGATTTTTATATTTGTGTGCGTATAGGACAAATTAGTACGTTCATTAGCTGGAAAGGGTGGATAGCGTCTTATAATTAGATACGTTCATTTGTATTACAATTATAAATAATTGGATTTATTTTCTCCATGAAATAAGTACATCGTCCGTTCGATATCTTTGTACACATGTGGTTTGTAACCACGGTGTGGGGCCATTACTTTTATATTGAAGTAAACCAGCTACTGCTATCATCAATCCATTATCGATGCAAAATCGTTCGTCGGTTGCGTAAAGAATTGCATTTCTTTCCTTACACATAATGTCCATCATCTGCTGCAATCGCTCGTTACATCCCACGCCACCCACAATCAGCACCTCGTTCGAGGACGTATGAGCCATCGCTCTTTCTGTAATTCCACGAAAATTGTATTAATGTGGAAAATCCAAGAGAAGATTTGAATGGTTATAAATAACATGATGAAATAGTTTAATATTCACGGTAGGATGTTTTTATAATTCACCATAACTGTATTCTGAGAAAATTAATATTGATTGTTGGTTTGTACGGTATCAAACGATTACCTGTTATTTCTATGAGCATGGCAAAGACTACTTCTTGAAGAGAGAAGCAGAGATCTTCAGGGGAAAATTCCTTTGAGTCAAGCCAACCCTGAAGACGATCCTCTACGTGGCTCAATATACCAGAGAATGATACATCCATGCCTTTTACTACATATGGAAGTGGCGCCAATTTTTGTCCTCTTTTTCACCAATCATGAAATATAGTCTAATACAGAAATGCTGAACAACAAGGTATTCATAACAAAAGGGAATATCACTGTTCATTCGTATATCACTAACTTACTTTTTTGCAAGCTGTTCTATGTTGTAACCAGGACTGGGATCATTAGAGAGTTTTAACAATCTTGCAAACCGATCTAAACAGTTTCCAACAGCAATGTCAATGGTTTCACCAAAGATCCTGTACCGTTGTTTAGCATATGCAATAACTTGTGTATTCCCTCCAGATACATAAAGAACGGTAGGATTTTCACTGCCTGTAATCAATCTACCCATTTCTATATGTCCTATACAATGATTTACAGCAACAATGGGTTTATTGTATAATTGGGCAACCGTTCTAGCCACTAATGCAACAACAGTTAATGGAGCACCCATGCCAGGTCCTTTAGTGTAACATATCACGTCAACATCTTTCATTGTGACCTCTGCATCCTTCAAAGCTTTTTGCAGCACACTGAGTACATGTTCCCTATGATGTTGTGCTGTTTCTCTTGGTAGAAACCCTGCACACATAAAAACATGTAATGTCAAAAGTATTATCAAATAAAGATTACAATTGATAACATATGATTATCAGTAAAAGATAAATCTACATCATAAACATTAGCTAATTTTTAACCTCAACCTATGACTTATCGAAACATTAACATGAATATAAATATTAAAATACCTTCGCCGGGTGGAGTAATATATGTATGTCTGACATTAGACAAAATTTTATCATCATTAATAATACCAATACCCAATTTATTAGCACTACCTTCAAATCCAATAGCAATAACCATATCTTTGCCTCTTTATCTGACTATCGACTAATTATTTCAAAATTAATTTTATATCCTATATGAAACCAGCTTCATCAGTGTCGCTCGAAGCGACCTTACAAGATTGGACGGCACAGAACACTGCCACGTGATTGGCTATCAAATAAATTACCAGTAAAATCTCCGACTGCGATTGGTCAAGTTCAGTCAGTCCCTGTCCGTTCCATCTTTTCCAGTCCTCAGCAATCCTCAACGATCTCCATTGTTACAACGTCACGCGCACCCGAATATCTGAAAAAGAATCGTCGTTGAAATATGCAAGTTTACGAGTCGTCGTGAGAAAAGTGAGTGTCGCCGAGTAATCGGAGTTTCGAGAGGCTGTTGGCCGCGTTGAAATAATCGGGCAAGGCGACGCGTGCCGCGTGTCGCGACATCGGGTGGGTAATTGATTGGTGTTGAGAGTTAAAATACAAAGGAAGTCGAGTAAAACCAAGCTAGAGAGAGAGAGAGAGAGAGAGAAAGAAAAAAAAAAACAGGAAAGAAAGAAAGCGGTGAGACTCGTATGAGTCAAGTCGTGCATTGTTGATGGTAGTTCATCATGAACACTACGACAATGAATAATTAATCGGTTATCGTTCGTTTGTAAAGGTTCATTGAACATAAATGGTTGCGGGTCTCGATGCATGCCAGCGACCTAGCATTGCGCAAAGTCGTACGACATTGTGGCTAGCACGAAGGAAGTGCTGTGCGTCCTGAAAAGGAGAAAAAAAAGAACGTAGTGCGAAGGTGTACGAACCATAAGGGCTAACACAATCTTCGAGCGAAAGAATCTCGAATCGGTACGGTTCATCGCGATTATAAACGTCGAGGTGCTTCCTGGTGGGTTTCTACGTTAATCCGTTATACGCGTTCCTCGAGTACGTCGTCTCCGGGTATATTGTTACGCGTATATACACGTACGGTAATGGTACGAAACTACGCCTTGCCTTATACGCTACAATATGTTACGTTACGGTACGGCACGGTTCCGTACTGGGAAGGTATTACCCGGGTAATGCCAGGAACGTTTTCGCGACGACGACGCCGACGGTAATCCCGTCGGCATGGGGTTGGTGCGTGCCAATTTTTCGGATGTTTGTCAGGTACTCGAGCCCTTGGTTCGTCCTGGTTCCGCGTGGATTTGCCTTCCTTAGATGCGAACAGACGTGCACGATGAGGGAGGCTTCCTCTAGTTACGATCTCGTCAACGATGTCGGGTAGTAGATGAACATCTTCTAGAGATTATGGTTGTACGAGCTTCGTGGGTGGATGACTTGGAGGTTAATGATGAATCAAAACTGACGTGGATGTTTTGATGGTTCATACAGCATTCTTCTACTCTTTACCCTGGTCGCTTCGTTGGACCAAGAGAGACCTTCGCTGGATCTTCGGATCGCGTCGCGACACCTCCCGTTGGCTTCTATATGACTTTCGAATCTCGTACAATTATTCCATGCACGCGGGATGCTAATGGAGGCGGATTGGATCCGAGCATTCAGCTTCCTGACGGTAAGACATTGCACGGCGGGCGATGTCCGGGTCACGCGTATGCACCAATCCAAACTTTTTCGTTTACCTCGCCCCTTCGCTTCCGTGTCGGTTGGCGATCGCGGGCGATTTCGGTTCGCGGTATTGTTCGTTTGCTATTAAACCAGCAAACCTCGAGGACGAGTGGTACTGGTTCTTATTGTGGATCTATGACGATTCAAGTGACGTATTATCGTTTCGAACGTTCTGTCGTAATTATGAGAATTAACGTGTTACACTGCTCTCGCAGGAGTTCGGATTGGCTGTTTTATCGTCCTGCCTCATCAGCTTTGATTACTACAACTATTAGGTAAATATTATGTTATTATGTTTATGATGGAAGAAATCATTAATGTATCGGTGCCACTAGTTGTGTGCCACTGATAAGTAATTTGGTAACCTGATTAATTGTTTTATGTTATCTTTCTAGGGATGTCGCGGGACTACGAAGGTAGAAGACGAGGTGGTAGTGGCAGCGGAAGTGGATCAAGCAAGATGAGAATGGATACAGGTGTATCGCAGCCCAGACCCCATGGTGAAAGCTCTGGTAAACGAAGAGAGCTAGATAGTTTAATGCGTAAAGCTCGCGAATCTCAGTCGAGTTACTACAACAAGAAGATCCTCGAGGTCGAGGAAAGGGATCCAAATAGATGGAGGCATAGCGGATATAAGGAGCTTTATGTTGGAGGAACAACAAGTGGGGAACCAAGTAGAGGTCATCCGCGCAGTCCTAGAAGTCCCAGGCCACGCAGTCCGCACAGTCCACGTCCACGTAGTCCGCGACCAAGGAGTCCCAGATCACCTCGTGAACGGTCACATACCAGAGGCAGACCCGCGCGCAGTCCAAGCTCAGGTAGCACCTGTTCCGACAGATCGTGTTCCGTCTGCTCCCCCAAGGAACGCCGTCGCGTCGCGCCGCTTTCGCGATCGCGATCGAGATCAGTCTCACCAGCTCGTTCTCGAACTCATCCCAAGGAGGTGGTACCGTCTAGTTCGCGGGTTGTTCCACAACGTACTAGACCACGATCACCACCTATGCCGCGTCCGCGAACACCGCCACCAGCTCCTCAGCCACCAGCGAGGCACCACAAGGATTACAAGGCTGTGAAGGATAAAGAAGTTAAGGTACGACGCAAGGAGAAGCATCATAGCAGGATGCCAGAGGATCCACGAGTGCCCGATCCCATCCCATTGGTAAATATATATTCATTGACACTTAATATTTTATAGCTTGTCTTGAAATCTTGTTGATATAATTTCGCAAGAACAATTAATAAACGAATGGTAGCACAGAACTGACCAAAGTTATATCTTACTAGTAGTAGAATATATTGGATCCATGCATCTCTACGGATATCAGCCTTATTTAAAACTATAATAAAAGTCAACAGAGAATGTTTGATAAGCTCTCTTGCACAGTTACATGATATTGATTAAAGGTATTGGCAAAAGATTGTAGAATTTAGGGCTACTTCTTTATATGACACAAGGAAAATTTTATTTGTCTTTACGCATATTTAAGGAGAGTCATCTTTCTTTTGCAACATCTTGCACGAAATATTATCCTTATATCAAATTTCTGTTTCTCAACAAATGGCAGAGTATTAAAAAAAGGGTATACATAAAAAACACCCTATGATAATGTAAGTTTACACTAAAGCTACAAATATCATCTTAATCTTTAGAGAGCCAGTGTGTAATTTTCATGAATCCTTTGAAACTATTAAAAAGTTCTTTATGTGAGTGGGTTATTCGCATAAAAGTCAGACATGGACTTCGAAATGTTATATCATCATCCGGGTCTCTAAGGATTAACAAGAGCAACAAAATCCCAATAAAATTTTGTACAGATGCGTAAACCAGTCAAGGTAGAGAAGACACACCCAAGTGGTCATGGTGCTCCAGCAATGATGCATCCTCCACCAGAATCATCACCAAGTGAGGACAGCGATAGCTCCTCGAACACGTCACACGTGGGTCCACCTAGGATGACATTGTCTGAAAGGTACAGTGTACTAACAAGAGATCTCAACTGGAATACCATTTAACGATATATTAAAAAGCAACTAAATAAGCACGTCCAATGTTCACTCATAAATCGGTATTCACTTTGCAGATTTGGCAAGATGGCGCAGTGGAGTGTAGATCGTCGAGACATGGAGAACATGCGCATTACAAAGGATGGCGAAAATGCCATGAAGGTCGTGATCGAAGGCGAAGAGAGGATCGCCCGATTAGGATATGATTCACCGCCTCCAGGACATTATCCGGAGTCTTTGCTCGCTCAGGGCCCCAGAGGGCTCGAATGCTGGGACGACGTTCGTGTTCGTTACGATTATTACAAAGCTCGTGGATACCTTCGTGACCTCAGCCTCGACGATTACGTCAAATGGGAAGAATGGTGGTACAAGTACCAGGAATGGCTGGAAGCCGAACGCTTCTACGAACAGTGGGCCCAAAGTCGTCCAGCCGGAAGTGGACGTAAGAGACGCGGTCGACGTAATAACACTGCCCATTAAAGCTCCGTACAAAGTGCGTTGTACAGTCGAGTCGACTCTATTACTATTGTTGTTAATAAAGCATACTGTACTACTTTGAACGTGCTTAGACGCGATTGTATTGCAAGAAGAAGAAATTTACGATAAAGGAGAAAAGCATGGAATCACGGTACACACAGGATACACAGACATTAAACGAGAAAAAAATAAAGAAAAAGAACAAAAAAAGATGGAGAAAAAGAGCTATGTATACGCCTATATATATCGTAATAAAAAAATGTCTGTGCTGCAAACTTTGAGTTTTCATCGCGCGATCGGTGTCGAATCGACTCGAACTTTTACGGAAAGATTCGTGCGACGAAAGCATTTTGCCGGGCGCCATTTTGATTTACCGAACTTGTATTCCTTGTAAGCGATTATTAGCCTTGCTTGCAATTCTTATTGATTATATCGCTTTTCACGACTAACATCGTGTATCATATATTTTAAGCGCTGTGTACAATTGATGCAATTGTCAACTATTGTCTGCAAACGGAGTAACGTGACGAGTTTTCAAATAAATCATATATCATTCATAGAAAAGAGCGGTACGATTACTTTTATTTTATTTTTAACTAACAAAGCTCGAAGCGAATGTCGGTGCTGAATTTATTTTTTATTGACTCGAGATACAGACTAAACAGTTTTATAGCATTGGAATGCTACGTGAACAACAATATACCGTATTAAGTAATAGATATCTGAAAGGGGCAGCGATCCTTTAGGTCCGTCGTTCGTGCAAGCGTTTCTACGTGCTCCAAGTCACTTTAGCTGAGAGCATGTCATGTCTCGATCAAATGCATGCAATAAACAGTGAAGTAACGGTGCACTTAGCGCTCTCGGTTCATTTTCGAACGGACTTTTTAATTTCATTGTCGATTGAGTAAATCAATGGTCAAACGTTATCTGTGTGTTATTTGTATGAAACTCTACACATTAGTTTATGTAACGTATGCGTTAGCTTATCATCGTTTTGATGCTCATACGAGTATTTTATTCTGGAGCACGTACCATAGTCCAGTGCGAGTGGAACGTAGAATCAGTAATCATGGCAAGTAGGAAAATTATTCGCAAGATAATAGATTCTCCATTGGCACCAAAACCCGTTGGGCCGTATAAGTAAGTAAAAAGTTTATGCAGAAAATGCCAATTGGGAATTAAGAGCTTAACAGGACTGTATGACTTAAATTGGTTTTCTTTAAATTTACTGTATTACTATGCGGCATTGATTATTGCATAATCATGCTCTCTTGCGTATAAAGAATTTGTTATCTCTTTATACTTTTTAAATTCTGTCTGTCTGATTATACATTTTATTAATAGTCAGGCCATTTTGGTTGACCGGACTCTTTATGTCTCTGGGGTACTGGGTGTTAAAAGATCCGAAGGAAAACTTGTGAGCGGCGGCGTTGCTGCAGAAGCTCGACAGGCCTTGATAAATATGCAGTATATCTTGGAAGAGGCTGGGTCCAATTTTGAGAAAGGTTCGCAAAATTTATATAGAATCTTTTTTTTGACTTTAATGTTTTGAGTATTATAAAAGATAAATATACCTATATATATATATATATGCTTATTTTTAGTTGTCAAGACTACAATACTTTTAAACAATATCGAAGACTTTGGTGCAGTGAATGAAGTATACAAAGAATGTAAGTATTCTAAGCAAACAAAAATTATTATGTGAATTAAGATCATTTGATCTTTAAAAACTATTGTTAAGTATTGTATAATAACTTAACACGAGTATATAATTCACGGTACAGGAACCCTTATTCAATTTTATTTGTTTTATATGCCTATCAGTTTTCACTAAGAACTATCCAGCCAGATCAACATTCCAAGTTGGAAAATTGCCAGTGGTAAGACATATTACAAGTACTATTCATAAACGTTCTAGGAACGAAGCTTAAACATTCTAAACTTTTGGCAACTGCAGTGTGAATTTACAAATAAATTTTAATTGTCTAACAGGGAGCTCAAGTTGAAATTGAAGCCATTGCTGTGACCGGCGACGTAGAAAATGCATAAATTGAATAAATGTTAACAAATAAACAAGCCACCATTAATTTCAAACCATAAGTAACTTCAACTTACTCAATCCATGAGATTGTACATATACAATACAATTTTTTCTCTTATTGGATCTCTGCCTCCTAGATCAGTCGCTCAAGAAAGTAAAAAATTGGTAAATTTCTTCAAAGTCAGAATTTAAAATTACAACATCCAATAAAGAAAGAACATACCAAAAATTCCAATGAGTCTAACTGTTAATTTTTATCATGCGCCTCGAACTCTTTTATCCCCACCGTTTGGTCCACATGTCGTCCTTGAAGCTCATTCCCCGTTAAAAGCAACTAACTGGGAGGATGTCTATTCAATAGTGAGAAAGTCAGCCGAGTCGACGCTCCTTAATAAAAAAAAGAAAAAACGTTCTCTATATCACCGGGCTTACAAAAACCAGTCAGAACGTATACAACATTTCATTAAAATATAAATTTCCTTTAAAAGCAGTGCAAAACCGAAAATAAAATAAACTCACGGCTTTCATTGGAAAACTAAATTTATACGTAAGTTGTGTGAACAGTGTAATGATAAATATGTAGTGGAATCTTAAAAATTAATGACTTTAAAATTTCAAAAACATTGAAGCACACAAGTAAACTATTACAGTTATAGGATCGACGACTTTACGGATATTTAAGTTAATGAAACAGTAAAAAATGACTAAGACACAGTTAAATTATAAAGGTTCTCACGCTCTCCTTTGTTCAAGTAAATACTAGAAAACTCGAAGATCAAATTAAATTAATACGTGTATTACTATACATCCATACATGAAATATATAATTCTGGTCGAGGCCGATGACGTGCTCGCAGTGCAATTTCATTCCCAGTAAACTGAGTCAGGCTACTTAATGGGTTCTAGAAATTGCAAATAAAGCATAAAGATGCAAGCATGAACTACAAATATAAGGAGCTTTATACAACATATACAAAATAATAGTAAAAAGGATAAAGTACAGCAGACGTGCTTCGCAATTGCTGAGTTAATAAAGCAGAAAAAAGGTGGAATTAAAAACACACTGTGCACACAGTGGACTAGCTAATCAAGCTTGATAATAACGACAATGTGTACTCGTTGCGAGTGTTGACACACAAAAAGACCCAGTTGTAGATTATTAACACACGTCAGCCCAAAAAAAGACATTTTATTGAGAGCTACGTAATTCAAACATTCAAGTGAAAATGGCGGTAAATATAAAAGAGAGAAAGAGCGTTGACGTCATCCTGCCAATGGACGTGGTTAGTAATAACTATTCAAATCGAGCTGAACCGCCAATTAAAATGTTACATAATGATAACAGCAATTTCGATGCCAATCACGCGGAAAAGGAACCTTTAATGGAAACTGATAATACAAACAATCCAAAGCCCACTAGTGGACCTGAAATAGATGATCTTGAACCGGAAGATAAGGTTGTGCCTAGCTCAGATAACGATGAGGGTATAGATGATGGTCTTTTACCTGGAAACGGTTCAGTCTATCCTAGAGATGATTCAGATCAACCAGCAGATCCTTTTCCATCATCTCCGGCTGCTCCACCAGGACCTGGTAGTGGAGTTCCAGTACCTCGTAACTCACCTGATGTTAATGTATATCAGCAGAAAAAAACTATTGCTCAAGGGATGATGGATCTTGCTTTGATATCGGCAAATGCTAATCAATTTCGTTATGTACTTCAAACTAGTGGACGGCACCCATTTTATTATCCTTCTTTGATTATGATTGGTTTGAGTCTGTTACTACAGGTCGTTGTTGGTATTGGCCTTATTTGGAACAGCTGTTATAACGTTAAGATACATAATCAAATGTGCATGGCTAATAAGGCTAATAATTTAACAGTTAGTGGTATCTTCCTGATTACCATTTTAAATGTGTTTATATCATCCTTTGGTATTGTTGAAAATGTAGACTCAAAACCTTTTGTGGACTCTACGAGTGTGCAGTGATTCATCTGTATTAACTCAGGAATTTACTGGGTTATTTCAAGCTCAACGCATCACCTGAAAATGTGGTTTTACCATAAGAATTAAATGGGGGCGTTAACTTCAGGTGGTACATATATGGAAACCACTGATCTTATGAAGAACTCGGTGAAATCCATTCTTTGATGTTTTATTAAGAATTTCATTTATGCCCCTGAAACTTTTTTTGTATGTTGTCTAATAAATTTTGCTACGAAGCTCAAAATTATTATCAGGTTTAGTTAATAAAGTAATTTGTATTTATAAGTAACATGATGCATCTATTTATAATTACTTGAAGGTAAAGTTAAATGAACAGATGCAATATATTGATAATAAAATTATTGTATATTGCCATAAGCTTACATTTGTACCATTAGCATTAATGAATAGACATAGCTTTTCATTTATCTAATCTTTGGTTGCGTTGCTTGGAACGTATATTTATCTTTGGTATGAATAAGCGACATATTTTAGAGATCATTAATAACTAACAGATCCGACTCATCAACGACAAATTATTTCGAGTAATGGCAAGTCAATCACACAACCTTCCCCATCATATTTGCAATAAATATCGAGACTATAAGTACAGAAGATCCAAAATTAGGAATGTCATTGATCAACGATTATTACGTAAAGTTCAAGTAAACTTAAGCTGTTTCGTGATTGAATCAATGCTAACATTGAATGATGACAATCAGAATATAAGTAACTCAAGAGGCAACAAATAACGTCGCTACATTTCATCAATATCCGTAGATATTAAATTTCCTGTTGATGGCATCAGCGAATCATCATTTTCATTGACCTTCTCGTCGGCCTCATAGTCGCCATCCTCACTCTCAACGGATGACTGTTGTCCAGCACTTTTATATTGAAAGGCAGTCTGCGACAGATCCACTTCCACCGGGAACAATGTAACTGTCGATAAAAGGTCTTTAGTATTGGCATGATACTTTGCCAATCCAGATGCAAACTTTTGCAACTGCCACACAACATCTTGAACATGCTTGTTGTCCAGGAGTTCAAGCTTCACCAGGACATCCGATCTAAGCTTGGCAAAGCGTGCGCGTGCCTCCTGCCTGCATCTTAGTACCAGACGATATTCATAATTTCCTGTTTCTACACGGTACAAGGGTTCCTGAAGAGCAGCGTAACTTTGTTCTTCGTCATCAAGTTCCTTGACCTTCAGGCAATACGAAAGATACTCAAATTTCGCATCCGCGTATTTACTGATGGTCAATCTTGTGTCTGGTATAGCCTTATGAAGGTATGTACCAAGATCGCTTAGAATTGGTTTTACTGATTTTAACATGGTTACACCGAACTTCTCCATTTGCCTGTGCTGTTCGCCGAACTGTCTGAAAGCCTCGCTGGCGCGTGGTTGTGGTTCTCTTACTCCAATAGCAGCAAACGTATCGCCGAATGCTATAAAATTAATACATTACGTTATAATTCGTAAAAGGTATAATGCAATGATCGTGCTCATTCTGAATATCATCCTGTAGCAGTACCTTTATAGATTTGCGTAAGATCAAAGAAGGCACGCAATGTCGCCTTGGCATGCGCAACAAGTCCTCTGTATAGATTTTCTGTACGTTGTAGCGCAGCTAGTCTTTGAACTAGTGCATCATTGCACAAAATTGCACGTGAAAGTCCAAGTGCATCTGCTGTTGCACTACCCATTCCTTCGACTAGTCTATGCTTAACCTAGAAGTGCATTAGGTCAAAGCCAAGTATGAGCTTATTTTGTATAATGCATTATAATCTTTTGGTTATACATAGATATAAACAATAATTATGTTATGAATTATATAACTCAATTAATAGAATGTTAGTATTTCTCTACGAATTACGAACCTTCTTCAGTGCTATGTCCAATGTACGTCCTTGTCGTGGATCAGCATGTAATTTATTATAATTGATATTCACTTGCGTATCACAAGCTTGTATCATTTTTGCTACTTCGACTTTTGTTTTCCCCTTGACGGAAGCTCCATTCACAGCCACTAGTTCATCGCCTGATTGTAGAGTACCTTCTAAGGCTGCTGGGGTATTATCAAATACTTGAACAATGTAGAGGCATGGACATAGAGGTGCTCCTCCTCCGATACTGATACCAATGAGATTACTGTTATCTTTTTGGATAGTGACACTCCCAGAAGTTATGGTCATCCCCCTATTTATAGGAACAAAAAAAATAATATTTTATATGTTATTTAAATGTCATTGTACACAGTACTTTACATTCATCCATCGATGCAGAATGCAAAATTAATTTATAGCAATAAAACAGTAAAGCGGTAAAGTTCTTAGACAATGAACTATTTTGACGACAATAAACGTTGTAAAATAAAACTTGTAGCAAATAACGATAAAAATAATTTGATTACAGTGCAGTAAAAGTATTGAAAAAAAAATAGGTATAATTAATACCATGTAAAGTCACGAAACCTGGAAATGAAATGTGCATTATAATAATTTGTTATATTACAGTTTATAATTAAAATATAAAGAGTATTTTTGCTTTAATCTTCTGTACATCTTGCTCATGTGTAAAACTTACAGTTGACAATTAGGTGGTTGTAAGATAGCAGCAGACTGATCTTGAGCAATCAGTTCTACATCTGGTCTGATCTCCGCAGCAGTAAAGAGTAAAAAAAATGGGTGCAAGAGAGCAAAGTGTAATAGTAAAAATAGGCCAAATATGTGATGAAAATATTTACAATTTAAAATAAATTTTAGACTCAAAATAGTAGTGCGTACATGCGATCTTCCATCATGGCCAGCTGATGCAACTCGACACTAGCTAGTGGCACGGTGGTCAGAATATTACGATCATCATTCTGCAATAATCTATTTGCATCAGTCTCCAATAGATCTTCTGCAGGCAGCAACGAATTATCCGTTAAACTGTTCCACCGCACCATGGCAGCGAGGCATGCATATTACAAGAGAAAGGAAGAACATTGAAACTGCAAGGAAGCACGTTGAATATTAAAATAAAAGTTTATGGTCTCGACAAAACCAACATTTTGTCCTCCTCAAAGAAGAAGTCATCCTCGAATTCCATTTTGGAGCCCAAAAGTTTTCCTGATATCTGTAATGTAGTAGTATACAATTAAACTAAACTAAACAATATAAATAAAAACAAATAATGCACTGCTAAATCAACATGTTTAAAAAGGTACCTTATGTTACTCAGTGCTCCTTAACCATATACGTAACAAATGATCCAAAAACTGTATCCTACATATAAACTCCAATCATCAAGAAATATAAAAATTCCCAGCAGCACCAACTACTCTTAACCTACCACTTTGACAACACACTCAAACAGCCGATAAGTCAAAAACAGAATTTGAACTGTAAATCAAAATCAAGTAGAAAATTAAACAAGATTATCAGCACTAGAGTCCCCAACATACAACGTTAAACCTTGTTGAACAATCAAATCTGACTCAATAGATAAAAACAAAATATCCCACCTTCAAATATACTTTCCCTTTAAATTATATTATCCTGGACAAAGTATAAGCGTTAATATAACTTATACTAGCAGCGTATATGTATATTCTTCTGCCAACAGTAATTCATTTTTATTAAAAATAACATTATTTTCAAAAACATTGTAGAATGTTTATAAAAATTATCGACAGATGGCAGTAACATTTTACAATATTTAGTTAGATAGGATGCTCATGTTAATCTCATAGTTTGTGCCTCCTCATGTTCCACGTTGTCGAATTGACGATTGTAGTGTCGTTCTTCCACGTAGCAAGCAGGTATCAACGAATTGCCACGGTATGCGAAAGCTTCTGGCACAGTTCGTGACGGACACCAAGTGAACAGATGTGTGTTTGAGCTTGTAGTGACTCGCTGGAGTGAAGAAAACGCAAGGAAACTGAATTAACAATGAAGAACTTAGGAATTTTTCTGCTACTCGTCGTCCCGGCGATTATTCTCACTTCTGATTTCGGTAATAATCATTTGTTTGCTATTATGGATTTAGTTAATTTTATAAAGACATGTGTAGTTTCGTTACTCTCCTCTACTAGCCGGATGCGGCTTACCTAATAGCATCTGTACAGATACTCCAAACTTTTATACAATATGGTTAATGTTATTAGAATTATAAAATGCATGATACATGCTTTTAGAATTATATGTCTGATTTTGAGAAGCTATTGGTAGGAGTAGTCAGTTTTTTTTTATTTTGGAGAGACTGTGTTGTTTGTACTTGAAATTGGATGAATGGAGCTTTATAGAAAAAATATGGTATCTTCTAGAATCATTATTTGATATATCTTATGAAGTTATTAATGATTAATAAATGATGAAATTATTTGAATAGCAGTAGTCATTTGAAATATTTTAATTATCATGGATGCGTACGGTGTATGTATTCTGGTATTTGAAATTGTTTTTTATTATGTATAATTATTATTATTCGTTATTATTAGGAAAGAACGTGGCTTACGCACAAGAAGATGAAATTATTGATGACACTGTTGATGTTGAAAGTGAAGAAGGTAACGTTATTACTGAAGATGATATAGAAGAAGAAGCAAGTACAGCGTCACCAGATGCTGATACAGTCATACTATTTACTAAACCTAGCTTCACTACAGCCAATAGTCATGGTAAGAGCTTTATTCATAATATATATATATATATTCTAACATATCTAATATGGAGGATACTTCATATTTATGTATTTCATATTTATAAAAGCTTCTCTTGTTGCTGTTTAATTACATATTTCAATATTTTCAGAATTCCCAGCGGGAAATCTTGTTGAATTTCTTGTTGGTTTTACTAACAAAGGAGAAACTGATTTCATTCTTGAAACTCTTGATGCTTCCTTCCGCTATCCAATGGACTTCAACTTGTATATCCAAAACTTCTCCACAATTGCATACAACAAAGTTGTCAAACCGGATCACGAAGCAACTTTATCTTACTCTTTCATCCCTTCTGAAACTGTTGCTGGGCGACCTTTCGGTCTGAACATCAATCTCAATTACAGAGATGCCGTATGTATTCATATGAATCTATTAATTTTAACTAGATATATTTAGGATTAGAATTGCACAAAATAAATATATATATATATATATATATATATATATAATCAAGTATTATAAATACCTTTTTTCCTGTGTAGAATGGCCTTCAGTTCAGTGAAGCAGTCTACAACGAAACTGTCCAAGTCATAGAGCTGGATGAGGGTCTCGATGGTGAGACTGTATTCCTCTACATTTTCCTGGCTGCATGTGTCGTTCTGACTCTTGTTGGGGGTCAGCAATTACTTACTTCCCTGGGACGCAAATCTCGCTCTTCCTCTTCGCGTAAAACTACCGTGGAAATGGGCACCTCCAATCCTAACAATGTTGATTACGATTGGTTACCAAAGGACACTCTAAACAGACTCAGTAAGTGTATTAATGACGTTTTTATTTTACATAATGTTATTACTTATTCTAATTGCATTCACTGTCTTGACGATGTGCTCATTATTTATCAATACGTAACACTTTCAGACAAGTCGCCGAAAACTCCAAAACAGAGTCCAAGACAAAGGAAAACGAAACGAGCAGCAGGCTCTGATGACTGAAGTGTGTTTATATGTATTATTTATATGAAAATTGTATGAAAATGAAGAGCCAATGAATGATAGGAACTAATAATGGTCAACATATGGTTGCACAATAATTTTTTTTAGTTAAATTTACTATTATAATGCTTCAAAAGAGAAGTGAATTCATATTATACTCGGACACGAAGAGGATACATTTTCAGGGTGCAAAAACTTTTATCTGTACGTTAATCGACAAACAATATGATGTACTATCAACATAATTTATCTCATAATATTTAAGATCGAGACAGAAAATAAGAGCGATGGACCTTTTCTACGTAAACATGAGATTTTGCGATGTACAGATGGCGCGAGTAAAAAATTATTTTTACTTAATTAGGTCCGTATTAAAAATTTATTCTAAACGTCAAAATTGCTCTACTATTTCTATTGACTGATAATGAAAAGTTATTTCTGATTAAAAGACGTAGTACTAAAAAGGGTATACTTGACGGTAAATATAATTTTTAAATATGGGCCTTAATATTTCGGACACTACTTTTGGCGCGTGTGACTCGTGATTTATTTTTCTTTTCTTTGTTTACGTAACTTTAAAATAGAAGCAGCAATCCAGTATCGGTTAAACATCAAAGAATAAAATTTAATATTTTTTTTTTGGTTTCGACATTCATATATTTAGTTGTTATTCCTGTGACATTTGTTTATAAGAAAAATTAAGAAATTCTCTCAGCGCACTATGGTTTTTGTTACTTAAGATTTTTTTTTTTCCTACTGCCATGTGCTATGTCAATATTTACGTACCATAAAATTGTAATAAAAAGCGCATAGATTAATGTAGGCCAAATACGGGGTATATTTTCATTGACATTTTGAAGCAGTTTTCGAAATTAATTTACGTGTTTAGGATTTGTCGAAACTCTCATAAAGTACAAGAGACATTTTGTTCATCCAATATTTGTTGCGTACTTAATCATATGTCCCACTGATAGAAACTCTGAGAAAAATACTCAAGTACAATGCAAATTGTACTCGTTTGTACAATTTGCATAACATTTTAGTGCGTATTTTTATTGTAAAATAGCCATACAGAATATAATTTAATTGCACATACAGTTTGCTTTTCATTTTGCAATGCATATTAACTTACGTAGAATACATCTGACCTAGATATGCAATTAAACTTTCTTTTGGTATTTTATAAGTACCTATGGATTAGTTTCATTTATGAAAAAGGTGAGACCTTTTTTAGGCCTTTCATTCATGAAATTTTTCAATAGTACTTTAACAAACTGGCTAAAGATTCTTAAGCACGAATATACATTTTCAATGTCTTTTTCTCATAAGAGACTATAAATATTTGGAATCTTCCGTCTCTGTTTCTTTATTTAGAATTGCAGTACTTTTTTCCATTTGACTTCTGCCCGTTGCATTTCTTCTTCAGTTTTGCTTCAGTCGTTAGTTTTCCAAATCGTGGAAAATATATTTTTGGTTCTCCTGAAATATGTTTTTGTATTCATAATTAAAACTTCATGCATTTCAACCTTCTTTGTTTTTTAAATATACATTCTGTTACTCGAGTACTAAATATCTTTGTTATCGCCAAATTTGCCAATGATTTTACCCGCGAATCAAATGACCCATTTCTTATCAATCTATGCTTTCTGCGTTATCGATACGTATCAACTCTTACCGATCGGTCCATCCAGGGTCATGTTCTTCTTTGCCATGCGAATAATCTTTTTCATTGGCATATTCTTGCAAATATATTCGCGACAACACATTGAACAAGAAACAGAATTCAATTTAGGCACCTGCCAAACCGGTGTATAGTCCCAGAGATCATACTTGTCGATATGCTCTCGCAATTCGCGATTCGTTAATCTTTTACGGCCCAACGGCGAATCAGGATATCCTGGAGGTAAACCGAAAACTTGTCCACGTAGTCTAAATAAATAAGCATCTATTTAACAATTATATAAAATATTAACGACTAATAACATACGGCGCGTCGAACAAGCGACCATTATCAGTATGTCCTTTCAAAGAACATTTTAGGTTGGGTTTGTTTCCACAATGTAGACACATGGATCTCCCTTCGTTCTGAAAATTATTCCAATTATGCCCAAGAGGACAGTAGTTATTAAAAACCCCTGAATTTTCCATTCTCATATAAATTTACTCAGATTCAACGTTCCAAACCATTCGTGATACGTTTCCCTGTGAAACAAAACAAAAGTGACAGGTCATCTGTATCTGTTAACATAACAGAATGCAAATCTAAGTCCAAATAGTTTATATTTTTTGTACTATTTATTTTGTTTCTTCCATCCATTCCACAATCGTGGCTTACAATTCTCAGTTCTCTATTTGGCAAAGGAGACGCATTTGCTACTCTTATTTCCTTTTCTAGGAGCACAACACGGTTTCTTCTTGGCAGCCCCCAAGTTCGAATTCTTTATTTTTCCCCGACTGTCCCGCCTTCCTTCTCCACCTTTAGCACAGCAGCAATCATCATCGACATCTTCTTCCTCTTCCTCGACCTCAGCCAGGTCATCCTGAGCAATAAGAAATGTCTTGTCAATTTTCAGCTTTGCAAAATCACTGCCAGCTTGTATCTACACCGTAGAGACGCGTTAAAAATTTTCATAAGTAAAACTTATATTGACCAGAGCCTAACGGCCACGATAAATCCTGTCGATTATTTCACCTTTACAAGGTACAACGATCGATATCGATCTAGGTTCCGATCAACGCCATTATCATCGGATCTACACTGGCGTGATTGCTGTTTGTACAGGATATCACACTGAGAACTTATTTCGTTGATTATCATTTTAATCATAACTGGTAGGCACACGTGTTGCCGCTCTTATTAACCTAACTTTTTCATTATCATGATCATCAGTGGTATATCCTTATCTACTCTCTGATATATTTCGACTATGCCAATGTCTATTATAATTTTGTTTATTCCTTCTACCATTGTTGACCGTACCTCGTCATCCTCGTACTCCTCGACGGGAACTTTGGGTGGGAGGTAAGTCCTGGGAATTCTACGCCCCAATGCAATTTCACGCAGAACACGAGCCTTACTGCAAGGCACTTTTTTGCCACTCAATAAATCACGGGTGCCTGGACAGCGATTTTCTTTGACGTGCTCACTCTGACACTCTGATTTGTTTAGGTCCAAGTTCAGATCACCAGGACACCAGTAATAATCTTCCTCTTCTTCTTCTTCAAGATTTTCTGGTTCTGGTTTAAAAGAGGTTGAATCAGAATGATTACATGCAGTGATACAGCAAGCAGCTTGTTTGTCTTTTTGGATTTTTCAATTTCATTTTAATTAATATATTCTTATTATTAACCTTGAGCAGCGCTGTTTTCAGTGTCATTTTCTACCGCGTCTACTTCTTTGTTGATCTCACCCTGCAGAAGTCCGTTACGTTGTGGGACGTATCTCTTCATAACTTCATTTAGCTTTATCACGACTTCGGATGGTGTTCCCACTATTTCCGGACCTGAACAATAGATTATTTTAAATTATATTTGAAGGTCTCTCTTGTTAAGTTTTAAATATTGAACTGAAGTCTTTACTGGATGGAGTGCACCTCACACTGACTGTACCGATGGGACTAGCTTCCAATTCTGATGATGGAAAATGCAAATTAAAATCTTCACTGGTGTCTGTACACATTTTTCTGATACTTGGCAAGATTATTTACCATAAGTTTTATTGGGATAATCATCGGATTTTTGAACTTGCTTCTTGGCAGATCTTTCTAAAGATTTCGTTTTCCCAGATCTTTCTTTAAGAGGATCCACAGATCGGTTTTTTCGAAAATCCGTAGAGCGTTCAAGTTTAGCTTCTTCTTGGCAACGATTTACAGTCCTATTGGATTTTGGAGGTTCTTTTGGATTCATTTGATATACTGCAATTCAAGTGGAGTCACTACTATAATATTTGATTTGGCTAAAATAAATTGTGTGATAAAATTATATAAGAAATTATTAATAAAATTATTACGATAATCAGATAATGACAGATATTTCGATTCATCGTTTATCATATCCAATGGATTGAGATCTTCATATTTTCCAGAAACTGTGCAACTAAGATCCACCACATCTTCGGTATCTGAAATTTAATGATCAATTAGGTCGTAGTATCAGTTCTGATATATTTGAATTTCAATAACATCAAACTTACCCCAACACGATTCCTTATCATCTTCGCATATATCCTGGGAAGAGTCTATTGGGCTTGGGTCTGAAAGCAAAGTAAAAGGTTACGTTTCAAATTATTTAATTACATTTAATTGACTCCGATCAGCGTTTAGACTAAGAAACGAATGACTTCCGGTCGTGGTATCTTTCCACGGCTGTTATTTGACTCGGTATAAACACTAAAACCTGTTTGTGAACCAGTATCCATTTTGTATATAATAATATTTACAAGTAACATTGCAAAACACAAAAAAATTGAATTTTAAGTTAAAATTAATTTCAATTGACTCCCACGTGGTAAAGAGAGGAATCCTTTGGATTCTATGGACAAATTACCGATGAATGGTTCTTTATTAAAGTGAAAAAAATGTTTATTATATAACCATAATACTAATTAAATGATAATGTATACCTAAGATTCTTCCCCGACAATTGTTGATTGTGTCGAAAGTCATGACGAAATTGAAAAATTTGATACAGTTGATTAAATATTATTAAATATATTTTTTAAATAGTTTTTAGATCAAAATACAATTTTGTATGCTATAATTTCATTCTGGTTGAAATTTGACGTGTCTTTCTCTTCTAAAAAATGTGAATTCAATTCTTTAAACGAAGTTATCGATCGCGATATAAATCTGAAACTTCCTTATCGACCGAGCTCCTTCAAGACTCTGTTAAGCGGTATAATTCAAATGACGAAGCTCGGTTTCCGGTTTATACGGATGATCGTTCGCGGCTGTTACAAAGGGAAGTTCTCGGATTCTTTTCCGGCTGAAAACAAGAGGAACGACGGCGTTTGGCGAAAGCAAAGGATAGCAAAGGCAATAGACTCTATATTTTATTTGAGTCAAATACACAATGCCGTGTGGTACACTTTGAAGAGACTTTGAAATTGTTTTGTTAGGAGGCACCACTTGGGGAGGATGAGTTACTTGTGTGCAACGACGATGGCACGAAGAGCGTCCGGGGGGTGTCGAGAGATCAAAGGGATGCGAGGATCAAAGAAATGGGTATTTGCTACAAGTAGGAACAAGGTGATGCTCTGTCCCGAGGTTTTCTCTGTGATAATCACCGATCGACAAGACTGTACGTATCTCCCCATAGTCTACCCATCGAATTTAAACATAAAACCTCGAGAAAATATCTAAAGTCCTTTCAAATCCAGATCCAATTAAGCATTGAATCGCGATATAATCTTATACCTACGATATTACCGACCCTTTAAAATTTATTTGTCATTCCTAACCACGCCTTTACAAAGTATTCCTTCGGAATCACAATCTCCATTTAAGAATAATATCCCTATGAAAAGTCTTATTTACATGATTTCATAAGCTATACCCTAATGCTCGTTAGGAACATCAAGGAAGCGGGTCCGGGAGTCAGTACGGACGTAACTGAAGAGTCAGGGGCCAGAGGGCATGCGGCCTGTTGATTGGCCGCGCTTTGAACAGCAGTTGGCCCCGTCGCGACGAGAGGGCGCCGCGACTCGTACTCGTGCGAGAAGTTCATGGCGACGGTGTGCTTCGGAGGAGCCGCGTAAACGCACGCACGGTCCGGCAGGAGTGTTTTCTTCCTTTAACAAGATCAAAGGACCGGTATCCTCGCGCGTCATCCTTAATCCCAGTGTGTGTCGTGTGCTTTGGAAGGTGTTAAAGAAGACCTGGAGGATCCAGGTGAGCGTGAAATGTGTCCGACCCGAGGCTGCTTTCCCACTGAGAGTTGACACATTCGGGCATGGGCCTCGTCGAGCATCACGAGCAAGGCGGAGCATCGTCGCGCCCCTAATAAAAACATAGCCTAACAGTAGCAGCAGCTACGAGAACAGGAAGACGACAGAAGGCAGACGGGAGCCGGAAGTGGGGAGAAGGAACCACGCGAGTGCCTGAGAGACATCGTCGAGCGCAGGTGAGTCCTAGCTGTTACTACCTACGATGCCAGCATGTCTGATAACTGGTGTTATTATACTCTCTGATATATCCTCCTGAAAATTTTTATAGCCAATTCCGGAGATGCACTCCTTCTGCGACACCCTGTATGTTGCTGCCGCACGCTGCAAACAACCGCGGTGATTTCACCGTGGCTCCCTTGATAAACGCGCTCCAAAAATACTGTACGACCGCACGCACGTTTTCTTCTTCTTCTTCGTCTTCCTCTTCCTCTTCTACTTCCTTGGCTTCGTCTCTTGCCTCGTCACTCTCGGCCCTCTTTTTCTATCTCTCGCTCCTGCTTTACCGGATACCTCAGACACTGGGATCTTCTTTGGCTCTAACGTCGTGGTTACCTTGACGAACGTCCGTGAGATACTTACAATTATTTACCACTGCAACGCGAGAGACATGTTATACAAGTCCGTCTGTCTGGTTTCTAGTCTTTATGTGACTTTTCCACCTTCCTGTCTCCTCTGGCCCTCGTTTAGTTCCTCCGTCTGAGTGCCTCTTCCCAAAGCACTATTGTGACGGTGCTTATAGCTCGCAGAATGCTTACAGTGAGTACTACCCTGACACTGCCTACGGACTCTCTCCTGTTACCTCTTCTACGCATTACTCCCTTTTGGATTCATTGAAACGTCAACGTCACCGCCTTCTGTCAACCCGATGTCCCACGTTAGAGACTAGATGCACCAGGATGGAAGAGGCGTGAGTCGCAAACGCAGTTGTCGTCTCATTGGAGGTTTTTTTTCTTTTTGTTCTCTCACTAAATTCCAAATTCTATAGTTAGTCCTTTTCATTCAGAATATTTCGCTTATTCTCATTTTTCTCTCTCCCAATGGACATGTTGTGCCTAGACCAAGATTCAATGTTGCCACAGGATCTATTTCTCTGCTCCAAGCAGTTCTGCGAATTTGATCTGTGGTTTCTTACTGCGTTACCTGTATTACTTTTTTATTTATTTATTATCATATACCTTATACACTTCAGTGTATCAATATTGTCGACAAGATCAGCAAAAATTGTTATTTGGTTCTTTATCAAGGTAGTTCCTTATGTACGAGCCCTACTAATTGGTGGTCAGTCGATGTAGCCTCTGTCGCATTCATGAAAATATTTATAGGCATATGTAACCTATATCTGTATCTGTTAGACGGCGACAGTCACATATGTTCATATTTGTCGGATTGCTAAAGAACACTTGGTCGAGGTAGAAGAATGAGAGTCTTCGGTAGGTGACAAATGGCACGGGGTAAAAAGGTTGTGGCGGCGACTGTGGTTCTGGTGGAGGGAACATTTTCATGTATGATTCCGTGAAGAGAGAGAAAGAGGGGAGAGAGAGAGAGAGAGTAGCTCAGAGGCGGTCGCTTTGATGTAGACGCGCTTCGCGACTCCTTCACGCCAATAAACTAACGGTTAGGTTAAAGTCTCTTTAAAGCTTAATGCCATTATCCTTGCCTTGTGCCCCCGGCTGTCGCTGTGCTTTGTTACCTCTAGTAGACGACCTCGTGCAAAAACTTCAGGACCGGTGAGCATTCGCTCAGGATCAAGGAGCAGTGCTATTGAAAAGCAATTTTTCTTACTGGGCGATATTACTCATTGTGTATTGTAGGAGGAGGTCTTGGCTTCTCCCTAGTTCCTCTTGTGTACCATGTGAAATCATATTTGTCCAATGAATAATCATATTAGTTACAATAGATCGATTGTACTAATTATAAATTGGCTTATGGCCATTTTTTAAAATTAGTATTACATTACAAGCCGTTAAGTGTTCTCACTGGTACATAGGTGTACTCGTCCCTGCACTAGAATTAATTTGAGAACTGCGTCGCATCAAAGAGTGACATGTCAGTACGATAATTTTTCAACGTACCCCTCTCGTGGCTTTGAGTGTCAGGCTTAACGAGTGAGTTTACCGTGTCCAGATGTTCTTGTCAGACATTTATCAGTGAACCGTAACAATACTAATTAAAGTACCAGCAAATTTTTCATGTTTCCTTCAGGCCGCTGGTCACACATTTCAGTCATTCTTGAAATCAGCTTCTGATAAATCTATGAAAATACAAAGTTAAGTTTTATTTAAAAGAAAAAGATTCTCATGGGTAGCTCACCTATGTCTGGATGGGTTCAGGACGATCAGGAGCACGAGGTCAAACGATCACACATCCATCCCAATTGACACCACTTGCCTGTGCCAGTATCGTTCCCCAGGGAATCTCTGTGGCATCCCGACAAAGGGACTTTTCCCCTCTTGGGGACAGACTAGGATGGTGAAATTTAATTCGCTACGGATACAAAGTAAAAGTGCTTCCAGGGTTGGCAGTGCGAGGGGTGAGACAGGGTCACCATGTAAAGTTGTGGTAGGAGACGCTTTAACAATCCCACCACCACCAGCATCAGCTGTACCAGTAGCAACAGTGGCATTAGCTCCAGGAGTACCACCAGCGGCAGCTGGGGCCTTTGATATCGAAATGAAAGGACGCAGGGGATACCCTATGCTTTAGGAGTGCCCGAGAGCACGTGGTATCAAACGCGACAGGAACGACCTCACCCGCTGTTTCCACTTCGCCACTGGGATTCCCGACCTCGGGCTTGTGCGTGCGACTTCATGACGGCTCAGACCACGTGCTTATCCCTACTCTGCTTGATCCATTCTGTTCCGTTTCTCGAGGTTTTGCCACTGGGGGATGGTCACCCCTCCCGATTCGTTATCCCCGACCCACCCCCTTATCGCGATCGACCGGATTGCAATCAGTCACCCGTCTACACGGATACTCAACCCAATTATTCAAAATACCCTGTCAACCAATTAGAGTACCTTGACCCCACGACGACGTTGTCCGGGTCAAGGTTAACCAGGACTTAATTTCATTTATAAGACGTGTCTTGGTAAAATTGTGGATTTGAAATGTTTCGTTATTCTTTTTTTAATTCTCTTAATTAACCGTACGCGAGACTGATTACTGCTTTAACGTACGGTCGGCGTGGGACTAATTGAAGAACTGTGTTACTTCGATTCCGATTGATTATCTATCGATAAGTGATTGTACCGACTGATACTCCTTGTATGTCCACCGAGTGTCGCAAATTAAAAGGTCGTCGGATAACGACGTGACTATTGTGCGATAAGTATTGTATACGCAATCCTCCTCGAAATAACGGCCTTTGTGATCGAACCAAATCGATCGTAATTTATACGATCGTTATCGCTTGGATAATCTTTAATCTGTCGCATCTGTGCCGCACGCACTTTATACGCAGACATGACGTATTACGATATCCCACGTTGCGATACTTTTTCAAAATCATCGTTACGTAACAGGCCGGATGTATAACTGGTATCTTCCTCCGTGAACGCTTACGATTTATGGTGTCTTCCTTCTTGATCGTCGATGGAGTCGTTAGAGATCTAATTTCTTTTCGCTCGTGGGAAAGATGGATGAAGAATGGAAAATAGAACGTGATGACGGAAGACCGTGCTCCGTCGGATGGGACGCTTTTCGTTTCCTGCCTTTTGAGTTTGCTATAAATAATATTTCATCGTCTAAAGTGCTAGGGCGTTGGATATTATATTTCTAGAATACATCTACGTACCATACGGTATATTACAGTGATGTTCAAAATTTTTTAACGACCCTACCTTCATTTACTCCACGATCAGCTGAAACGTCCTGTAGCCATTTTAATTGAGCAACTTATATTTCTAATTATGGTCTGTTGCTGTGTCAGATATGATTGGTTGGATACACCAACCAAATATTAGTCCGGAGTATTCGTACCGAGTAATGGATTGCCATTGAGACAATGCATACGGCACTCTCAAACACAAATGTCAGTGCGCTATTGCCAGATCGAAGGACAAGTATGGTGGATACATCTAAATGCCTATGCTCGTTTGATCCATTACCTTCTCATTCTGCCGCGTACAATAATTATCCTCATTGTTCAACCACCCTCTGACTACGATTTAGTCATTGGCCCCTACTTCAAAGAAGGTGGTCGCTCGGTCGCCCTTTGATTCGACTAGTGTCGCCCTCTCGTCCCTTTACTCCTCAACTAACAACTGTCCCTCTACCGGTACTCCGACAAACACGCCGAATTCGAACTGCTTAGCCTGAGTGGCTGGAAAGGCTAAGTGCACTCGGCAAACCTCGAACTCTTCTCTTTGACTCACTCTCTGTCTCTCTTTCTCTCTCGCGCTTTTCCGCTCGCTTTTAAAACTCAGGAGCCTCTACTGATCCTCGGGGAAACCATTTCTAATCCGCTTTACGATTGTTTCGTAGGATCGAGCCTCGTGAACTCGGCTTTAAAATGCGTAATCGGGGTGATGCATGTTGGGTAGAGTCATTGGCTACGTTTTCAACGGAGCCGAACGGCAGTTGCGATACATTGACTGTATACCTATGATTTACTAATATACAGATATACAACACATGTATCACATATCTCAGTTCGATTCCGGTGAAAACATAACCATTGATTTTTTTACGAAGAAATAATACGATTGTGACGTATGCTTTGTTGCGACGTTGTAAGTTTTTTATTTTATATATGTGTATGTATATAGCAAAATGGAGAATTTTAGTCTGATGTTTCTCATTGCCGGATTACGGAACGAGGTTGTATCGGGTTTGACACCTTGACAGCTGCTCGTGGTCCGAGGTTCCATTTTAAAAATTGCCATGCATTTGGAAATTTGATACAGCCCGATATGACACGCTCAGAAATTCGTTGCGGCCCGTTGAAAATTCTGAATGCTGCGCTTTCACCGTCTCACCAAATGATTTCCTGCCCTGTGAAACATACCTAATGTCCCATCTGCGTTCATCCCCATTGGAATTTCCGAGCGGCATTGGTTTCACGAGTTTTGGCTTTGTCGAGTGATATTCGCGGATTAAAATTTCCAAAAAAATAATTAAAAAATCTAACCACGAGATTCGTTAACGTTACTTATCGTGCGTAGGCCGTATTTCCACGAAGGCGTACTTTCGTTTTTAAAATGTGAGTCGTCACTCTCGACGACGACGTTACACTATGGCCTTGACGGATTACGCAGTAAGGATCGTCTCCTCCTCAGGATGAGATTCCGCTTTTACCACCGCTAAAAGTTTCATCGGTCTGGATCGTTAGGGACTCGGCGAGCTACGTTCTCTACTCGAAAACTCCTGAAAAATTGAGGAGCCACTTGACGACGTCGACACGATGGATATTTCCGAAGTACACCCTTCCCAAGGATCCCTCTCTCGTGTCACTGGGGGGTGACGGGCATTTTCTTTTTTTTTTCCATCCCTCTTATACCTTTCTTCTTTGCTTTTTAAACGCAATTTAACGCTCGAAATACCTCACGTGTATATTTCCTATGCATTTTCAGCGATTCACATCGCTCGACGCAATTGCTCGTGTACCGTGATTTCGACTGAATGGTACGAGACCTATTTCCGTCTGTAAGCCAATAGATGGCTTCTGCTTGTTTTTACTTTCCCATATTTTGACACTGGTCTCTGATCGCAGTAGGAACAATTGCGCGCACAACCTGAGTCGTTTCAAAATTAACATCTTCAGTTACGCACCCAAGGATACTTCCTGACTATTTTGCATCCAACTGGGTAAATACGCAATTATGGATCCTGTCAAAGAAAATTGTAACTCACAGCTCGTCTTAATTTTGGCATTATACATATTATTCCGTATTGGACCTTTTTTTTTTGGCAAGCTCACAGTGCAACCCTGGACGACCTGCAGGCCATCCTAAGCGTGTTTGAAAAGGACTGTGTCAGCTACGTAGATATACGTGAAGAAGGGAGCCGCACGGGCAGAGACAGAGAGAGAGAGAGTGAGGTATACAGCGACATAAAGAGTGCGAGAGAAGAAACCCTATGCAGAAAGGAACGGGGAGCGAGAAAGAAAGAAAAGTTGAGGTTGCGCGTGCTATAGACAAAGAAGAGCAGAGGAGAGTACCGTCAAAGGCGCCGCTTCTCGTGTCGCGTTTTTACCCAGCCAATCTTTATTCTTTGGCGACGCTCTCCGCCTTCCTTCCTCACCCTCGTCATCCTCTGTCTCTCCGCGTGTCCCACCACCGAGGTACAAGGAAGCTCCCAGGTTCCCTTCTCCAGAGACCGATCAAACAATCATGAGTATCGCCGTGTAACCGCCTTCGCCGTCGTCGCCATCCTTGTCGTCGTCGTCGCAGGTCAACGGGTGACTCGTAAGTGCGAATTCTCATCGAGCTTCGATCCGGTGACAGTTGGCAATCTGTCAGGTGATTCGTCAGCAGTGACGGCCAACGCACAGACATCATTGACAGGTCTGAATAAATTTATACGCTAGAAGAAACTGTCGGCAGGCGCCAGAGGCTCAGTGAGGTAATTTGCCGAACCGGAAGTCGTTAAATAAAAATAAAAAAGAAAACAGGAAAAGACAGTAGGAAACCGGTATGACAACTCTTCCAGCAGTATCTCCACGCAGGTATATCCCAGAATCGTCAGTCTCGTCTACAAGAAGATGATCAGTCACTTCCCACTGATAATCATTGAAAGAAATCTAATGGGCGCCGGATAATATCATATTGTAACGGGTGTCTCGCAAAACATAATTGACAAGCTGCTACCAGCAGACTCACAGGCGTCCTACGATCGTCCCGGTCGGTTTGATAGCCGTCTGGCAACTGTACTCCTGACCCCGACGGTTGTCCTCTAGGCTTGCCCTCCCCTCTGGCTTCAGGGTCGAACAGCCACCCACCCGCGGGTAAATACGTGTGAAGTGGATCAGAAAGGCGGCAAAGATGAAAGAACCACGCGCTGACCACCTCAGCTGTCGCAGCTCGCAGTGGCCCATTGTTCTGGGACTCCTTTTTTCTCTCTCCCTCTCTCCCCCTCTCTTTCCCTCTCTCCACTCATCGTTCTCCACTGCCACCTAGTCTTCCTCATCCTCGTCCACATCGGGCCACTTGGGGATGAAGATTCGATCCTCCTGGTTAGACGTTCAAAATGGATAAAACTTCATTCTGGAATCTTACCTACTTCGTTCAACCATTTTTATTGATTTACTGGACCATCGCGTCACGCTATTGCTCCACTGTCTATCGAGTGTATATATTTTATTTATTGATTTCCTCTTGTTCGATCGTTTTCTTAATTTTTCTACTCCCCATCACCATGCTCCCTGCCTCCTTTAATGCTCCATCCGGTTCACGGCCTGCCGGACCGTACGTATTTAATTACGGCACGGTCTCGGAACGAAAACTGGTTTGGACTCACAATATGATACCACGCGCCGAGTCGCATAGGCTACTACCGACGTATAATGTGGGCTTATCAAGATCTCGCAATGGCAGCACCAGCGGGAACCATCAAAGCGTCCTTTGAAGTTCAGTTGGTGTCCTCGGTATGAGTCCTCTCTCTTTAACTCTATATACTCCGTCAGTGTTCGCTGTCATAGTCTCTCCTTCATGGACACGTTCTCTTTCTCTTTCTCTCTCTCCTTCAAGTCGCCCACTCTTATTCGCTTATCCGTGCACAGGGTGCATGTGATTACAAGACCTGAAGGACTCTCTTCGAAAGACTTGCCAACCTGGCGGCTTGAATAACTCTCACCGATCACCGATGGTTCGCAAGGAACTTCCTACGCGAATCCTTGTTCGATTTTGCAATGGGATCTTTAGCCAATGAAATGTCGTCGATCGAAACGATCACAACCTAAAAAAAAAGTTTATTTGGGTGTGGACTTTTTTTTTATTAATAAAATTAAAGATATACATTCCTGGTTTTTTTTTAAATCCTTGTGATCCTTGTCCTGTGACATGCGATGACGATGAAGTCACTGGCTCCGCCGACCCCAATTCCCAAACTCCTGTCCCTAGCGTCGTAGTCGTCTCCGGTTAACGAACGGCGCCATTAAAGCGCATTAACATATAATTTTCCGCGAGAAATTATAGGCAACTTAGCGGAGTTGCGCGCGGTGTTTATTATATGGGCAGGGGCATTAAACGTTGCGTCGTCTTGGTGAAGTCGACCCGGTATATGTACGTGTTCACGTTAACACACTGCTCGAGGACGTCGCGTGCGTGTGTGGGATTGCGTGCGGCGGCGAGATCAAAGGGGAATCCCCTTTCTCGCTCGTTCCCTCGTACGCCGACAGTTATCTCGCTTTTACTCACGCTCTCCCGCCGTCTCTCCTCGATGGCTCTCTAACAACTCAATAGCCCGCCACAACCTGACGGGGTTTCTCTCTTATTCTCTCCTCATTCCACTATTTTTTTTATCTCTCTCTTTCTCAAATTTTTCTTTGTCTATCGCTCTCTCTCTCTTTCTGGCTTTTCGTCTGACCATGATTATCGCACGCTTTTTCTCATTGTCCGTCTTCCTCGTTGCTTTGGTTTCTAGGGGAAAAATTTTATGTTTTGGTAATACAAATTTCCCTAGATTTCTCACGGGGGTTAAGTATTGGTCGCGTGTCGCTCTCGTGAGAATTCCTCTTTCATTCTCGTTACAAAACTTCCTTGCAGTACAGGAAGTCAGGTGAGGTTCAAGATTAGCTTGCTCGGTTTCACGTTCTAGGGAAATAATGGATACCCCGTGGTGGATACGAAGGGTTGGGCTGATGCGTCTAGGGATGAAATACAATTTACTTGAAAAAACTAGTCTAGCATTTTTGAACGCCCCGTCGAGCAGCTTACTTTTTTTTCCTAGTACCACGAAGACGCTCTCGCCTGAGAAGGAAACGGTTGACGGGAATAACGGCGGTGGCGACTAAGCGAATTTCATAGGAAGCATTTATTCGCCTCTAGCTACTCTATTGTTTTTCGATATGAGTTGTGCTACCGGCCAGTTTAGCATTTTTTTTTTGTTTTTCAATATTTTTTACTAGCTTTAGGCTTTTTTTCCTGTCAATTTAGGGATACACGTTTCGCTACCAAATTTCTTATGAATTTGCTATCAGATTGGTTATTACTTGAAATAAATATTTTTTTTCTAATGGTTGACTGTGTATACTGATTTTTTTAACTTTTCGATAGCAATTTATCTAAATTTTGCTTGTGTTTATTCGTACTTATTATTATTATTAATCCACAGCGATTTCGAGTTAGTCAAAAGCGTGTCGTTCGTTCCCTTTTGTCCAAAACTTGTGTTTAGTATTACTTAAGCTGACACTAGTTCTTTTTTTATTTATTTATATTACATTTCATATCATCATTTCTTTCGCCCTGGGATGCGTCCCGAAAAAAAAAATTGACGTAATTAATCCACCTGGAGTCCAAGTCTTTTGTTTTACGGGCGCTTTTCATGCGCGCGAGGCACCACCACTGGCTCAGTAGCGTAGGCGTAGGTAGCAGAGAACGGTAATAGCTTGCATGCGGTATAGCAGAGCCCCTTGGCAGATTGGCTGTCCCGAGCAGGCTGTAACCTCTTTAATTCTGCATTCGCTCGAAACTCGATTCAATGCCATGACAGGATCGTCGACGCGTCAACTGAAGCGCAATTTAGGTAAATGATAAATAAGAGGGAAAAAAGAAATTCAAGTAACGGAAACGACACCAGCGAGTAACGTATACCTCCTTTCTTTTCGTGACTCGTGAAAAGATATCATCTGATGTCATCCAAAGAACTGTAGTAACCAAAAATGTCGAATAATAAAAAAAAAAATGAGTGTCACAAAATTTACCTCTAATTAAACCGAGACGCTGCATTTCCTGTGAACGTCGTTGTCTGATGTCGGACGACTATGTAGAAGAATAAAGCAAAAAAGTGACACGTTTTTTGTCACCGGCCAGAACCACGTAATTAATCCTAAAAAAATGGAGTAGCCTTCAATACGAAATACAGATCAAGAAAACTTGAAGGATTTTCGTTTAAAGGTCTTAAGAATTCGCCCTTATACCTGATCCTTTGGTTTTCCTTTACTTTTTGTTCGGCGCGCTTCGCTCCGGCACGTGAAGAAGACTGTGCCGATGCGAACAGGGCAGCATCGCTTCTGATTGGTCGGTTTGGGCCCTGTGCCGGTAGTGGGGGTAGGACTCAGACGACGGAAAGATCCGTAGGGGGAGTTGAAAGAAGGGCCGCTAGGAGGAATAAGAGATAAAGAAAGACAACGCTAGAGAACCACTGCTCGAGCGTAAGAGAAACGAATAGAGTAAGAGCGACAGCTGGCTCTATAACGTCGTCGTCGCCGTTGCCGCCGCCGCCGCCGCCGTCTCGGTTTATGGTCACTGTGCTCGACTCGGCGTGCTGTGGATTCAGTCTAACCGTGCGCGTTGTGTAAGACGCAGCAGACTTTTCGAAAGCTGTATAGCTGGAGTCTCGTGGAGGATACATAGAATCTAAAGAAAAAGAAAGGATAATCGTTGAAGATCCTTTTCCGTTGGGCTGGCCCAGCAATACCCTACCACGATAACGACATATTAACCTTAAAATTATACTCTAAACTATTCCCGGTGCTTGTTCCTTGTGCGTGGCGATACTGTTCCTAGGCCGGTGTCTATTTATCCTTAGTAAACAGAACGTTCTACCTACGCCTACCTTCATTTCATACTATTGGCATAGACCAAGGTGTGCGTCCGATATTCCTCGTGGAGATTTCAATGCTGCTGGAAAGGCATTGGCAGAACACGAACTCACAAGGCATTCCATCCTGGACACTTATGTACCGTTGCTACACCAGCAACAGGATACAGAATCCTCCAGTGACCAGACACAACTAGTCGCGTCTCAGTCCGCTGGGAATTTCAGTGAATAAAATTCGGATACATTCAGGGGTCGTCTGTGTACAATAATTGGAGTCGATGCCAGTGACATCACACGGTGAACGGAAGTAGCGCGACCTTAACCGTGAAAATGTTTAAAAACTGTGAAAAGCCAACGGCCACCAGTCCGACGCTCGCAACAGAGCCGACTTTTATTTACACGAGACGCTGCGATATCTCCTGGTGCACTTGACTTCGAAGCGTAAACCAATCACTGCGCCGTGGAGGCATATAAACAGAAAAGAAAAGAATACCCAGCAGACACCAGGAAGACGTTATGGATCTCGTCGTGGATAACCTATATAAGGTACAGTAGCTTAATGACTTTTGCTGGAGGTATATCATCCATTCCCTTTGGTTTATTTTCACTGTGTATTTACCGTCGCGATGGCCCAGGGCGCTCCTAATGCTCGTTACGGCATTGAGATCACCCGGTGGACAGTCGGGACGTCGGGGCGGTCCTTCAGAAGTTTCTTTAAAAGGTTCGCAGCGCATTCTAGTACGTAAGTCATCTTGCGATAGCGGTGACACGCCTTTGACTGCTCGCGCTATCGTGCTCGATATCGTAGCTTGTAATACTGAACTCGTGCCCCGGCATACCAATTTCCAGTTTCCACCGCGTTCGGTTATTCTGGACATTTTTTTTTCCCCCTTTATTAGTAGACTGACACACGGTTACAGTCGCTTATGATTATTCTACGTTATCGTCCGCTATCTTACCTTTTCTCTCTTTTTCGATTCCCTCACATACACACGGCCTCCCAGTAATTTTATTTACTCGTATACGTGTACGTCCGTCTGTCGGCTCGTCCGTTCGTCATTTCGTCGTGCACGTCGTCGCCTCTTTGAAAACTTTTATCGACTCGTCGAGTAACCCGGTGACGAACGCTTCTCTTAACGGTCTGGATATACGATGTGTTTCGACTGGGTTTCAGTTTTTCCAGCCACTGCAGCACTTTTAGGCTAGTGTTTCGTAAGCGGGAACCCTTTGACGTTTTCCTGCAACAAACCTAACCTCTAATCTGTTCAAAGTGATACCTACGGATACACCGTCGGCCGAGTCATTAATTCGGTGCTTAAATTTTGACTTGAACGTTTTAGGTTGGGTTAGGTCAGACGTAAAGATAGAGCGTGAATTATGGTTCAACGGCGTTTTTCGTTTTTTTCGAGCGTCTTACTTCGCGTCGTATTAACCGTTTCAATTTGAACGCCCTATATAGGGAGCCTTCGGATAGCCCTAGAGGAACGTGAAGTCTTCTTTCTTGGCTCTCCTCCGAACGTAGAAGACTCTCTTGGATATCTTTCTACTCTGTTAGCCGAGTAAAGGAAAATTCGCCGACACCGCGAGGGAAGCTCGTACTGTGGAGGTGGTGAACGACTCGTGGACGGAGACGAGGAGGAGGACGGAACGAGTACGATTGATGGGGAAAGGAACGTGGGGAGTGAACGAAGAAGAAAAAGAGAGAGAGAGAGAGAGAGAGAGAGAGAGAGAGAGAGAGAGAGAGAGAGAGAGAGACCAAGAGAAAGAGAAAGAGGTTGAAAGGGTTAGCTGAATGGAAGCCGTGTGTATGCTTTCCTCGTTTGAGGAGCTCCGGATTTCCCAGTGTCGTAGCTACCTCTTACGGGGCCCCTGGTCACTCCTCTCTATTTATCAACCCTCCTTATTCGCTCTGTCTCGTATTTACTCCTGAACATTTTACATGGCTCTCGCATTGTCAATTGAACTTCTATGAGGTTCTTTCTCACTAATCCTCAGGACGACCCCCCTGTTAGGGATGCCCAAGCAATTTGGTCCTTTAATTTTTTTATTTCAATCTACTTGTTTACTCAACTTCTAGTTGACATATATCTATGTTTCTATATGCTATGGCCCCACTATTGTTATTATTAATAATCGTCGTCATTGCTCATTATAGACTTTGTTATTCATGTTTTTGGTGGTAAATTAATCCATTTTTTATTTATATATAACAGTTTGAAATTTCAATTCGTATGTGACATAAGTGTTGAGAGTTTTCATGAACGAAAGACTTCAGTCTGATTTCGCGTTGTCAGTGTCTTGCGCTGCTACGGCGGCAAAGCCTCTATGAAGATATAACCGCGAGGAACGGGACGAAGGGGGCCGCGTAAGAGGCTGGTGGATGAAAGAGAGAAGGTAGTGCAGCACTGAAGGAGGAGGTTAAGTGAGGCGAAGTGGAGACCAGAAGAAGACGCGTAATTACATACCGTCCTGCCTACCTTCGGTCTTCATCTTCGAGAATCCTTTTTTACATGCGTTCACTCTATGTATGCTTATATATATGTATATATCTTAGTTCACGCCAACTTCAACATTTTGGAGGTGTCGATACTGCTCCAAAAGAGTCCCGTGGTTCCTACCTGCGGAGTCACCCTTTTATACCGAAGACCTTGTCCAGGTTTTCAAAATTTTGTATCTAGTTTATTCCTCTTCGTCCGCCGTCTTTGTGGTCCCGTCGAATTTTCCTTACTCAGCCACCACTGCAACAGTCTCCACCGCGATTGCTCCTGTGTCGTCCATTGTCGGCGCGACACGTAAATCTGAAACGTCCTGTAGCCATACATGGGATTTGTGTCCAGGTCGCCGATGGCCGGGACTTTGCCGGCTCTTACCGTACCACGAGAACGCGGCTACTCCTTAATCGTATTTTCATGGCTCCGTTCCTCCAGTGTCCCGCGAACGTATGTCCAGGCCTTTTCTTCTCGATGCATTCACGAGCTTCGTGTACCCTATACAGGGTGTCCCGCGAGTAAATCTTTTCGTTTTACATCCCATCAACGCGCATACACGCGCAGCTCTGCCTGCTCTCTTTACTTGGAGAATTATGAAGAATTTCTCGTCGGCGCTCTAAGGACGTCTTGTATTGCCTTAGCCCTGGGCGCGGTGCCGTGCTGGGAATACCGGAATAACTCACTTTCCACGAGACCGGAAATCATTATGGGTTCCAACCATTTTCAAACCCTTAACAAAATAGCAACCGGATATATAATGCACTTTCTGTTTAATAAAAAAAAAAAAATTGTTCAATACCATTTTAAAAAAAAAGTCTTCAGATAAAATTGTCAATTATATCATTCGAAAAATGAAAAAAAAAAAACGTAAATTCTCTCTGTACCGTGAAATTTTTTTTTCAAAATTTCAAAATTTATATTTCAGGTTAAAATCAAAAATCACATTTATCCGCAAAATCTATATCATGTCTATAAAACGTATTGTACATTACTCGTAACAGTATTTTCTCCAAGCACACTACTCGCTGGACACCCGGTATGCCGGGTGGCAAGGGAAGGGCCCTGGCTCTCGAACAGCGTGGCTCGGCCGAGCGAGGCGTTCCGAAAACCTGTAATTACGGACCCGGCGTACATCAAGCGGTGCCGCCAGCCGGCGAGGCCTACGTCTCTCCTCTCTTTCGCTCTCTTTCTCAGTCTTCTCCTCCCGTCACTCCTCTCTTCCTTTCCTCTCTCGCCACTCGTCGTACCAACCTTTTCTCCTCTCGACGTCTCTTCCCTCCCACCGCGTCTCTCTTCTAACCTTCTACTCTCTCTTTCTCTCTCTCTGCCTTCCTATGCTCACTGTACTAATCCCTCTTCCCATCTCTCTCTCTCTCGCACACACACTCTATCTTACTCCTCGCTCTATGTTTCTCTCTTTCTCTCTCCCTCTAGCTTACCTGTACCGCTTACCTTCTCGGACGCAGGATTTCTTTCCGACATGATTTACCGCGGCGGAGGAGCACAGATTTTCTATCTTCAAAACTATGGAGATTCGGGATAAATCGTAAGGCCCCGTCGGTCCCGCTCAAAGGTCCCACTGGTGCTGGTTATGGATTCACAGAGTCCCAAAGGGGATCTACGGTGAACCTTTTTGCGTGCACCTATGGTATCAGCCGAGAATCGAGTATCCGGTCTCCTTATATACTGTAAGGAAAGAAAAAATTATTCATCCTTAACGTAGACGAGTTTTTTTTTTCAAAATTGGTTATACATCCTATTTTTTAATTCGAGGAAGCATACGAATGGATCAAATTATGCAACAAGGCCCAATCGCTCCTTGACGATTTGCCCAGTCATGCCCTCTTTGTCATGCTACGGATACCACTATACCCGTCTATTTATCTTTGCGTTCAGTCAACTTGCGAACGATCCTTACGGTTAGTTCGTAATCGGTACGGTCACGTCGTGAAATAGATATACTAGGTGGTACTTGAGCGTAGCTGATTCGTCGAAGGAAACTCTACCTAGTCCTTTATACGTACGTCGTGGTTTTCTATTTCTTCGAGTTTGACGAGTATCTCGATACGTATCGAATATATCCTGGATATACATAGACATAAAGAAAGGTCTCAGAGGTTTTCATTTGAGCGAATAAAGGAATGAGAAAAAAAAAAGTTCAATGACGGCACACAAAGGTTTAAGGATTTTCGACTGGACCAACCTGCAGGGCAGACGGTCTAAGATAAAAAAAGAAAAGGATGCCGATTCCACCCTGGGCAGTTTCGCAGTTGCTATTTAGGTATAACGATCCTGGCGGATATATAACCAAGCGAGATAAATTCGCGTGTAAAGCCGTAATAGAGGGAAGGGATCAAAAGCGGCAAGGGCGAGGATTCGCGTCGTTCAGGAAAAACTACGAGGTTAGGGCCAATTTCTAAATACCTCGTGAAGAACGTTTCGGTGGCAAGAAATGAAATCCCAAGACGATACTTCGTCGGTGTGTAGGGGTCCTTTAAGATTCCGTGAGGTCCTGCGTCAGCGGGCATTAAGAAAACTCTTCTAAGATTCTTTGGGGGGTGGCAGAGAGGGGCAGGGTGGGGTAACTGTGCGAGAAGCACAGAAATTGATTTTTTGTTTTTCGAAAGAATTTCAATCGCAGGACGATAAGGGATGTCGGGAGCGCGAGAATCAGCGCTACGAGGAGATACGAGCTCTCACTCCGGACGACGATCCTCCACGTTGCTTCCTCGACTCTCTATACTTATACCACGGGACGTCGAAAAAGGGCCGAGTCGTGTAGGAGGGTTCCGAAATGGATGCGGCGACGTAGACGCGAGTGGGACTGAAATGGAGAACGAAGGAAAAGGGCCAGTCGGGCTGTCTCGTTGTAGAAGAGAGGGAAGGAGTAAGCGAGAGCAGCGAAGAGCGTGGAAGGAAGAGAAGGCCGCTGCCCTGAAAAACTAGTAGCTACGAACGTAAGAATGTCGACCAGCAGCTCACTTCGTTCAGAATCAGAAGCTTTGCAGCGCTCTGGAGTCATGGAGCATAGATCGCTTTCGCCATTTTTAAAGCGAGGGTGCTGCCACCTGGCGGACCAAAACTTCAGTTGGATTAAATTTGAATGAACGGACCCGATCAATCGAAGCAATTTTTCTTACCATAGGATCCATTCGGTTAGACTGTCTTATCGATATCAAAATCTTTTATTATTCCCTTCTACATATATCTATGGACGTCGTATGTGCCTTGTAGTAGCTGCCAGTGTCGCCCACTGGTCAACGACATCGATAACCAGTTTTCAAGATAGCCGATCCCTCCTCGGTTTTTATGCGCCGCGAATGAGCGCCGCCAGTACCATCTATGCGGCAGTCGGAGGTACTAAACCGTGGAAGCGTTACTTCGTTCTACTTTACAAAACCATCCTACAGTATTTTGCTCTATATCCTGCATTCCTTTTAAATATTATATCACGTACATTAAACTATATAACACACACACTATGTAAGTACCTCTAGCAAAGTATGCGACGACTGTCGCTGAATGAAAACGCCCTTTGCGGCTTATATCCTGACGCGTCCCGTCGAGCGTGTTTTTTGAAATATTTCTAATCTCCTTTTTCGGTACAACGAGCTCAGATTTAATATTATCGTCCAACTTTTCACCGCTCGCCGCTAACTACAATTCAATGTGTTTCCACGTGGTTGAATGTCGATGGGTTCTACGTGACGCCTGACAAAATCGAAGCTACGAAATATGTCGTTTCTCATATCTACTGTTACCGAAAGTTATGCTTGATCGCCTCGGAATTCACATATGAATAAGAAATCTTGAAATCCTCCTGTATACGTGGTGGTTTCACTCCGGAGGCTTTGCGGTTCACCAGCAATGGCTACGAACGAGCGTCCAACTTCGTACCTTAAAATTTCTTGTACTTTATTCGCACAAGGACGCATCTCCATCACTCTCGCATACGCATTACGTGCCATTATTTATTTTTCTTGCAATATTTTTTCCTGAACCGCCACTCGTCTTCTTTTTCATGTAAATTCACTGTATATCATAGCCAAGCCATTCTTTCATAGCTGATACTGCGAAGATTTTTTTCGGATTTTTTTTCCGTTTTGCTAATTTCAAATTTTGAATAATATACTGTAACGATTTTTTTACGTTTTTTTACAATCCAGACAGCGTTTGTCTCGAATGATGTTTTTTTTAGATGTCTTGGAATTTTCATCACTCCAATCGACAGTCGAATTCTTTATCGCGTGCGGATGCATTCTCAACGTTTTTATTCCTTGCGGCTAAGTTCTCGGCACCTAGAACCAAAAACCTAGAAGAATGGAGAGCCGAGAACCAGTGTCTGAAGTAGGCCGACACGAATCTGTAATAGTGTAATGAGCGACTAGCATGCACGGCTTCCAAATCGTTTCCTCCCTCTTACACTTACGACTGTCATTAACGCTCTGACTTTGTTGCTCTCACATGCCGAGGATAATTCCATTCTTAGGTTGGCCAAGGCACAACCTGTAATACACGTGGAAGCCGACAGAGTCAAATTATACTCATGTGGACGAGAGCTGTGTAACCGGTGCGAATCATTGAACGAAAATTCACTAACGAGAAATTCTTCATACTGCCATCTATCGTTATTCTCTTGCAACTAATGCGACTTACAGTTTTGGAACTTGATCATTATTTTTCTGTTTCCGTTATGCTGATTTCAAATTTAAAATATATATAATAACCGTTTTTTGTCTTTGCCATTGACCTTGATACGTACATGAAATCCGTGAATCTCCTATTCGCAAAAGTTCGATCTTCTACAAAGAAAAAACGAAAACCGTATGAAAATCGTAATTTCTATCTGGAATTTATTTACAAAATTTTAATGAATCTTTTTTTTTCAAATTTATCAACGTTTTTCTCTCTCATCGTCTCGTCGCTAAAATCAAATCGTAAACACTACCCTTGAAGTTACAGGTTAAATCAGTACAGAAATCATGCACTGATGGCGACACTTGTTTCGTTACTTAATTATGTCTTAAAGTTACACCGTGTTCGAATAATTAAAGCGGCGGACATCATTAAGCAAGTATAAAATGAGGGAGAAGTGTGTGAAACGTATAAGGTACAAATTAAAATGTATTTTTTCACTTTGAGCGCCGCACTGCCAGGACATTGAGTCTGTGAGTGTGTTGTGAGAGAGAAAGAGAGAGGGAGCAGTGAAAAGAGTGAAAGAAAAAAAAAGAAGCAGACGACAGAATATGTATATAGTTAGGCGAGCGAGTCACGTCGGTTAATCTCTGCCACTCCGCAAGGCGTGTTTACAATGCGATTTGTCGTTTTATCCAATTATAATAATACATCCCCTCCCATTTGATTGGAGACATCAGGTCCCCGTAAAAGAAATCATATTCTTTGATCTCTACGATTCTTATTAATATTTTTCTCTTCCCTATCAAGTATCGTCCCGTCTTTTTCCTCGTTTTTATACTGCCCATCCCGTCCCGGGTGGCAGAGGACGCGTGTGGCTTAATTTTCATAAGTTTGAGAGGAAAAAAACGTTTGTCTAGAAAGAAAAAGAAAGAAGAAAGACGTAACGTCACCAAGAGAAGACATTTTCACGAGGATGTCGCGGAGACACGGGAGCAAAACACCGAAAAGACTTGACGTAGTCTCAAGACGTAATCCCTGCGGACTAACCAGTTTTCCTTTTATCTATTTTTACCACGAACATGGCACACGCTGCGTTACCGCCCTCCTACGGATACATATGCGTGCGTGCTCACGTCCGCGAGGGGTCTTTTAACTTTAACAAAACCCCAAAATATTGTTGAATCCGTAAATCAACCTAGTTAAGACCGGCGTCTGAAGTCTCTTTGAAATGCTTGGCTTGGGGCCCTTTTATCAAATCATAACGGTACGAGTCTGTCTTTCTCTTTCTCTCTCTCTCTCTCTCTCTCTCTCTCTCCCTCTCTCTCACACTCTTGATCTGTTTGTCTCTCTCTCTCTCTCTCTCTCTGTCGGTTTGCTGTTTAGCGGCACGGTTAGTTATCAAAGAGATGACGAACGATCTGTCGAAAAGATCTATTTCATCGGTAATGGAGTGGATAGAGGCTTTGCCCTTGGGATAAATGAGGATTCTGCAATACCAAGGCGGCTACGGAATCACGTCTGTACTCCGCAGTCAAGTCGAGTGTCGCGCACGGAGTTTATCTTCGGTGAGAATGCGCGCCTGTCGAGGAACCACTAACCTCCGAGCAATGCTGCCATCGGTAAATGATTCTTTCCATTCGGTATGTAAGGCTGGTATCACTGCGGTTTGTTTCCCGCGAAGAAATGTATCCAATCACGTTTTACTTTATTTTACTTTTGTGCCTGTAGCGTGGAAATGGATCATTAACATGTATGGTATTTCTGTTTAATGTTCGCGTCTTTTTATCAAAGACAATAATAAAACGGTTATTGAAATTAAAACTCGATTCCAATGACTGCGATGCGAAATACGATTTTTGCATTATTTGCCAAGCCGTTTACTATCAAACGTTTTAATTAGCATATTCGTGATCGTCAATTGATTTCCCATCGATTAAGCACCCTTTCGACACAAAGAAATGAAAAATAAAAAAATATCCGGTTAACTTCGCATCTAAATTTAAAATCGATTTTCTCAAGTAATTATCGAGTATCAAACGTTTTAATTAGACTCTCAATCATCGTCTAACGACCATCAAACGATTACAAGAAGTTTTAAACTCGCCGGTTGTAGTTATCCGGCTAGTTTCACAGAGATAATTCGTTTGGGGTTTTGACGGTATAGCCAATCGTGCGTACGCTTTTGAATTGAGGTTTTTTATTGTATGGAACAAGCGTTATGACTGAGTTATGTATGCTTTTATTTGTGTAACGTGTAATCCGAAATTTTATTTTATTGTTTTGAGGTTTTTATTTTCTTTTGATAGTCTTGTAAATACAATTTGGGTATCTTTTTTGTGAAATTGTTGGTACGCTGGGAAAGGGATGCGCTCTAGTGGGGGTTCATTGTGATTCTCTTAAGTTCGTGGGTGTTCGGCAATGTTCGGTTGTATTCGATAACGTTCGGTAAGGGACCGAAGTTATACGATTGCTTTCGTCGCTTTGTGTAGCGCGATTTGGATTTTCCGCGCTTAGGTATAAAGAGATAGTAAAGAATGGAGAAGAGACATCGGTACTTATGTCGTTGCTATTTCAAAGAGACGTTTGGATCGTTTATAGTTTTCGACAATGAACAGATAACTTCGTACCGAAGGATGAATGGATCCTTTCAGGCAAGAGGAGAATCGTTTGTCCGAGAATACTGGAAGAATTCGCGAGTGTTTTCCAAACATAAAATATCCTGTTGAAGCATTGATTCTCGTAAAGCTTCTTAGTAGACTGAGAATCGACTGACAATGGGAAACTTATATTTCAATGATTCAGCAAAGTACGTTAGTCCATAGAGATTACCGTATCTGTGCACATTCTCTTTTTTTGTAATTTAATTATTACTCTATTATCTTTTTGTGCAAACTGTGCATTTTGTCTGTGAGATGCTGACAAAGTAATTTGAAAAATTATACATTGCTTTTCATTCAACTATGAAAATTTATGGTTTAGTGTGACAGAAGTTTATAGTTTTTTTTTCTTTTTGATTGGTTCGAAGTTAATAATAGAAAAATGTAGAAAGGTGTATAGGTACTGGTAAATATAGATGATGAAATAGAGCATAAGGCAATCTGCATAGTTATCTGATAATATTGTGATAAAGGGATATTTGAGTTACTTAGTATGGAAAAATGAATGTGGCTTATGTACAATGTAGACATTTTTATAAAAGTGTTTAGACCTTTTTATGTCTTTGCAAACTGTTGTAGGTAGCTTTATATTTTCACTATAATGTTTTAGCCCTGCGCACTCTGGAGCTCTCCAGGATCCTATGTTCCTCCCCTATTTCTCCCTTGCTCCCTTGTCAATCCAGCGTCAGTCCTGGCCAGGACGCAGCCTTCGCTCAGTTTGATTCCAAACGTTCTGTCGACAGTATCATACAGCAATATTTGATCCTTGTCCGAACAAAGGAACCTATCGATTTGGTTGTGTTAGACTTTAGTTGTACTGTAAAATCATAATAGATCTTTATTTATCTTGAAAACTTTTAGACCTGTCAGCAATAGTTCTCTATTAAAATGGTACGTACACTTCTTTTTTCTCAAATCTCAGGTAGGAATTCAGCAGAGTATAATGATTGGTTATGACAGCTTTTCATTTCATAATTTTCTTCTGCTACCTGAGACCCCATATCCAGTTCATTGTTCCTTTGGAATTTGTAGTCTGTAAGTTTCTGAAACTGCATGGAAAGTTGCTCATAATATATTTTATTAAACATACTTCAAGTTTTAATGTATTATTGAATGCTGAAGTCTTAAATGTACTCTAAAATTTGTAAAAAAGTATTTGTTCATTAAATGTTCTGAATTAACTTCTGCTATATTGAGGTGCACTTTGAATGATCTGCAAGTCCATTTGAGCTCATATTTTGCAAATAAAATTGCATTAATACAGATTAAATATCAGAAAAATCAATTTACCCATATTTGAAAATGGCATGATTCAGTGGTTAACATAGAATTTAATACTCTCCCTATGAAATCATATTTCTATAGCCCATCCTAACAATGATGTGCCTCTCTCAGGTATAATGATGTTTTTTCAGTCTTCAAGGTAATCTAGCTACCCTCATAACTCTATTAATATTTTTCTACCCTGTTGAATTCAATTTTAGTCAGAAGAACAGCTTGAATAATTTTTTGGGTCTGGGAATTGGTTTCAATGCATTACGTCATAATTTTTGACGATCAATACTATACAAAGACCCAGTGCGCAGACCAATAGGGATTCATCGGAGAGGCGTTTCTCGATGCGCAAGCTGTTTCTGGACTATACTTCCTAGGAGCAGCTCCACCCTTAGGATTCTTCTGGATTCAACAAATCCCCCTTCAACTTAATTGGCACATGACTCACAACCAAGCTCTATCGATCCAGCATCCAGGGTTTCTGGAGAACCTTTTGTCCTACCAATCATATTCATATTTTGTTCCATCTATACCTGCTCATATGTCAAAATCAATACTGTTTAATTATCCAGATACCCTAATATTATACAAAAATGCTCTTTTAACGTTACATTCGACTGAAATTTTTCTACAGTTTTATTTTAAGACTTCTGAGCAGCAAATTGATCATGATGCCATGTAACAATGAACCTACTTCCAAGATTTTTATTGAAACAAAATTCTGTCTTGTATGTTTCAGGCTTGGACTAGCCATGTCCACTAGGAGGCGCCGATCATTGAAATTGAGTATAGACGGGAAAGTAGTACGCGAGACTCGCGATAGATAGGATGAGTGGATCTCGTCAGAGCGAAGCCCGCTGCTTCAATGAGAATTCTCCAAGGCCACCTGTGCCCGGTAAGAAGCTGTTCAAAAATCTATGTACCACCAAAAAGAACTTTTAATTGACAAAATGTTCTTCGCATTCACTAGGAGAGGAAACGGGTGGTTACATCAGCAGGTTCCGTCCGCAGAGTCCGGCTCTGACACCTAGACGTTCATCGCTCGCCAACCCGTCAGGCTTCTGCGATGCTTCTGCACCCTTGGGTTTCGAGCCAGAGGGTAGCTGCGGTACTACCACCATGGAGAGTTACACGCCACCAGCCTGCCTGCGCTGGGCTAGGAATCTCCATTTTCTCCTGCAGGATCCCGATGGCCTCGAGCTCTTCAGAAAGTACCTGGACCAGGAAGGGGGACCTCACGCGAACCCACTTAACTTCTGGTTCGCCTGCGAGGGTCTCAAGAAGCAACAAGACCCAGACAGGATACATCAGCTCGTCAAGCTCATCTACAGAAGGTGAAGAAAGGACTATTAAATTCAAAACTAAATATATCCGTTCGAATTCTACATCCTCTTCTCATTCTCCATCAGATTCTTCCTCAAGTCACAGCTAGCAATACCCGAAGATGTGCGAAAGGAGGCGAACCGCAGGGTCAAGGAAGGTCGAGTCGACAAGAAGGTCTTCGACGCTGTCCAGCTCGAGGTCGAACGCCTTATTAACGAGACGACCTATTCGAACTTCCTACGATCTGACATGTACCTTCAGTACGTCCAATCCTGCCAGAATCCTGACTCCGGTGGTTGTCCCAGCTCAGGATCCAGTCGGGAAATGTCTGTATCCTGCGGACACAGTATGCTGCCAACTGTTCACGAGGACAGCGAGTTCGTTAGTTCCGTGCACAGCTCCCATTCGGCAAGCGGGACACCTAGTGAATTAAGAGGCGAGCTAAGACTGACTAGGGACGTTCTCATGGCAACACAGCAAACCAGGGCGATGGATCTTCGGCCTAAACCAGAAGCGTACGCCGGGTAAGGTCATCTGCATTTCAGTCGCAATGCATTTCGTCGTCAATATACACTTGGTCCTTAGAGTGCTTGTTACCTTAGAATGCATTGAAACAGCTTTGGCATTTCAGCCGTTTAGAGCTTACCGCCTCTTTTTAGGCCCCTAAGTAACGAATCGAATGATCCAATATCCTCCAAAAAAAAAAAAGATGGAAACATTTTTCCACGTTTTCATGCAAATTTAAACAATGTTTCATTCGACTCGTAATGCCTTAGTTCCATTTAATATCCATTTATTTTGCAACTTTTCATTTTTTCCACCTAGTTACCAGCATATCATATACTCTTACGTACCCCTTTTATACATGCACTACCCTTAAAGAACTGTCCTACAGCATTTTTTTTGGTTTTTAATTTCCCGTTTGTTTTTTTTTTCGTTTGGCGTTTTGCGTGGCGTTTGCGTAGCCTTTACTTGCAACCTGGAGCTAGTCCATACCACACGCCAGCGACCAGATTGCACGCGCAATATTCCTCCTACAACCCGGTCTCGAGACAGGATTCAGAACTCCAGAGCTTAAGCAGCGACGCGCGCACCGAGTCGGATAACATGTCCCTCACCGACTCCTCAGTGTAAGTCCATCAAGAAATTCAGTAAGACAAAAAGAAACGAAGAAGAGGAACCTTATTAGTACATACTATGAGGAACGCTCAAAAATACCCAATAGAAAAAAAACTATTGAAATTCAATGAAAACGGTTCTACTATTTTATTCATGTAATAAAGCAAGACTGTTCCTCATAGTTATACAATTTCAATCGGAAGAAGGTTACCTTGGGTATCTAACGTAAGTATGCAAGCGACAAGCATCAAAGCCGACTTACTGCATGCCAATGTAAAATACCTGGACATTCGCATATACAAATTACACTGTTTATCTCGGTGACGTTATCACATCGCACCGTGATATCAGTATCAGCTAAAATACTGATAGTAGTCAGAGATATGACATAAAGTAGAAGAGCCTCAGTGGGCTCGATCTCGCGATTGTAAAGGTGAGATTTATGGCGAGGATTACACGGTATGAGCAAATAAATAGGCGTTACAACAACTCTTATTATCACGAGATCTAGTGTACTCTGTGAAACGTGCAGTTACGTAACGAAAGCACATACTTGGTGTGGAAGCTCCTTCTGGTTTCCTCACGTCATGCTTAACAAGAGAGAATATTTTTATGAGTCCAGGAAGAATGTATGTTATCTTATGGTTCCTGGTGACCGACACTATGAAGTGATCCAGGATCGTTTAAGGATCGAGTCTACCGTTTCTTGAACTCTCTTGATCTTCTGTTCGTACAGTGACGGGATGTCGATAGGCAGACACCGCAGCAGCAAGAAGCAATACATGAGACAATGTAGGGCGATGAAGGAGTCTGCCAACCTGAATCGCGACCCCATGATTCATCATACAGTGATACCCAGGACGCAGCGTGTATCGCGAGATCTCACCCAACCCTTGAAGCCGGATGTGTTCGCACAAGTACTCATTGAGAAGCTGGAGAGTGTTAAACGCGAGAGGGACACTCAGGAGAAGCTTGACAGACACCTGCAGGAGAACGAAGTCGTTGGTGCGGATGGTCCGGCTGATCAGACTATGGGAGGAGGATCCAAGGCGCTTGCTGATGCTCTCAGGGAGAAGTTATTAGTGGAGGATGATAGTGATCAGGCTATTCTTGATCAGCATGTATCCAGGGTGTGGTCGGACCTGACACCTTCGAGATCACCAGGTCTCGCTTCGCCGAGGCCTCACTCGCCGGACAGACGGAGGGTACTCTCGCACAATTATCCACGGTCCTATAAACAGAGGAAGGAAAAGGACGTCTTCTCTACCTTCTCGGCGGACAGTGGTAACATTCATGACTTCCCCGAAGGCAGCGACCTCGTTGGTGCCGGTTCTATGAGTTCCTTGGGATCTCATTTACCCAAGTCCAAGTCCGTGCCGTCCGATTATGCGGATTCGCTTCACAAGCAGGACCTTTATCTCCAGGGTGAGTTCAATTCTCTTATTCGTCTTAACGGATGGTCCTGCCTGACCTTGAACGTACCTCTAATGCAGTTTCTCTTTATCCAGGACACGAACAGAGATTTAGAAGATTGGATATGACAAGGAGGTCCGCCACGAAGAAGTCTATGACAGAGTTAACGGACAGTGGCGTGAGCGTAGTCAGCGACGCACCGCCCGTTAATATTAGTAAGGATAGCAGACTCTTGTCGTGGCTCAAGGAATCTGATAAGAAGACGGATTTGAAACACAGTCGCCATGGGAAGAAGTACGGTTCCCGTAGTGGTTCTCTTGAGAGAGCCAATAGGGAGACCTGGGGTGTTCCTGCTCAACCGTTTGTTGCTGATCCTGGAATGCCGCCTCTACCGCAACCTCACACGGTAAGAGCTCTTCTGTGGCTTCCTAATGGCAAACAAATTAGAACTCATAGATGTGGACAAGGAGACGCTTCTGATCTCTGGACTGTTTATAAAATTTAATTTCTATATTTACAGGCTACGCAGCTAGAAGAAGCGAGGAGAAGGTTAATGGAAGAGGACAGGGCACGTGGTGGCAGCAGACAAAGATACCCTAGTAGTTGCAAGCAGACCTACGAACCGGCTACCCAGGGCCAATCTTGCGTCCAATCGAATCAGTCGAATCAGTCGACCCTGAGAAAGAGCAGGCAGGATGCCAGCGACTTTACCACCGTTGTGTTCAGCTTCTGCGACGAGCAGTTTCCCTACAGGACCAAAATACCTGGACACAACGTCACGTTGAAGCAATTCAAGGAGTACCTCCCTAAGAAAGGCAGCTATCGGTTAGTGTGCTCTTAATTTCTTTTATCAGTCCTATGTATGTCTGTAAATAATCATTGAGTGTGCTGTTTCAATTTAATTATAAAATATCGTCTTTCAGGTATTTCTTTAAGACGGAGTGCGAGGATTTGGATATGAAAGTCATACAAGAAGAAATCACGGACGACGCAGATATTCTGCCCTTATGGGAGGGCAAGGTCATGGCGCAGGTCAAGGCCTTCGAGTAGAAGATTAATTGAAAATGAGGAGGAATTACTTTATTTCGTCGCGAGCACTGTTTGCTTCAAAGCGACCCGGTATTCGTCTTTGCGAGGAGTTGCCGACGATTATTTTTACAAAAATTTTGACAAAAATCATCCGTTCGATCGTAAAACGAATTTTTAAACGATCCATATACGATCATCAGGAGTATATCCTTTGTTCCGTTTGGACTGCTCTAACAATGCATAACCCCCAAGTTATGGCAATGACAATGAATTTGGCCTATCGCGATACAGAGAGTATCGACATCCATTGTTTGTTCGATCAAGAGAATACATTATCCTATATTTCTGCCACGATTCATTCGAGCGAGATAAAAGAGAGAAACTCGTAATAGAAAATCAATCACTAATGTCTCTGACGCACGAAAAAATCATTTTCCTGCGTCGTCATATTTTTATTAGTTTTTAAACATTTTTTTTTAAATCATATACACTCAGTGTATGAGTTTCTGGTCTTCTTGTCTTATCACACGATACATCATAGCATCGTCGACCCGTCATTATTGTGTTTTAACGTTAATTCGAAAGGAACTTTTTTACAGCGTAAAGCCAGGTACGCCGGCGCGCATAGAAATTGAGGTTCGTTAGGCACAAAAGTAATGAGCGAATGAACGACAGAAGAGAAGAAAAAAGCAAGGAAACAAAAGTTTTTAAAAATTTGACAATAGGCGTCGACACAATAAAATACGTCACGAACCATACACAGAAAGAAAATAATTAAGCAGAAGGAATTCGGGTTCGCGCAAACCCAAGCGCGATCATCGAGTATAGTAATTTTGTGAAAGAAAAAAAAAGAAATAGAATATCACGTCCGCGACAAACACTAAAGTTTTCCAAGTGACGCCCGCGACCCCGGGTTAACTCGCGGATCCATTAAAGGATCCTCCCGCTCCCCTCCCAAGCGTCGCCTCGAGAGAAAATCTTAAAAGAAAATTTCTTCCTTCTCGAAGACTTCCCATAGTTTTCCAGCCGACTGTACAAAAGCCTGCGTAGTTCACCGCCTTATCGAGGTCTGCGTAGACCCTAGACTTAAATAGAAATAATATTATTATCACAAATTAGTTCTTAAGTATATAAAATATATACATATCTATATATATACGAAATCCGCGTATATATCATATATATATATGTATATGTATATATCCATATGTATTATAAAATGAAAACGCAAGGAAGTTTATTATCGGACACACCAATTTCACGTTTCATCGTGTCACTTAACACAGCCATTCATTAAAAAAGAAAAAGAAAAAAAAAGAAACATTGTAACATATATTATCCTCACATTACTCTATAAGTGACACGTTGAGCAAACACATACAGATATACAAGCGTTATATACAATGAATCTACACACGTACTGAAAATATTATTCACGAGGGACGGAGAAGAATCTGGAGTGAAGTAATAATGAAAATTAGGAACAGAGTTCAATTACCGACGTGTGATTGATTTGAATCAAGAGAGACGATAGAGATAAATAAGATATACATGAAAAGGGGAGAGAAAGATATGGAAATGCATGAACACGTAGGATACGTGCATTTATACGCAGCCAGACGTAGCAAGACACTTTCCCTCTCCTTCCTTCCCTTCCCTGCCACCCCTCCTCCCCCAAGAAAAGATCATTAGCATCATAGATCGTAACGATGTTTTATCAGGTGCGGAAAATTGTGCCTTTTTAGTAGTTTAAGATTCGAGTAAGCCTAAGCGAGGGTATAAATGAATATTACTTGCAAATCAGAAGGGCGGCGCACCACGGCCAATAATTTTTTAATTCTACGTAATTATTATTGATTAATATCACGAATGATAAAGTGTTCCTGTACCTAATTAATTAATAATGATTATTATTATTATTATTATTATTATTATTATTGTATATCAAAAGTATTTGAAAATAATAATAATGCGATTTTCACTGGATCAACCAAAGATCATCGCCTTTACCCTTTTTTTTAAAAAAAAATATCTGTTTTCATTGGAACAGCGTGGATCACGCGATCCGGAACTTTTGCGACAGACTTAAGTTTGAAAATTCTGTCGAGACTGTTCCGACTGTTTTGCGACGACCTTCCGTGTCAGGTACTGTTTGCTATATTAATTACGTCAATAAAAAAGAACCGGAGACTCACATGACTGTTGAATTTGGAATCACTGGGGTTACACAAGTGCTTAGATAGGTACGATATACGTTTTTTGGGGTAAACAGTTGTGTACTGTGCGCATGACTGAGTAAATAAATGAAATGATGTGTTTGCTGGATCTGTAGAATTCAGGCTGAAGTAATATTTGACACTTTGTTAGGAATTTTGCGGTATATAAGTGTGACAATTAATCATTCACAGAAGACTGGTGTAGCACTTGAAAGTTGATTGGGAGGAATTCTGATATGTTGGGTATTTTTTTTTTATACCAATATTGTTACAGGGAACACACGAATGATACTAGGGTACTCTCAGATGTGGTCTGTGAACGTATCCTTAGTTGCTGAAAGTGATTGACGCTGACAGTCATTTGTTTGAGAAATATGTCGTTGACATTGATAATCGAAAATCACATAGTATGAATTATTGGATCGAAATCAGTGGTAAAGAAAAATGGCCAAGGTATACAATACGGAGTTCAAGGAAGCTCTGCGGGAAATTGCTCAGAGGGTCGCCCACTTTAATTCACCATACGGTAAGAAATTTTAGTCCAATCCATGAAACATCCTGGGAATAATTTCATTGTCAATTCGATAATTTATTTTGAAAAAGAACTCGTATGACTCGCGTTGTCTGGATTTACGGAATGGTGCTTTATGATTGGACCAGAGTAGTGTTAGTTCCGGAATTCCCCGCTAACAGTACGTAGGCCGGTTTTATTATTAAATGCTCCTCTTTCTCTTTTCCTCGATCCGGGAATTTACCTGGGATTACGAAGATCGTGTAAGAATCGTGGAATGGTCACGGAGATTGGCGGGTATTCCCGATGATACAATCGACGAAGCCAAGAATCGCAATGATTATATACAGTTGCTGAAGATAATGACACGAGGTGGTCGTCTTCATGGGGTATTTTTGAAATCCCCGCCAGAAAACGATATACCGCCATTGGCTGAGGCTATGGCCAATTTCCTATGCGATCTGTGTCCTGAACTCCCTAGGGCTGGTCCCATTGAACCTATTGTATCCAGACGAACTCCCGACGGCTGTGCGTACATTGCTTTTAGAAAAATTCCTGATAAGGGTTTGTTGTGCTACATGGCTGTTAGCACTGATGGTTTAGAATCGGACGGTAACTCATCGACTGAGGAGGAGACCATGACGAAAGATAAGGAAACTTAGCCTTTTAATTATTCAGAGTCTTTTACTATTGTGACATTTATACGTGCATTTTGTTCAATAAAGAAGGAATATTTACCATTATTTTCTTTGTCGAAATACTCGTACAGTTCTTATACAGTTTAGGATCTACCTTAGCTGTATATTTATAAACTACCTAAGGATGTATCTGATACAAATTAGAATTTTTTCTCATGAAGTTTCTCCTTGTTGGCCGTTTATAAAAAGTTACGGGTTGAACGGTTAGATATAATTATGATATGGATACACGTACGAGAAGCCAGCGTGGATCACGAGTACTTGATTGCTTTTCTTCCGCGGTGATCAAACAGCACGGTGGGTGACGGAAATATCTCGTTCCTGAAAGAATTGATTCTACCGGTTCAAGCACGAAAATGCCGGAATTGATTAGACATCCTTGAAATGTTTACCGATTGATAAAACAAGCCGGAAAATAAAATAGGCACCAATTGAATCAGTTAACTGTATTAGTTCGATTAGGATGAGCAGTGCTGGCTCGCGTATGGGCACTGTGAAATTTCAGCACCCCCTGTTTCCACTTGATATTACCAATAACAGCTTTAAATATTCTGGAGTAGCACCCCCACTAATTTTACCTATGAGCCGCTACTGATGACGAGTACGAGTCATGTTATCAAGTTAACGTCTGTGTAGAATGTTTTCTTGATTCAAAACGGCTTTCTTCGTGACCGCCATTTCTATCTGGGCCATATAAAACAATTCAATTTAAATCAATTGACCTCAGCACGAGGAACGAATTGATGTTTCTTAAACAAATAACATTTTCAAGTCTTTAATTGATGTCGTCAGTGTGCTTCATTTGGCATTACATAGTTCGGATTAAGATTGAATGATCGTGTTGTTAATGATGAGACATTCTTATGTGTAAATTATTCTGATATTAAATTATTATTTTGATAGAAGGACGAATTGCGTATCATTGCGTTATCCGTATTGGTATCAAACAATGCGATGACTTTCTTCGCGTACCATAACTATCGTCAAATCAGATTTCGATTTGCGTTCAATAGACTCTGTGCGCCTGAAATGCCAATAGACTAAAGGAAAGTATTTTTTAGCTTATCCTAGATAGAATTATTATATTTTCAAAATAACGCTATAGTCACTCAAACATCTTGACATTTACATGTATTAGATCCATTTAAAATATTTATTCCTGTCAAAATCACTTTCGACAATTTCTATTTTCCTGTCAAACTAAGTTTAACCTCGTTCTAATTAACCGAACAAAATGGAATTTGTGTAGGATAGCAAATTCTTTGAATTCCTAACAATGCAAAAATATTTTGCGTAATACAGTTGAGTATGTACGTTCTCCGAAAATTTAAACTCGTATTCGAATGGATTCTTGCGTTACTTGCGTATTTGAACGAAGCCCTTGACTCGACCGTTTTCATTAACTGACTCGCTACGAAAACAATAATGGCTTCCAATCGTGAAAATGTCGCGTCGTACTTGGTTTATCTTCGTCTTGACATGAGAGACGTTGACGCGAGTATAGTACAGAATGATCCCTTCTACAGTACTGTTGTCGTTATCATAAGTGTATGAACAGTTAAATCGTTAACTCGCTATCTCGTAAAATAATGTGAAAATCATTACCCTTCTGTGAGAATTTCAAGCCAATCTGCATGGCTTATTTGACATAACTTGGAATTACCGAATTTACATCATTGTCGAGGAGAAGAATACACACTGGATTAGTCGTCACCGAGATACAATACTATCAAGTAAGTTTACAGTTATTTTAGTAAATTTCTCTATTTTTATCACAAGACGTTAATATGGTGCAATAAGTACTTGTCAAAATCTTGTATAAAAATTGTTATAACCTTATTTCCACTTGTCACTTTTTTTCGGTAAGAATGTTGAATACGATTCCTTCTTGAACAGCTGCAAAAACTGTAGTAGAAATATGCGATCGTGTATAGTCGGATTTAAGTTTGATAAAATTATATATGATGTAATCCTGAAGAATTCGGCGTTGAGTCCGATTAACCAAAATAATTGTTGGCGACGCAAAATAATAAAAGCCGTTAAGAATTCAAAGCTTCAACGAGATTTTCACTAATACATCATGGGATCTACGATTAAGTGGATCGTCTGATTGATTTATCGTGCTTTTACACGCATTTGTCGCACTCTGTGAATGTTCCGTTATTACAGTCGCGTGGAATGACTTGACCTAAGCTTCTCGTCTAATAAAAATCAGCAACAGTAACAACAACAGTGAACGAAGTCATGAGTTCTATTTCGTGACTTTAGTCACGCAAGATCATCGTCGAACATGACGTATGATCCGTCAATCATAAATACGTATAGTTACGTACAATTTTTCTAAAAGTTAATAGTAAACATCTTGATTAAAAATAATGTAAAGTTACTCAATGCACCATTTATTCCAGATACCAAAAACCCTACCTAACAAAACGGCCTACTTATTCGAATTTCCAGAAAGTCCGAAGAATGTTATTGTCGTATAGAAAAATCATTTGAAAATCATTTGAAAAGCATTAGGTACGATTTTGACGTATTACAAAAGAATGACAGTTCACATAATAATGCTACTCGTCGATGTTGCGTAATAAATTATCACCAACTATTTCTCTTTCTTTTTATGCTCGTCCTGAATCGTACTTAATTCTCACAGACCCAACACATAAATACTATATAGTGTTAATATACATGAACGTATTTCCATGAAATCTTCTCGTTTAAACGCACCTTGATACAGCATTCTATTTGCGAACCAATCAGCATCGTCCTTTAGAAAAGACAGAGCCAATAGTCATAAGACGACACAGGACATTAAGAATCTCTGCAAACGCTCGCAGCGCCAAAGGAGTCACATGATTGTACTACATCAAAAAATACAAAAAGGACGTTAGACTGCTTAACAGTGGATCTCAAACAAGTTATTCAAAATGCCACTCACCTTTCAACCACGTCATATATTGGCCAGCTTGAAAACACCTGACGCACTATTATATCCCGTGCGTTAGATTTTTAAATCCGGCTTCCTCTCACGTGAGCGAGTAACGTATTATTTTTTTGGTTAAAGCCTTTAGATTGCGGCATCACTTGTCCTTTTTGGACTCTGGCGTAACTGTAAGTGTCACGTGTGAAAGCACATTGTTAATTACAAAGTAGCATTCGGTATATAAACATATGCAATAAAAAAATGGCGGGTTCTTAAAATCTCATAAAATATATCGTAATCCCTCCGCAGTACCAACCACTGAAAGTAAGATTATTCGAAGGACGTATCATTGCCTCCAAAGCCAAACCGTATACACTCCGGATTAAACTAACCATTAATTGCTTTCAATTAAGTTCTTTAATAACGTTTTACTAACAGTGTTGCTGCATTCATGATAAAGCAAGCACGTGCCAAGTTGTTTTCATGTCACGCGCTTCGTCTACCTATAACGCATGCTGACACAGCATTCGAGCGAAATCTTTCTGGGATCCGATAACGATCTACGCTTAAGATAAATCATAGATGTCGGTAAAACGGTGACCAGAATTTATTTAGTTCATATAAAAGGTGAATATGACAAATTTTTTTATGGCTACCATACCACTTGTCATTAATGTCAAATTGAAAAATGTACTCGGGTGGAAAATTCTTGTAGGAGCATTGCTGAAAAACAATAGTCAATTGGAACGAAGGTTCCTAGAAATTGATGCAACTGCATCTGCCGCTGCACCTGCCGGTATAAACTAAGGAGGAGGAAGGTCATGATGAATAGTACAATTACAAAATTTTTCATAAATATTCGTTTTCCTAAGAACGTATACACTGGCAAGTAAGTTTCATTGTCACGGCTGTGTAATCTTCTGACGTGAATTTTAGGTTAGCTTGTTTGAACAGTAGGAAAAATCATGACGTAAACTACGAATAAGACAACCATAATAAATTAGCACGATAACGAACCTTTCTCTAAAATATTTTAAGGTCACCGAGATAAGGCGGTCGTAAAATAAAATGTAGGTCTTCCTCATCGACACCGGAGTGAATGACTAATTGTGAAATTGAATATATGAAATGCAGTAAGTATCTACAATTTTGAGATAAAGCTCATAAAGTCCACGTTACCCGTTGCTGCTAACGAATTGATTTATGAGCATGACACACGCGATTATTATTTATTTATCTGCAGACACCCCGAATGAGGCAGCGCCAAATAAATTAAAGTCTACGGAAGAGCACTGTCGTAAAGATAACCGTCGACAATAACACATTTGAGAGACTTTTTCTCCTTCGCTCTGTAAACGGTAATGTCATTTGAATCCCGTTGGAAAATATTTACACGATTCGTTACGCCAATGATTCGAAAGCGTCCCAGAGGGAGTTACCGTCACGTGCGTTAACGAAGTTACGACGATTGTTGCGGATGGATAATTATTATGGATAAATTCTAATCGAATCGATACACTCTCAGAACGTAACTCTCGTGTGACACGAAGAATTGTATCAAGGTCAGAAAATTTTAGACGCCCGTTGTCACGTGACTCGTAGAAAATTTTTTAATGATTTTTATTTCGACTGCTACAATTCATCGTGGCAATTTTAAAGGATCTTTCTCACGCACGACGCCTTTAGAAATTTTATACCAAGGCAATCCACGTGACTTACAGTGCCACGTATTGATTATAACAAATTCGATTGCGCTACTCTCCTCTTGTCCCGTTGCGAATTGATTATTTATTATCGGCAAATTTTATGTAATTATCCTACAAATATTTCTCAATTCGACTATCTACGATTAGATGAACTATTTGGATTTCAATCGTACTGCTTAAAATAAACTTCGTATAATGACAATGTATTGTTGTACATGCTAAGTACCTGTGTATGACTTCGTTGAATGGCGTAACTTCACGGTCACGTTCGTGGTCAAGTTCGCTACTGTAATCGCACAAGGCCTATCGAACGTGCTTGTACCGAGTCGACGAATTTTTTTATTTGTAATTACGTTCGATCCCTCGGTACGATCATTATAATGCGAACGATCCAGAAGATCTCTAACTGATAATTTAATTTATTGTTGTTAGCTGTGAAGGATTTATTTTATTTTTTCCTTACAGTGTATCGTACACCTTTCTCTTATGCATAGTCAAGTAAGGAGATACTGATAACCAGGACTATATATAGTCAAAACGAAACTAACATATAAACGAGGATGTATATATATATGTATTGATTTATGTAAAACTAAAAAATCTTAGGGAGTGTCAATATGTGTGAAAGAAGATACGTCAAGCGTGTTCAAAGAAATGCCACATGTTTCATACCAAGCCAATCACCTTTTCCTGGTTGGAGAAACTTGTATTGCTGTCATAAGGATCAGGGAAAAATATTTTCCTATAATTTTCTTGGGAAACAAGGTTTTTCGTGTATACATCAAAGAGGCGTTCAAGGATATATATATTCTGCGGATGCAGTATTCAATGGTAATAGGATATGACGTATTTACTAACATAACCGGAAATGACGTCTTACAGAAGTTTGGCTATCTGCAGCCTGTAGTTGTTTTGGATGTTTGTGGGGTGGTGGGTGAGGGGGGGGGGGGACAAAAGCAGCTTGTTGACTTTTGGTATAAAATATTTCTTGCGTGTTGATCGGATATCAGATTAAGTGGTGGCAAATATTTTTTTAGTAAATTTTTGAAACATTTCGTAACTGTCAGTCATGCGATTTTGTCAACGGTTCGGCAAATCATGATCGTTATGGCCCATTAAGTAGCTAGTAGCTTGCTATGTAAATAAGCCTTAAGTCACCGTCCTGATTGGTTTGTTCACCAGTGACGTCAGAAACGGGGGGGTTGCCTCGGGATACAAGGAAACACGTGGGGAACTGCTCTGTCGTTTATATGGCGAAGCGCGCACCTGCGTGAACTCAGTTTTCTTCGCGGTGGAGAATCGCGACGCGAGGATACGAGCCCGGACGGTCCGTTCTGTTTCCATTCTGCAGCGAGAGTGCGAGGTGAGACTCATCGATCTAGGAAGAGATCATTGGGATTTTTATAGCTTGTGAAACCGTCGCGACGCTTGACAGACGTCTTCATCGAATCGTCTTGACGTCATAGATACTCGGATAACGTTGCGAGATGCTCGTGGGACGAATTTGTTTTGAAATAATTTTTTGAGTTTTACCATTTTCTTTTTTTTCCCATTTATTTTCATCAAACATGATCGTGAAGTGCAGATGATACGTAATAATATTCGTAGTGATAATAACAATAATTATACTGATAATAGATGGTTAAGTAAGTCGAGTTTAAAAGAAAAAAATTTACTACGGTATTTAACGTTAGGACGAGTTTGATATTGAGTTACGAATCTTTGGAGGAAAAATTTTTTGACCAAAAACAGTGGCTTCGTCGTTAAAGACGTCGAGAAGGATCGATACGAATTTATAGGTAAGAAATGATATTTTTAATGTTATCTTTCGAAGCGATCTATATTTATTTATTACTGTATTTTGCGAGCGTTAAGTGATATTGTTGTAAGATTAAGATTTGTACGACAATGTACTTGTAAGAGAAATTGTGTCGACATGTCCGATAAAGAATCGATCGAAGTTTTATTGCATGCACGTGACTAGGTTTCGATATATATTGTTCATTTTATAGGACTCTAATCTGCGAATTATTAAATAAGATTTCACCTATGATCCGCGATAAGATACTCGCGTTTTGAATTTATCGAAAAATTGAGAAAGATTTTTGAGGAGGGGGGGATTTTTTATATTTATTTATATTATTTATTTATATTTATTTATATACGTATGCCTCGAATTTTTAATAATTATCTTATTTATTCACGTGAATTAGCTATTAGCCTCGATCGAATGCTCTCACTATAAGCAGATCGAATCATCTAGATCGTAGATAATGGGCCGATCGAATTGCCCTATCGATTCTTTTATTACTACTGTGCGAGACGCGTGGAGCCATTTTGGTTAGACGCGAAATTAATGTCGAACACGTTGGCGTTTTTTTTTAGCCGACAATGGACAGTCGTTAGAAGTCATTCGTTCGTTTCCGTGAACTTTCGTAAAATTCACGAACAACGCCGCGATCCTTGAACGCTGATTAACGCGAAGGAATGGAACGTAAAGATAAATGGAACGAATAGAAAATAGAAAGGACAAAAGAAATGCAGACGAAATTCCTTTTACCTTGAGCAAATTCTAAAGGAATTATCTCCCATTGTCTTTCGTGATCACTACCGTTACTGTTACAAGCGTAAGGTAATTGTACGAATCGCAATTAGCATTTTACACGCTTCGCATTGACCAGCGTCTATAACTATATATGCAATGCCAATGCTTACGTGAAAACTTAACAAATTAGTTTCTGCAGCCATTGACTTTAGACGATGCCAAGAATTTTTTACGTTGACTCATTGCTATGGTAAAATTACTGGAACGATTATGACTCAAACGGCAGGGGATGAATGATTATAATGACGATTGAATCACTTTCAGTCGCTTTGATGTTTTCTTCAATATTTAAATAACACTGCACTACTTATAGTCTAACGTTATGCGTTCTAGTCTCAGTTCTCAGTTGTAAATATTAAATGTATTCCACTTGGTCTTGAGCGCACATTTTTATTCTATATATATATCGTGTAACTACGATCTCCTACGATACATTAATTAACTCGACAATACTTCGATCGAAGTCTTGCAGGAGTCATTACCAGTAAAATGATGTAACATTACGAAATCGATTATTCAAATTTCCCGCTCATAGATCATGGGCGTCTATTATTCATTGGCGTAACGGAAATTTGCTACGGTCAGCTATGAAAAATCGATGAATCTTTATCAAGGCCATTAATTGTGTTCAAACAATGATGTTGGTCGTTTTTTTAATGGCAATGAAATTCCAGAGGGGACGCTTAACTGGAAATGCCACGAGAGGAAGACATTTTGACTCGTGTTCCGTTCTGGTAGTAGGCAATTTGATTCGCGTTCCAGTCTAGCAGAAGACAAGAAACGCTGCCTGTAGACGGCAGTTGAAATTAGCTAGTAACTGGCACATGTCCCCCATTGGGGATATAGCCGTAAGGAATGGAAGGAAGGATATTAGTAGTCGCGAATAGATATTTGTGACTAACGTCACTGGCAATTATTTGTTTGTCGATCGGAAATATTGACGAACGCTTCATCTTGACAAGCAACATGGAAGTGCGCGTAAGACTATCCTCGGCGTACGAATTGGTGGACAGCGGCTTTTGAAATCACTGTCGCAGGTTAGAAACGGTTGTAAAATTCCGATTGTGTAAATATATTTTCACGTACTTCTCACTTGCGTACGTTCAGTCCTTCGTCTGGCTGCTTTCCCTGTCCCTCTTGTCTGTGTACTGTTAGTTTCCTGAACGATTCTTAGAATCCAGTGACAGTTTTCATGATCTTGCGCCATCCTTTTTATGACGTTATTTATTCGTAGGATCATTTCTATCGGGACTGTAGGCTGACAGGGTACGAAAGGCATGACGAAACGGCTTGATCGATGATTAACGATTAGTAATATTTAATAAAATAATAAGTCGTGGTACGATTGTGCTTAATCTTGATTTATTGTATGGAACGTTGTGCTTTTCTTTGTTGCTACTTAACAAATTATATCCGTGTATTATTTACTGTCGTACGGAAAAAGTAAAGGAGCGTTCGCTTCTTGTATTGATCGAGGTGGCGCGCTACAAATAAAATCTGAAAAGTTACGAAACCCCCGCGTCTTACATAAAATAATAGGTGTTTAGTCATTTCAATATCTTCACTTTACTTACGTAACACCCGGTACATAGCTCTACACCTAGAATCGGTCCTACCGTTATGCACGTGACGCATCGCGAAACGCATAAAATCTTACGAAGTAAGGACGGAAGCTTCTATTTCGAATAGAGAAAATAGAAAAATAATTTATAATGAAAAGAACTAAAACTTTCAACAATGCAACCTGCCTAGAAATAGTCGTAACAGAAATATGTATTTCCATTGCCGCGCCTGACATATCCTATACATTGACTATTTGCTTATGAATATATATGTATATCTGATGTGCACGTGGAAACTAATTCCACCCGAGTTCGATCGTTTGTCTGTATCTCTAGAACGGAATGTCCTTGAAACTTCTGAACACGAATGTAATGTAAAATGTAACAGTCAATTGGAAGTCACTAGAAGTACTTGGGGCTTAAACAATTAGTAAAATCGAATCAGACGTTGATAGCGTGGATAAAACCATTGTTATAATTTATATTGACTTGAAATTCTAAAGATAAAAAATTCTGATAGGATCTTTCAGCCTGTTAAAATACAACATGCTAACCAATAAGATTATATAGGAATAAGGTTTTCTCAATCAAGTCACATTCTTTAAAGCGACCAGGAAATTTGTGAATAAGGTAAAAGTAGCATCCGCTTCTACAATGTCCCTTGTACTCAAGCTGAACGTATAGTCTTAAAAAATTATTTAATGCTCTAGTTAACTGTTATCATACTCTTCTTCGGTGTGCCTCAAGGAACTTGAGACAATTAGACGAAAATTTCTATTAAAGATTACTTAATTTATCCAGGAATACACTCGGCTGTGATATAGGATTTAAATGCACCTAGTATAGCACGCTTTATACTTAAATGAGTAATTGTAAAATTTTGAAAATTCAAGACCAGCGCATACCCAAAATTTGCTTTTTAAAGCAATGATCTATAGTATACTCAAACGAAGCTCTTTTTAAATATCCTTTAAAAATGATGGCTCGAGTAAGATCGATGAACGAATATTTCAGCAGAGTCATAAAATTCAAATATTATAATTTACTCGTCCTTATTGTCATTACTGTACGAAGCCGGATCGTTTATTACATAAGTTGATGAAATCTGAGAAATTTGTAAGAAACTGAGTAAACTGGACTACCGTTCGGAGAGATTGACCGTTGTCACTTTGTATCATGCAGTGTGGCAGTCACGATCATTTTTACAATAATAATGCACGTGATTTTCAAATGATCTATCTTAAAAAAATAATTATCTTAATTTTAAAATTGTCATAAAAATCTATAACCAGTGCTTTGAATTTACCGCCAATTCGTACTTGGACTAGTTTACCATGGTCACGTTTCAAAATTCATTGTCAATATCTTATTCACTTCCATTTACTTCTCATTTACCTGTAAGTGCTTGAGTGAAACGACTAGTTCCTCAGTACTGACAATTTCAATCAAAGATATCTCCTGTAGGCATTTTAATTGATTAAATTTTTCACCTAACCTCTTTGACAGTCCTAATACGCGTTCGCCTCAGTTATCTCTGTTTACCGTTTACTTCCAGCCCCAGCACTCGTTGCCTTGTCCTGCTGTGCTGAAAAAATATCTATGTGTATCACGGCTGCTGACAATGCGTCAATCATTTCAAAGTTGGCAATACTATACAGGATTATTCAGGACTATCGCCCGACTCGAAGCTGATTACTACCGCAGACGCTCTTATTCCCTATGGTGTGGTAGTCCTGAATAACTCTGTATATCGGTGACGTAGATCGATAAGGCCATGACGAGCTTTGCAGAATCGTCCTTCGAGACAAGAAGAATTGCGGTCAAATTTTACAGTCGCCACGATTATCCTCTCGATGGCCGCTGGGAAACGAGGCTTTGCTCCGTGCATTTTTTTTTCCTTTCAAGGAAACCGATTACTGCTGTGTTTAATTTTTGCGTGTATAAACCAAAAATTGTGTTTGGATTTTATTGATGTTCAATTAATCGGATGCTGACGTCACGCGTGTGGACGTTCGATTCGGTGGAGTGACAATGCTAAAATCGAGGAAAATTCTGATTGCGTATATATATATTAGGTGATACTTATATACCGAAGACGTCATCAAAGACGCAATTTCAATCTGTGCTATAAATTAATTTCGCGAAATCAGGCTTGCCCAGTTTTGCTATCACATGACAAACGCGCGATTGGACATCTGTTCTTTAAGTGATATTATTATTCCTTACCAGGTAAGCGTAGTCCAGTATAAAGAGTGTAAAAAGTATCGCTCACATGACTCCAGTCTCGAGACTTCGACACACTTTTATATATGCGCATGAGAAACACGACGCTTAGGGAGGCCTCTCTGTCATTCTGCCTCTTACTCTCTTTGTCGTAGCCTCGTCTTACGGCACGTGGTCTACGTGGATGTATATATATGAAGCAAATTAGCCGATTAATTTGATTAGGTATGATAATACATTTTTACGATAAAATTATGCAGAATGCATTTGATTTTTTTTATTATTCCATTTTATCAAGTCAGAGGACGCTACCGGATTTTTTAAGGTCGCCATTTTTCATTGACTCGTTCGGCTTGGCATTTGCAATAAATATTAGAGATTGAATTACTTCCGTATTCCCTGAATTTTTAGCCATTGCAATTTTATGGGGATATTTCATTTCTCCCTCGAACTTGTCTCTGGAATATTTATAAATGTTAATTCGAGGTAAATGTGGGTAACCAATTTTCTAGGTTATTTTTCTTTCTTCTATTGTAATGACGCATAGATAAGCGGTACTCGACTTGCCGGCTGCTATGTTGCGGAATGGGTTTTCCGACTTTACGAGTCTTTGGTTAATTGATTGGCATTTTTAATGGTCGATATTTTAGAGTTTATCGGTAAAACAGTGTCGAATGTATTTTCTTTGAATTTCGATGACTATAATGTTGATTAGTCTTCGAATGCTTCCTAGCTATGTATATGGACCTGAAACGTTTAATCCACGCGTCATACGTTTGTTAGGTAGATCGAGAATTTTTGAGAATTCATAAGATTCACGCAGTCTACAAAATAACTCGGCTCTTTCATACAAAAAGTGACATGTGTTGCGTCATATATGATTTATCGGATGAGAATCGTATGTAAATTCTCAAAGACCTGTGCAATATAAATTAATGTTCATTTCAATATAAATAAAGGCTTAAGCGACAATATTAATGGCGGATTGTCCATCGCGCAAGAGAAGAACGACCCGTTTTGATTGCTCTGATACAAATAAGTAGGGTTCATGGCCGAATTAATACTCCCTTCGTATTTCCCGCCTGATCTCCAGTCACGAGACAATCGTAAATTGTCAATAGTGACGCAACAATATGGCGACCAGCGGCTTATCGAAAAGTCAGTAAGCGGAACGAGAAACGTGATTTCCGAACGCCGAGAGATTCGTTTTTGAAAATTTGTATTGAACATTTTCGTAAGAGATAAAATATATTGTAAATCTTTGAAGCGTATTAAAAATATGATGAAAAACCTGTCCACCTTGTGGCGGGAAATTTAAATTTACGACAATGCTTTTTTTTACAGAATGAAGGGTGACGACAGCGTAGGGGATGATGGGCTTGGTAAGGGCAATGGAGGATACGTGAATCATGCTCTGAGTAGATCACATGGAAGTCTCGATCTTGGCCATTCGAATGGATCGCAGACACTTAATAACTCGCATGGACCACATCGCGAGATACAAGGATCATCCGACTTCATCTGTAAGATTAAGTAGCTGTGTAGTAATAATAACATATAGACGGATATACTTTATTAGTAATAAAAGTTTGTACCTATAAAGGCCTTCCTGGATATTTTTGAAATTATCTTAATGTCTTCTGCAAACAGTACAATTTATATTAGTGTCAATGAATTTTTATTGGGTAAAAAGATATGCATAGACGTACTAAATTATTTTGATGTTAGAATCGCTTTGCCTGGCTCAAATTACCTGAATAAATATTATTAAATCATTTTTTTTCTCGCACGTCTTAACAGGATGTCACAAGAGTAAGTAAGAACAGACTGTATATGGACTGTATGCATAGTACGAAGTGATAATACGAATGTAAACACGCGAAGCACTTGTGTCTCTTATTCAATTTATTCCTCAAGCAGTTATCCAATGAGATGAAAAAGATTACTCACTTTGCGTACGCAGATTACAGGTTGCTTCAAAAAAGAAGTACTTGTTACAATATCTGATAAAAGATTTGTATTTCATATATACATAACACGTGCGCACAAGATACGATTCATAGTGCAGACAAAATTTCTATCTCATTAAATTAGCAATTCATATTTCTGTAGAGTTTCGATTCCAGTTTACACTTTCTGCGAGGAAACTGGTTCGCCTTCCGTCGTACTACATGCTAATTATGTAATAAGGCGTAACTATTGAATTAATGAGATTTTGCTAATCAATTAAGAAAAACGCACAAGAATGAGAAAACAGAGAATATTAGCTAAATGAGATGCATTGTTTTACTATGTCAGGAAAATGTATTTAGGTTCCTTAAATTCTTTTTGTTTTCATTTTGTCTTGATTATATGAATATTATACTGACGAGGCATTCTCTATTTTTTTAACAGTGGTGGAGGAACCAGGGGATGAAGACGTGAAACAGAAAAACGGCGCAATCGACTCAATCGTGCGCTATGCGTCGCGACGCGCCAAGGCCGTTTGCACTAAGAAGACCTTGTACAAGAGACTGCCTGTACTGAGATGGTTGCCAAGATACAATGGGCAGGATGCACTAGGTGATCTGGTAGCTGGTATCACAGTAGGACTCACTGTCATTCCACAATCGTTGGCTTACTCGAACGTGGCTGGATTGTCGCCCGAGGTTCGTTTTATGACTGGAATTGTTGAGAGAAAAGAACTGAAAGCTTTATGACAATGTCTGTTTAATCTTGGAAAGATAGTCCACGTAAATTTCATTGCCAAGCCTAGTAAATGTATAACGTAGGCTAGAAAAAGGTTATCTTTCTAGAGTTAAGGTTGAACATTATATTGTATTTTTACCATCTGCCTCTTTTGCAGTATGGATTGTATGGCAGCTTTCTTGGATGCTTCATCTACATCATATTTGGATCCTGCAAAGATATACCTCTGGGACCCACTGCCATAGTGTCCTTATTAACTTACCAAACTGTAGCCCATTTGGACTCCCCTGCACAACATGCTGTGCTTCTTTGTTTTTTGGCTGGTCTCGTGGAGCTACTCATGGGCATATTTGGCCTTGGTAGGTTGGCAGTACTTGTAGTTAGAATGGTGGTCATAGCTTTAATATTATTTTAATTGACAAATTCGAATGAGACTCATCATGGCGATACTGTGACTCCGCAGTGGTTATGCCTTTAAGCTAGTCAGACGGCGCCTGACTATATTGCCTTTATAAAACTTATTTTCTTCTTCTTAGGATTCTTAATAGATTTTGTATCTGGTCCAGTAAGCTCTGGCTTCACATCGGCAGTGGCCCTTATAATAGTGTCATCCCAAATTAAAGATATTTTGGGTATCACCGCTCAAGGATCTACGTTCCTACAGATGTGGAAAAGTATATCTGAAAATATTCACAACACTTCCGCTTGGGATGCTACGCTTGGAGCTTCCTGTATAGCTGTGCTTCTGATACTTAGGGTACATTTAATTTACACGATCGAGTGAAGAAGGGCGATAACAGTCGTATATGAAAATTTGGAATTTTATTAAATTATGTAGATCGTGGCTTCCATCACAGTCGGTCCCGAAGAAGAGGAACTACGTACTACGAAACACAGAATTGTAAATAAGGTCTTATGGCTGACAGGCACCTCGCGAAATGCCTTACTTGTCGTCGTGTGCGGCATCCTGGGATACAGTTTCACTAATAACGCACCATTCAAGTTGATCGGTTAGTTTTATCTATGGACAAATCAATTGAGGTGTGTAGATAAGATTTGTTGTAAGTATATTGTGTGATATCTTTAGGTCACATACCTGGTGGTATGCCTGCTGTACAATTGCCACCATTCGGTTACACAAAGGACGATAACACTACGGTCTCTTTCATGGAGATGTGTTCGAATCTTGGCAGCGGGATTCTCGTCCTGCCTCTTATCTCCCTGATGGAGGACGTTGCCATTTGCAAGGCTTTCGGTGAGAGTGATCCTTCCTTTTGAATTTCCTATGACTGTATTAATCATAGCATTAATTTATATGCTTTTAAGCATCGACAAGAAACTCATTGCTCTTTATGTCGATCCGTGTACTAGAATTGATTTTAATTAATCGTTTGCAGCCAATGGAAAGTCCGTGGACGCTACCCAGGAACTAATAGCCATTGGAATGTCAAATATAGGCAATTCTTTTGTTCAATCCTTCCCCGGAACTGGATCTCTCAGTAGAAGTGCCGTGAATAATGCATCCGGTGTTCGTACGCCAATGGGTGGCTTGTATACAGGTAAATAAAAAAAAATCCGTGAATTAATTAACACTTAGAAATTTGTCAAATATCACAGTTACCGCGACGTCAGAATATCATTTTGATTCTTAGCATACGCTTTGGCTCTTCATGTAAATATTTGTTTTTGAACATTGTAACACTTCCTTTTATTTGCTTACAGGTCTTCTAGTAATACTGGCACTCTTGTTTTTAACGCCATATTTCAGCTATATACCAAGAGCCTCTCTAGCAGCCATTATCATTGCTGCTGTTATCTTCATGGTGGAGGTCAGGGTTGTAAAGCCAATGTGGAGAACGAAAAGTAAGAAGTTAATCTTTTAAAAAGAATATTGAGTAAGCATCAACCGAAACGGGTTTCTCGTTCGATAAGTGACAACTTCAAGAGATTCATGTGAACGACTTTTCCAATTGTTCAGACCGAAATCCATTAGTTTCATAACACGTTACATGATCGACCCACCTACGTATTATATATGCGTTAAGATCTTGAGTAAGTCAAAAAGAAAAGAGAGACCCCATATAAAATCGATAGCAAAGTGGAACGCCTGGTACCGCGTGACTAGCTGAAGGGCTTCTTGAATTTGAATCAAGGTAAACGACCGTGTCGGAATAATAACGATGCGCATTAATAAGTAATGGCACGCCCGACTTGTGAAATTTCAATAAAAAGAAACATCGGTGACATACTCGTGAAAAGTCACGAGACTCATTTATCCAGTTTATACAGGATCTCCTTGAGATGCAGAGACCAGTTGCTCAATCAGACTAATTTATCAAATGTAAAATTTTCAATGAATCACCCGCGTTAATGTATTTACATATGCTTGTTGTACATAATGTTTACCTGCCAAAAGTACACGTCGACGATACACGTGTCCGGCACTGCTGACGTTATTCGAAACACTTTTTATATGCTGGTAAAATCGTCTTTTCAGAATCCGATCTTATACCTGGTCTGGGTACATTCATAGCCTGTTTGGTACTTCAGCTGGAAATTGGAATTCTCTGCGGTATTGGAATTAACGTACTATTCATTCTGTATCATGCGGCAAGGCCTAAGATCTCTGTAGAGAAACTCCTGGTAAGTATATAGATGATTAAGAAAAAAGATAACTGTTTCAGTTCACGATTGAGTTTCAATTCTATATTTAATTTCCTAGACGTGTCGTGGCATCGAGTACCTAATGCTCACGCCCGATCGTTGCCTAATATTCCCATCAGTGGATTACGTCCGGAACCTGGTGACTAAGTATAGCCGTCGTGGAGGTAGCGTCGAGACGCCTGTGGTCATCGATTGCTCTCATATTTATGGGGCTGATTTCACCGCTGCTACTGTCATCGAGACTTTGACAAAGGACTTTGCTGCTCGAGGACAACCCCTCTTCTTCTATAATCTCAAACCCTCGGTGTACGCCGTTTTCGAGGGCGTCGCTCCTACTGACTTTGTCGTTTATTATACCCAGGAGGCGCTCGATGATCTGCTCAAGGAACGAGGTTACTTCAAGCAATTGAAACAAGACGTACCACCGGCATAGGACGTTTCTCAATATACATCAAGACGTCCAGTGGACGTTACGATCCGTCCGAGTTCAGGGTGCACTCGATGCACGTATACAATGAACGGTATTAAATTTGTAAAGTTATTAAAGAAAGGAAGTTCCTGTGGAAGACATTTTTTTCTCAAGAAAAACAGAGAGGACAGCTTCTCGACATTGGAGTCTCTCAACGTAACAAGTGGCTCTAGGTATGGATACTGAAAAATGTCTTTTTCACAGTGTGAATCGTGAGTATTCGTAAACCTTCATATAAGCCCGATGGAGACTTTATTTTCACGATTTTTGTGGTACCTGCCAAGTTTAGTACAAGTACACTTTGCTATCGATTCGCTTTGATTTGATTTATATTTCTATCCTGTGAACATATATCAATATTCGATTCAGATTGATTTATTCGTATGGCAATTATGTGAACAAAATAGTACGAGTATAGAGAATAACACAATTAGGCATGAAGCACGAATCAATTACGAATACAGTTCCAAGTATAGGAAAAATCGGTAATAACGATAACAGCGTTGTTTGTTAGATAGGATGTAAAATAGATTGTTTCATGTCGATGGCAGATTTTGAGGAATCGACTTGTAAATAACATAATTTCATGATCCTACTGACGAAGAGGGTCATTCCTTTGAATGGTGTTCGAAGAGTATCGAAGGGAGGAATAATAATTCAATATAAATGAAATATATTCAAATGGGGAGTAAGGGGTCATTCTTGCATTCTTTTCAAGCAATTTAAAGTGACCATTTGGTCACTGTCGATAATGGCATTAGAAACAGTATATAAGATTCCAGCACAATTAGAGAAAAATTTAATTAATCACAGATGGATATATCGGTCGGTAATGAATTGTATGAAAATGTAAAAATTTCAAGAAAACTCGTTAGTTTCAATGTCATTGGCTGATTCGACTCGTTGAACGTCTAGCATGTAGATAATTCTAGCCAATGCTTCGAAGTAAGTTAAAAAATAGAAACAGAGTAACTACCGGAAGCAGTACTGATCTAAAGAATATTTATGCGTAATTCGTTATAGGTTATATATAATTGTATATCGTTCATTTTATTGTAGGTATCACTGTACTCTTCGTTTCTAGTGTTTCCTTTTACATGCGTCATTATAGTATTTGAATATAACGCTACTCAAGTACTTACCTCAATTGATTAGGACGTCGCGACGCCCTTTGGCGTCACGTATTTATCATTTCTTGGTAGCAGTGTTTTCTCTTCTTTCCATTGTCATAGCGTCGGCCGACTGTCCTGTATAAAATATAAATGTCCAAGTGTGCCCTAAGAATATACGGCAGAGCGGTAGAACGAAAGAGAGACAAGAAAATTAAAAAAAAAAGAAAAGAAAAGTCCCGTAACACCGGGTGACTCTGGAGCATCGCGTGTTGCGTTAGAATGGCGAAAACTTGCTTCAACGGCAGCATCTGTATGTATATATATATAAATATTAAGTTTAAAAATACTGTGATAATTTTTGTATGAAAAGAGAAATCAAATAAAAGAGGGATAACAAAAAAAAGAACTAAGCATATACAAGAAAAAGATCGGCGGTAAGAATAAATTTGCAATTTACGTCGATGATGTTGGGCCGTTACGATAAAACATTTAATTATTTTAAGCAAACGTCGCCATGACGCTCTCTCGTTGTTCCTGTTACTAAGCGATCGAAGGGTATTAACAATAAGAATAGGAATAAATAAAAAAGATACAAGATAAAAAGGTAATTCGGTTAATCCTGTTACATATTGGGTAATCGAATAATAAAATGGCATGACTCAAACGATAGCTATTGAACATAACCTGTAATCACATAATTCCGATTTCCAAAATACAATAACATCTACAAGTACCGAATCCAAAATGTTGTTTCTGATTAAACATAATTGTTATCAAGTAAACAATTATTGAGTAACGAAACCTATATGATAATAATAAAAAACAGGTAAACTGATCAATTAATCATATTATCGTTAATACAATATATTTATAAATACGATATTGCTCCTTTTACACCATCCTTTTTTTTTTAATCTTAATCTCATTTAATCAATTATAATTACACGATTCCATCCGTCCTCAGGACTTCGTCTTATGGACGATTATTGTTTACACGTTACATGTATACGTATATATCACTATGTAGATAGATATATATCTTGAGCAAAAGCATCGTGCCGAATTTACTCGTCACATCGTGCACTTTCAATGCGTGCTGCACTTTTCGATGAGAGATCATTACAGTGATCTTTCACTCTGTACGTATTGATAACGTGATATGCACTATCCCTCAATATCATTAATTATCGACATATTGATTAGTCAGATTTTTCCTGAAAGTCGCATACATTTCACGAAAAAAAAAAGAAAATTATCTGTACACCCGTTATACCCATCTTTCATTTATATTCATAATACAATGAACACTCCTCAATTTTATTGTATATCTATCCTAGGTACTGCGACTAGAGGTATATGATTAATCTGTGGTTAGTGTCAACGTATTGTACGCATAGAAATTGCATAGAAATGGCGCTAACGATTTATAAAAGTGAACGACAGAATAAAATATAATCATAGTCGCGTATTTGTTCATAAGGTCTGTGCTTCGAGCTCTTCGAGTACTTATTACGTCGAATATAATATATGCCTATTGTACAGTTCTATATTTATATATGTGACGAGGAAACCGATAACAGACTACCAAAATATATGCTCGAGGTTATTGGGAATGGCATAACTTGAATTTCCTCGTTCGTCGCCAATGAGTTAAAAAAGATAAAGAAATTATTACAAAGAATCATCGTAGTAAGCTTTTTTAAAAATCCAAATTAGCTAAGAGTATTATCTTGATAACTGGCAACGACTAATCGTTTACTATACAAATCTACGTATATTGATAACCAAACCTTCCGCCAGTTTGTTGTACAGTGATAATAAGTATGCTAAAAATTGACTGTGTTGCATTGGGCTAGCTGTACGATATGTTTTTCTATTTTTAAATAGAGTCGTCATTGGCCTTTATTAAGACCATCCAAAATCCATACCGGTCAACTGGTAAAAGCGCTGATTGAACGGCCTGTAGAAATCTCGTAACCGTTGTACAGCTGTTGGGTCGATATGGGGATGACTGCGGCCTTTATTCTTGCCTTGAAATATACAAATGTTTTTGATAATATATTATCTCGCAGATTGCTAACGCAGAGTATGGAGAATAATGGCGAAAAAAAGCAAACGATAATTAAGAGCAATTAAATTCTTTGAAATATCTTGTCTGGCGACAAGCAGACTCATGAGTTTATGTAAACCTGACCTGACTTCGTGAACGTTGATTTATACGACTGGATATTATACATACATATCATCGCGTGTCATATGTAAACATATTAATTCAAGTACATATGCATAGGCATGGACTCCAAACGAGCGTGAAATTAGGCCAATCTTTTTGATTTATTCATTGCGTATCAGTGTCGATATCTCGTGTGTGCTTTTTTCTCATTTTTAATCATACTTCATCGCACAAGTATTTCGTCTACTTACCAAGACAGTGAGGCGTGGCTCGTTCCTTGGATTTTAATAGGCATGGAAAACCCTTGGTTGTATTAAAGTAAAAGTGTTTCTCGCATATAACGCGTTTCAGTCCCAGGAAGTCTTGAACTCTGGTGACCTCGATTACTGGATCGGCTATCAGACGCTCACCGGATACGAACAGAAGCTGCGAGAGTGGAAAATACTGGAGCCATCTCTCCAAATGTCGGGCGTAGACGCCTATCTTTAACGGGGCCCATGTCGTGTCCACTACTTGTGATCCGTTGAGGAAGGCCAGCTCCTCGAATCTTGGCATCTTGATACGTTTGCTCTTGGCCTGGGTGTAATCGGAAATGGCTCTTGTAACCGGATCACGTACTACCACAATCAATTTGGTGCCTGGATTCATGTGCTGAACTCTTCTTGGCGCTTCGGCCGTTACGAAATAAGACGGTGTCTTCTCCATGGTGATCTGACCGTCCAGAGTAGGCGGCATTCTGTGCCTGTTAGAACGAAAATATTCCTTGTTATAAATAATTAACGATACTGATATTATCATAATTAATTTTATAATATAGATACATTGGAGTTATAGTTTTACCAACCTGTACCAGTGAAAGCCTTTGGCATAGTGATGATCAAAGAAATGGACCTCTGATCCTGCTGCTTGGATATCCGGATGCAAACGCAGGAACTCTAACAGAGCCCTAGTGCCACCCTTTTTCACGCCGATTATTAACGCGCTTGGTAATTGGCGACTTGGAATTAAACCCTGCTGTCGCATTATGTGATTTTTGGGAATTACGTCTATGGCGTCTTTCAGTGTTTCATTGTTTGTCCATAACGGTACCACCTGGACCTTCGTGATCCTTGGATCGAGACTTGCAATATTATTTAATGGAATTTCTTCGACCTTCGCCTCAACAGTGTCGTGGCTATTCGACGTGCCATTCAATTCCGATACTGGCTTTACTTTCTGCAGTGTCATTCGCCTTGAAATTCCTCCTAAGAAGCAGGAACTGTCGTTCAGGATGACCCATGCCAGTATCAACAACAGACAGCTAACCACGACTACTCTCTTTGTCCAAAAATACTTCCGCAATTCCATCCTGCCTTATCTGGCTCAAGATCTTCCGTAATTCGCCGGAACTTGCATTTCGGATCCTCACGCTCAGTCTTCGACTTCTCAAGACGCGTTTAATACTCGATTGACATCTGTAAATTAATAGTTGACTCATTTTAATCACACTTGTCAATAACACTCATACAAGTATCTGTATACATAAATCATCTGCTTTATTCAAATGCCAAGCTACCGCGTTGGTATGACTAATAAATTATAGGGAATCAAGATTAATCGTTATCGATCATTTCTTTTATTTAAATTATTAGATTCGCGTCTACGATCGGTCTGTGGCGTTATTTTCTTTTCCAGGGACTATCTTCTTATGGATGACAACGTATAGGAGTCCCCTGTGTCTGGAATTGTTATGGTTACCATCACTCTCGATCGATAAAAAGATTTTACAACTGCAGTCAGCCTCGATTAACACATTTTAGACAGGAATAGGCGTGCAAGTATGACAGCAATCGCGTAGCAAGGCACTAAACGAATTTTCGGTAAAACCGTAGGAATATGCATCCTCGTTTGTTGCTTTATTTGCAGCAATACATGGTTCAAACATTAAACAGCAAACTAACAGCAAATAGCATGCAAGATTTGCAGCGTAGTTCTATTCTCTAAAAATTAATCAGTGACTATTCACTGATACTCAGTCGCAGTTTAAAGTAAAACACTGAAAATTATACGAAGGCGGCATTCACTAAGAAATTCCTAACAAATTTTTATGTTGTTTAAGTAATTATTTTTTCTATCATATTTGCAACGTACATTCACACAATAGCAGCGCAAACGAATCTGCTTGCTGCAACTATTGCCCAGATTTTTCTGCATATCTGCTGGCATTTCTATTTCAAATTTTAAGTATAGTCTCAGCAAACCTTCACAGAAAAGTATTTCAACTTTTGCACAGACACGTTGAGTTAGCTGGGTAAAGTTATCTCACGCGCGACTCAACACTACGCGATACGTTGACTTACTGTCAGTTACTAGAAACTTCCTATATACAATTCCAGCCGACAATTTATACCAGGACTAGTCATATCATGAAAATAATTCACGAGTGAACAAATAGTTTATATCTAGAAGTATGACGTCAATTGTCAATGAAAATAAAGAAAATCTCAGTTAACTATTATGTATTTATCATGCTCAATAATACAGAAGTGGTTGACAGAAACAGATAATAATAATTTGCATTGATGGCTCCCGTTAGATGTATAATAACTTGTTAATTCCAACAGGTTCTTTACTTTGATGAATTTCTATTACAGTACAAATTTCCTTATTCTATCTATACTCACAGCTGTTTGTGATAATGCTTTGACAGACTACAGCGGCGCCTCTTCGCTCCATCGAATTTTTGGATTGACATTCATCTGTCTGGTATCACACTTTGTTAACAAATATTTAGAGGCATCGGTTTGTCAAAGGAAAACACATTTTACACCTTGTTATCAGGCGGCGTGCCTCTCAGATCGATAACGCACGGGGTAGACACTGGGGAGAGGCGTAACTGGGAATAACAAGCGTTGACGAGAAATGCGAGTTGCCAAATTGTGCGTTACGATATTTTAAGGTGTTTTCTTGTATTACTTGTCTTTGATCTTTACTTTATCATTAGCTTCTCATTTCTTGTACTTTGCGCGGGGTGTTCATTCAACTTTGTACGGATTGAATTTTCATGGCAAATTTCACGTTGCCTTTCGCGATGTGGTATATGGGAATACGACAGTGGCGCACTCTGGGTTTTGATTTTGATTCTTTGTAAGTCGTTTTTAATTAATTGTGATAGTAACGGATTAAATGTACATTGATAAAGGTTAAAGGAGAAGAGAATATTAATAGATTAGAATCAAGGAGTTTAGAGCTTGATCAAGTTTTTTTTTATTATTGAATGATTGAAGATTGAGCAAAAATTTGTACGTGTTGTGTAACATTAATTACATATGGAAAACTTTAAGGGTTTTTCAAATAATTTACAATGAGGAATGTGGTTCAGATTTACAAATATTTTTTATAGTTGCAACAGTATTTTATAAAAGGAATTGAACGATATATCGATACATGGTAAAGGCGATTTTCTCCCTTTATTGTTGAAGCATTATTACCGGCCAAGTTCTCGGCTTCTTTTACAGAGACCGTTGATTGGTCCGAATATTGAGGCGGATATTCAGAGAACAATTTTTGTATTTATTATTGTATCGGGAATATGATTAAGAGTTATTATTAACGCATTTATTCAAGGCTTTGTATCAGAATTGTATAGATTAATTCTTGTGTTAATTTTTATGCTAAATTCTTTTTTTTTTCGTTTCAATTCTAACGGAAACTGTCGCTTTATATTGTCGCTATGGAGTTGTACACGATCAAGCTGTAACAGCGTTGCAATACGTCACATCCAGGACGCCAAGAAGATCATGCGGTTATTTCCGGGCTGGCAACCGAAAGATCCATTTCTTTCTTGCAAGTGCATGAGAAACGTTGTGTTGCTGCTTATAAGATTGGTGAAAAATCCGCGGGCATCGGCGGATTTTGACGGCCCTCAATAAGAAATCAGGTAATATAACATAAAATGAGTGCTATTCAGGAGATTTAGAAGTTAATTTTTTTATTTTGGTGTTCGATGGTTATAATAAATAGATAAGACCGGCAGCAACGTATAGGTGGACATCTTGGGATGCCCACGACAAATTGTTTAATTGAAATGTCTGATGTTCTTAGAACAGTTACTTTTGAATAGAAAGCAAATTATTGCTTTAGGAATAATGAAATTTTTAGATCGATTAGTTTTTGTACTTTCTGGAGTGCACTGGTTAGTATTGCGAGCATGGTTATGTCTCACCCGCTTGCGTGCGGCTAAACAGGGACAACCATAAACGTAGTCATGGCAGTGAATTTCCAGAACTTATTTGTGATTGTTGGATTTATGTATGTACCAAAGAATTTTTGTATTGATTGTTAAATAACAGTTTTTCATGTTCTGATTGAATTTCTATAATCCCATTTGTTGAGAAGAAATATCATTTTCAAGCTTAATTGTGGTCTTTATAATTTTTTAAAATTGAATTTGAGTAAGAGCAATGAAATATTTTGTTACAGGATGACTGTGTGATTGATCCGTGTGCCAGGCACGGAGAGGACTGTTTCTATACTTAATGATCGAACTTGAAATAATCTAAAATGTATTTGTACAATTTGACGCTGCAACGTGCCACAGGCATCACGCATGCCGTGCATGGAAACTTCTCAGGAAGTAAGATGCAAGAGATCTTGGTTTCCAGAGGAAAATCCTTGGAACTTCTTAGGCCAGATCCAAATACTGGAAAAGTGCATACGTTATTGACTGTTGAGGTATTTGGAATCATAAGATCATTGATGGCCTTCAGACTTACCGGTGGAACAAAAGATTATATAGTTGTTGGATCAGACTCGGGTCGTATCGTGATCTTGGAATATATTCCTGCAAAAAATGTTTTCGAAAAAGTACATCAGGAAACCTTTGGAAAGAGTGGCTGCAGAAGAATTGTTCCTGGCCAGTATTTGGCAATTGATCCTAAAGGACGTGCTGTTATGATTGGTAATGTATTATTTATATTTTCTTATTTGATACATAATTTTATCGTTTATTGAGTTCCAAGTGATGATTTATCAGTCCGTGTTTCAACTGATAACCTTGATTATAAAAATTCTGATACTGATGGTACTTCTATGCTTCAGCAAAAATCCTGAATTACAACTTCAAAAATCATCTAATACAATTTATATTTGTTCTTACAGGTGCCATTGAAAAACAAAAGCTTGTCTACATTCTAAACAGAGATCCTGAAGCTCGACTTACAATTTCCTCACCATTGGAAGCTCATAAAAGTAACACCCTAGTATATCACACTGTGGGTGTAGATGTCGGTTTTGAGAATCCAATGTTTGCATGTCTTGAAATTGACTATGAGGTACGTTCTAACATTTAAATTTTAAATAAAGTATCTGTTAGTTTTCTTCTACGAAACACAATCTTGTAATTTTCAGGAAGCCGACAGTGATCCAACAGGTGATGCTGCAGTCAAGACGCAGCAAACCTTAACCTTATACGAATTAGATCTTGGCTTAAACCATGTTGTTCGCAAATATAGTGAACCTCTAGAGGAGCATGCAAATTTCCTTGTGTCTGTTCCTGGAGGAAACGATGGACCCAGCGGTGTACTTATCTGTTCTGAGAACTATTTGACATACAAGAATCTTGGAGATCAACATGACATCCGCTGTCCAATCCCAAGGCGAAGAAACGACTTGGACGATCCTGAGCGTGGAATGATATTCGTCTGTTCAGCCACGCATAAGACAAAGAGCATGTTCTTCTTCCTGGCACAAACAGAACAAGGAGACATATTCAAAATCACATTAGAAACAGATGAAGATATGGTGACTGAAATAAAATTGAAGTACTTCGATACTGTTCCTGTGGCGACCAGCATGTGTGTTCTGAAGACTGGCTTTCTATTCGTTGCTTCTGAGTTTGGAAATCAGTGAGTATGCTCATCTCTCTAGAGAAGTATCATAATATCTACATCTAAATGAATTAACAGTTGTTACGCATACTCCTTATCTTGTTACCATTAATTTGATTATTTTTTTTCAAGTTACCTTTATCAAATCGCTCATCTTGGAGATGATGACGATGAACCAGAATTCAGTTCTGCGATGCCTCTGGAAGAGGGAGACACATTCTTCTTTGCTCCAAGACCACTACGTAATTTAGTGTTAGTCGATGAGATGGACAGTTTATCTCCTATAATGACATGCCAGGTAACAGGATTGTTTAATAATTGTATCTCATTGTCACCATAAAACAATGCATCTCCAAGTAGGGGACTGATTTATTTCGATCTTTTCTCTGTGATTTGATGCAAGAACAAAATATTCTTTGTCGCCTTTAATTTGTTATTGCAAATTGAAGTGAACTCAAAGAATGACAGCGTCATCAGTTAGAGTTGAAATTGATAAAAAACAATATTATCAATCAATAATTTCTATTACTTATCAATTACTATTCTCATCAGGTTGCTGATTTAGCCAATGAAGACACACCTCAGTTATACATGGCATGCGGAAGAGGTCCTAGATCTACGTTACGAGTATTACGACACGGTCTTGAAGTTTCCGAAATGGCGGTCAGTGAACTTCCGGGAAACCCGAATGCAGTCTGGACTGTCAAAAGAAGAATAGACGGTTAGTTCACTACATACTGGTCCTTCCAATAATCACAATTCATTCTTTTAAGCTTCACCTTTTCCCTACGATCCTGAATGACATCCTGAATTTTGAAAATCAAAACAAAAAATTTCCGCTATATCCGGCCATTCTAGAAAACAATCATAAAACTCATTTTCATTATTTTTTTTCGGCTTTTTATTAAAAATTGCAGTACACTTATTCTTTTTGTTAAAAGTAAAATTCCACTTACAGTTTTACATAATATTCTCAGAGGATTCTATTGTTACGGAAAACTACACTAGTGTAACGTAAGTCTATGATAGGAAGAGTATATAGTCGTCGTCCTACATGAGAATTCTTAATTATATAATTTCATACAAATATTATTTATCCATGATAAAGATTTTTCTAACAAAAATACTGAGATCCATTTGAGTTTCATGTCAGACGACAACTAAATTGCGCCATAAATGAATTTCCAAGAATATCCACAATTAAACCATTAATACGTCCCAATTGATTATATAACGGTATCATCAAAGATTTAATCTTTTAACCAAATACAAAATGGAGAAACGCGTCTCATTAAAAGTCGCACAGCGGCCAAAATTGCACTTGAAGCTTTAATAACAAACATGACCAAGTTCTCGTCGTCCCGCGTGCACGTCATTCACTCAGCGTGAAATAGACGCCTAAAAAAAATAAAGATCAAAAAGAAAGCAAGCCGAATGTTAAGTAAATGATGATAACGAACCTGGTGGCTTGATACACTCTTATCAAACACCAGTTCTCTCTTTCAGGCTGCCTGCGCGCTATTGGTTGACTGACGCGGTGCTGAATGACCGAAAGGTAAGGACTCTGTACGATCGTCTCGAGGAAGAGTCGACGCGCTTCAAAAGAATAAAAAGATAAAAGATAGTCCAGCTTGATAATGACAAAAAACAAAAAAAAAAGAAAATTCAAACAGAGACAAAAAAGTATAAAGACCCTTTTGCGCGCATCATACGGAGAAACTTACAGGAACGCGACGCACGGAATTATCTATAAATTCACTACCGTCCCCATCTTAGGCTCCATTATTAATTACTTTCTTTGATAATCTGGACGAGTTCTTTGATTTCGGTTACAGAGGAGTATGATGCGTACATCATAGTGTCCTTCGTGAATGCCACTCTTGTGCTTAGCATTGGCGAGACTGTCGAGGAAGTGACAGATTCCGGTTTCCTTGGTACAACGCCGACATTGAGTTGTTCTGCTCTTGGAGAAGATGCTCTTGTTCAGGTAATTAATGCTTTACGGTATCACTATACTATGCACTGCGGTATCTCCGGCGCCTGGTCGTCCACGCGTCGGTCGCAATAACAGTGCTAAATGAATGCTTTGGCTATCGCATCGTTGGAGTATTTAAGAAACTTGCTAAATATTCCTGGTATTAAAGCCACGACAGAATTATTCCTCAGAAGCTATTGATCCCATCAAATCAATTAATCTTGGTTGATTATTCGTTAATACATTTTTTATATTTTATTTCAGGTGTATCCTGATGGTATTCGGCATATTCGAGCAGATAAGCGTGTCAATGAGTGGAAGGCACCTGGAAAGAAAACCATTGTCAAATGTGCAGTTAATCAGCGTCAAGTTGTAATTGCACTTACTGGAGGGGAGCTTGTGTATTTTGAAATGGATCCCGTGAGTGTTATTTATTGAGTAAACGTAATTATTTAATAATTACGTTAAACCGCATTACTTGTTCTCCCTGCGATCTTCGTCGTGTCGTTGAGGATGTAAGATATGCGAAGATTAATTAGCTATTGTCGCCTTTGATCGGTAATGATTATCGGTTGAAGTGAATCAATAGCTAACAAGATAACCAAACAACTGCGACGTGTCAAAACGTGGATTTAATAATTTTCTGAATTAAATGGTAAAATTGAAAGTGACTGGAGTATTTATATGATTTTAGACGGGTCAATTGAACGAATATACGGAGAGAAAGAAAATGCCGTCGGAAGTAATGTGTATGGCACTTGGAAATGTGGCTGTTGGAGAGCAACGATCCTGGTTCTTGGCTGTTGGTCTTCAGGATAATACTGTCAGGATCATCTCACTGGATCCTTCGGATTGTCTTGCTCCGAGGAGTATGCAAGCGTTGCCAGCCGCTGCTGAGAGTCTGTGTATCGTGGAGATGGGTGCTAAGGATTCTGATAATTCAGAGGACCTGGCACCGCAGCAATCCAGTCTGTATCTTAATATAGGTAGGTTTATCTTAATTCTGATTGATTGTAAGCATCGCGTAGGGCTTTGGATTATTTTAGTGTAATAATGATAATTAATTACTTGTTCAGGCTTACAAAACGGCGTATTACTCAGAACAGTATTAGATCCTATATCCGGTGACCTAGCTGATACCAGGACCAGGTATCTGGGTTCACGACCTGTAAAACTATTCAGAATAAGAATGCAAGGGAGTCAGGCAGTGCTAGCTATGTCGAGCAGATCCTGGCTGAGTTATTATTATCAAAATCGTTTTCACTTGACGCCATTGTCATACGAAAGTCTCGAGTTTGCCTCCGGGTTCAGCTCCGAACAGTGTCCTGAGGGTATCGTAGCCATCTCCACGAATACCCTTAGAATTTTGGCTCTGGAGAAGCTCGGAGCTGTCTTCAATCAAGTCAGCTTCCCCTTGGAGTACACTCCCAGGAAGTTTGCTATTCATGCGGATTCTGCGCACCTGCTGCTCATCGAAACAGAGCATAATGCTTATACGGAAGAGACAAAACAGCAGAGACGCTTGCAAATGGCTGAGGAGATGCAGGAGGCTGCTGGTGCTGAGGAAGCTGCAGTTGCACGTGAATTGGCTGAAGCTTTCTTATCCGAGGAACCCAACGAGGCTGTCTTCGGAGCACCCAGAGCAGGTCCAGGATTGTGGGCTTCGCTGATAAGGATCATAGCGCCCACAACTGGACAAACGTTGGAGCTGCATCGTTTGGAACAAAATTACGCTGCCTTATGGTGAGCGAAATTCTTTTCTCATTTATATCAGATAAAAAGTACGACTTTCAATGTATAATCAGTAAAACTTAATAAGACTTTATTTATGTGCAGCTTGGGCTTGGTGAAGTTTGCTAATCAGGGAGATCAACAGTTTTTAATTGTTGGCGTAGCCAAGGAGTATCAACTTAATCCAAGACTCAGTAATGGCGGCTTTCTTTATACTTACAAGTGAGTTTTTATTTAATATAATAATAAAGTATAACGAAAAAGCGTAATTGTGTATGATGACAATATCACACTCTCTGACTATTGATGAGAATCCTGCAGTACTGACAAGCGTATCAGTATAATAATTAATTTCTGTGTTATCGATTTATTATTTAACGTGAAATCTTTGTCTGTCTCTTACAGAGTGAATGCAGAATGTACAAGTATCGAATTGATGCACAAGACTGTCCTGGACGAAGTTCCATTGGCTATATGTTCCTATCAGGGTCGTGTATTAGTAGGAGTCGGCAGGATGTTGCGTCTTTACGACATGGGCAAGAAGAAGCTCTTGCGTAAATGCGAGAACAAGCACATTCCCAACGCCGTAGTATCTATAAATGCTGTTGGTCAGAGAATATACGTAAGCGATGTCCAGGAGTCGGTCTACGCAGTCAGATACAAGCGGCAAGAAAATCAATTGATAGTATTCGCCGATGACACTCATCCAAGATGGATAACAACCACCTGCGTCCTGGATTATGACACAGTAGCGACAGCGGATAAATTTGGCAACATAGCTGTGGTAAGTGTTAAACCATAACGTACAAATGCAGAAAATATATCTGTATTTCATATTCATAATCAAGAGCGTATACGGACAAAATTTTAAATATTCATGACTGATTCATTTATTATTCAGATTCGACTGGCCAGCGGCATTAACGATGACGTCGACGAGGATCCCACCGGAAACAAAGCTCTTTGGGACAGAGGCTTATTGAATGGCGCCAGTCAAAAGGCAGACACAGTTGCTTGCTTTCACATCGGCGAGACTGTCATGTCCTTGCAAAAGGCTACCTTAATTCCCGGCGGATCAGAGAGTCTTGTTTATACAACGCTAAGCGGCACCGTTGGCGTCCTTGTACCGTTCACCAGTCACGAGGATCACGACTTTTTCCAGCACTTGGAAATGCACATGAGGTCGGAACATCCGCCACTCTGCGGCCGGGATCACCTGTCCTTCAGGTCGTATTATTATCCCGTGAAGAACGTCATCGACGGCGACCTTTGTGAACAATTCAATTCCATCGAGCCTGCCAAGCAAAAGAGCATCTCCGGCGACCTGGAGAGGACGCCATCGGAAGTCTCGAAGAAGCTAGAAGACATTCGAACCCGTTACGCCTTCTAAAATGTTTCTGGGTCCGTTGACGTTGCGAAACTAGACTTACAGTGTGTTCGTGAAATCATTCGTAAATTAAAAGAACAATTAAGTACGCAGTTTTGCGAGCCAAAGAACGTACGAAGTAAGATTTCCATTGATTGGACATGTATTTATTATCACACGACCTTTCGTTTCCAATAAAAACTACAGTTAAAGGAAATCAAGTACGATCTTGCGTTAATATCTTGTATGACGGGTGACTTGAATGAAAGTAACCACAGGCTATCCGTGATTTAATTTAATGATGAGAAAAATGAAACTGACCGAATATCATGGAATTTCGATGTATCAAAAAATACAATACAATCGAACATGCATTGAACATACGTTGAAACATGCTCCGACATAACCGTGCATTGTAATTTGGATGCGTCTGTATTTCATGAGAATTAATCATTCATGAAATTTTATTTCAGTCGCATGGTACGTTCGGGTTTTTGACAATCAGGTGAAATCGCGAGTCCCGATACTCTGTTCAGATCAAATGTATGTTTAGCTACTAATTTAATCTGAGCCTACCCGGTGCATTTAAATAATAAAATAGATTGTTATACACTCGCATAAAAAATCGTGTGAACACTCGGTGGCCTAGAAAATTATAATGACAAAGTAAAATGGTTTTTTATTATTTCAACATTGTTTTCATTTCGGAATACATACGTTCTTTTTACCTCTTACAAATATCCTAACAAAGTCGTCCACAATTGAATGTAGCATTAATACAAGCCCTGTTACTGAACAAATTTCACACTATTTTCAAAGCAACTGTCGTAGTGTGATAATACATGTACGTCGTTACGCGTTCCGTATAAACAATTCTGATAAACGCATAATTAATGATCTCGTTAGCGAGACGAATTGCTGCGATGAAAATCAGCCCCAGTAATTCGTCTCGCTCCTCACCAACCCCTATGCAGAAACAGTAATGCTTTACGAGAGCATTAGCATTTACAGAGAGTTTTGGTACCGTCTGTCATACAGCGACAGGATAAGCCAATGGATTAAAACGAAAAGGTTGAACGTTAAATATAGTCGTTAATTTTTATCTTAAGTTTCACAGCACTTTTATGTAATACTTGAAAACTTAAAATATGCTTAGGAGTTTACACTTTGAATCTGCAAGTTTCATCGTTCATTGTAAACCTTTAGAAATATCCTTTAAATCCGTTTCAAAGTGCTTCACGCTTACTACTTTTACTTGTCTTTTGTTGCCATTCATATTTAATCCAAAAAAAGGCACGAGTTCTCTTTGCTGAAAATCTGATGCGCTTATCCGAGACAACCTTTTACGTGAAACTTCACCTGAATTCAAAAGCTAGGAACGGCATCACACTTTTTTAAAGTGCTACGTTCCTGACACGAAGCACCAGGGTACCAGCTATCTCTGGAATACGTTGATAATGCTTCCGTGTATTTCAAACGTACCATGAACGGCTTTTAAATGCGTGGCCGAGTAAGGAGGTCGAAGCCGGATATTAAAATAATAAAAGAAGAATGGAATAAATGCGTGGTGACACTCCAACAAAGAGTACGAGAGAACTATACAGATAATTCAAAGCGAAATAAGCGAATAGTGTGACTTCCTTGGGAAATGTATACATTAAATATAAGTAATAGAATTAAAGATATTAGATGTACTGTCTTTTGTAAGAGATTGATTATTTCGACCGAGTGAAAAATACTTAAATATAATTGTCTGTAATATTTTGTTGGTCTTCGAGGAATGGGACTATCTTTTTTATCTTGCTTTGCAATTTATAATTAAATTTTCATGCATTTATGTACCGTTGCGCTAACCAAACTGGGTTTTTATATAATTTACAACCACTTTGAAAATTGTATCTACCAGTTTTAGAATCTCTAGTAATTGCGAGCTTCGCGAGAGCACTCGGTCGGTATTTGTAATTCTAGAAGGATGCTCTTGACGTGGTTGCTCTTGCGTTCTGGTACAGACTGATATTCAGTATCCTCTTCTCACTGCATAATGTAACGTGACGTTATGCCTGGGAGAGCGTGTAGCCTCTCTTCATACTCCGGTTGATGAAACTTTTCGTACACTCTGTATATTTAATTGGTTAACTTATTTCCTCTGATAACTTGCTGCAGATTTATGTATTACGGCGCACGCATTTGTACATTAATAACTGAATTCATTTTAATTTATATAAACCGAGTAGCTGTTTGCTGGTTACTTTGCTGAATAAGAATTTCTCGAGAATTTCATGTATTCTGATTTATTAGGTCACTCTTGCTCTTTTTTCTTTCTTACTGTACTATCGAATACAAAGGTAAATACAATTTAAGTGCTTGAGCTAATTGAAATTTTATATTTTTTCTCAGTCTTTTTTACTTAAATTATTGTGGGCTTATATAGCCTTATGATTCTTGTAAGATTCAGTATTGATAAGGTTCGCACTGTATTGATAAGATTGAACCTATAATAAAAATTGATGTTTTTTAATATATAAAAATTGTATCATACTTTGATAATATTACGTTAAACTTTTAACTGACTACTTACAAACTATTTGTATCGGTTTTTCGCAGAGGTTATATTTGAAAATTCTTTGACACATTCATGTTTCATTATTTTTATCAAACGATATGGCGGCAATTGTCTAATTCTCTAACGGTGTTGCCATTGTGAAGATTCTGAAACGAATTGAACCGATGCTCCTTAATGAAAATATTTTCACTTTTATAAAAGGATTTACACTCAGTACGATCGTAGGGGTGGTGAGTAATACAGAGTGTTCATAAATAACTATACCCTTTCGACAAAATATTACGTTCTCGTCGATCATCCAGAACGGGCAATTTTCTATGAAAATATCGTTCCCACGGTCTACATTCCACATACACATTCGGCGAGTAAAGCCAGAAATATAGTAGACGGATCGATGATTCACGTTTCCCAGAGCAATTTTCAGTGTCATTATTTCGCATGAGCTGGTAGACATTTCGAATTTCACCAAAAGTTTCATCATTATTTAAAGAAGTTTTGAATTCCGTTGGCAATGGTGGAAAAATTATTCACTGGAGTTATACAGTCGCAACTAGTGCATCCGGTATGCGTTTATGGTGTAGAATTTTATTCCGACGCAAAAATAGAATGTATAAAATAAAAATGCAAACCTAGCAAAACTTCAGAGAAATCGAGTATATATATTTTTATTTTTCTCTTTAGTATCTCCGCGTCGAAGTGCGCCGACATTTTTCTGGCTTTGACTACGTAGTCGAATGGAGGCGCGCGACAGTATATATTATGACGCTGATTTCACGGGGTGAATTAAAGTTGCCGCTTCTCTGGAAACCCCAGAAAGGAATGTCGAGCGTCGCGAAGCGTGACAATCTGAAGGTTTCCTCAAACAGAACTTTATGAAAGAAGCTTTGATATCATGAAGCATAGGAATATTTGACTGGCTTGATATAAAAAGAGGTACTTGTGGAAGGTTCAAAAGTTCTCAGTATTCTTGATATTTTTTTAATTTAAGAAATTCTGCACACTACTTTACCTGCCGAATATTCTCAGCGATCATCGGACTCATTGAGGTAATGGAAATTGACAAATTATAACCTGAAAGTTTCGCATTTGATTTAAATTCGAATATTAACGGTTTGACGTGTAAGCGAGCCAAAATGAATTTTTCTATTATTTCGTAAAAGATCGAATACGAATAATTTTTTATATACCATTTATTCTCGAACAATGCACTTTTATTTTCAATGCTTCAGTGCACGGCTGTAATTGTAGCTTAATGCATATCCGAGCACGTCTATGCTTCTATTCTCTGCAGGGAAAGAATTACTGTCGAACACTTAAATCGTTGTTTCATAAAGCTACGTAATAACTTGGCAACGGCTGGAAATGTTCATTAAATCCGTCGGCAAAAATGGCAGGAGGTTGCTAACTACATAATCCTACATAATCTTCTGTGCACATGTAATAAACCTTTCCGGGAGGCAGTTTGTACACAGGGGTCATATTTCGAAACAAGTTTTCCTTGCCAAATTGAAATAATCTTCTTGCACAGATTTGTGTACGTTGAAAACGTTAATATTTGGATAAAACTGTAGCGTACACATAGGACGGGATGTGCGAATCGGCATAAAATGTAAATATCGTTTACATAGAAAACGGACAAATCTTGACAAAGTGAAATTTGAGTAGCGCATAATACAGAAGTAACGAGGACGCGATAGCGCCTTAAGTTTTTTTTCACGTGACAAAAGTTTCTTGAAATTACGATAGCAATACGGGTTCTTGAACATATTTCAAAGTAACACGAAAATTCCCGCCAAGACTGTCTAGTGGTTAGTTTTTTTATTGCCTTTTCGTAACATTAGTTACTGGTTAGAAAACTTTAAATAACTTAAGACCAATAAAGAAAAGGATCGAACAGACAGAAACTTTTGGAGAAATCTCCATCTTTCGTTTTCCCCGACAGCCGATCAATCTTTAGTAGTCGAAGGCCTCTCGAATACCGCCGCTAGTTAATCGTTGGGTCGAGTTGCCTTTTGAAAAATAAAACCTCAAGTCTGAAGCAGACCAAAATTCATAAAGCTTTCAAGAAAAAGGCATAAAAAGCTCACCCCTATCCTCGTCTGGCTATTCACATAGCTATTCACCCATTCACAAGGCCAGTACCCTCTCGTCGATCTCCAACCACTACCATCCATCTTTAATCGTCACACGAAGCCTTTCGGCCCAAAAGCCAAATCGAGTATCAGCGATAAAAGTAAATAGCAAAGTGGTAAAGACGACTTCGTAAGTGACACTTTCTTATAAGCCACTCAGAATTCCTTTCATAGAAACATAAGACCCTAACCTCAATATTCCCAACCTTTTGAACCTTAACCGTCAGGATGGACCCTTTAGCCAACTCAACCTACATACATCGGAGTACAGCCATAGTCGTAAGCTCAATGAACGAGCTGTAAAACGTCAAAGCTCGTCATCTCCAGGAAAAGTTGAGCTTTTAAAGTTCCCAAGTAAAATGTCACAAAAGTCAATTCAACGTTTGCGAGACGTCGTCACCAGCTTACATATCTACATGGCAAAGACGAGTGCACAGGAAAGCCGCAAGATGGCTGGCACGTTTGACATGAAAAGAAGATAAAAGAATAGGAGAAGGAGGTGGGAGTAAAATATATACATTCTAGAGTACGCAGGAGAGAGAAAGAGGAGGCCAATCGTAAAATCGTGAATTTCCAGGACAGCTTACAGCAAGAGAGAAGAGGCTCTCTAGTGTAGGTGGAAGAGTCGAGGGCATTCGAGGGTGTAGATGGGAGCGATCGATGCATCGAGGCGTCGAGACGCCCAGCGGCCAGGTCCTCGAGCTCACCCCAAGCGTCGCGGTGTCGCCTTCGATTATATCTCAAGCCTGTGCAGCCTATGCGTGGCCGCCTTCTAGAGTGCGTGGGTGGTTGCGTGGCTACGTGTAAGCAACGTGCAACCGGCGTGCGTACTTTTTGATGTGTAGTTGCGTGTCGCGTTCCGTGTGACACGACGTGTGTCGCCCGTGACCCGGAAAACACTTCCCAGCGGAAGGCTCGAGCATGCTTCACGAAGCTGCGCGAACGACTCTGCACAAATCCAGGGTAGCGAGTGGCTGCAAAACCGTCTTGTAGCCTGCGTGGTGCTGCCGCTCCTGCTATTGCTGCTGCTGCTGACACTACCACTCGTTGTTGTTGCTACTGCTGTTACTGCTCCTGGTGCTGCTTCTACTACTGTTACGTTACTGTTAAACCTGAAGTCAGTCCAACTCGTTGTTCTTAGTGCCGGTCGCTCTACGTTACTACTAATGCTGGCACGATCTGCTGCATGTTAATATCTTTATGCTACCACTGCTGAGTTTTACTCTCGACCTGCTGAAGATTCTACCTCGACTTACACGAGATGCCTCCAGCTACCTCGACCTATTGTGACTTCTCTAAAGACTGTGATGCGTGACCCACTGTTCGACGATTATGGTAACGTTGCTCTTTCGTATTCTTATTTCATATGGATTATTGCGTGTGGGTTATTGCATGCCCTTTCTCTCCTTAGCTGTACTCTTTATTTTTTGTTCGTCCTAGAGAATGAATGTGCCTGTCTCTCTGAGGAGGGTCTGGGGTTAATTTCGAGTTTTATGGACAACCTGATCATGATAATTAGGACAGTCCCTGCTGAGGTTATTTGGCTCGTCGAGACATTCCGTCGGATATTTTTCTAGCTGTAATATTCGAAACTTGATTCTGGAAGATTGTTTATGTCTTTTTAAACAAATTCTCTTGTGGTAATCTTGAAAATTATATAAATTACGATCTTCTTCCGTTTTATAACAATTGGACCTAGGGTATATTCCACTGGGTTTGTACTTCTAACGTATCGGTCTTGGATTCAGCGTGATGAAAGAGCATTAGAATCTAATTAGAAGTGCTTTTAGTCAATGCAAAACATTTTAGAGGTAGCTTAATTGATTTATGCTTCTGATGAATTACTTGGAATCGGAACTTATTAGATCAAACGATTAAGCTGATCCCACGATAAAATAGGGAGACGACAATAAATATACGTTGGAAGAAAAATTCAACTTTGAAAATTACCATTGTTTTTGTTTCAGTGAGATTTATACTTCTTAATTATTGATTTTCATATTATTAATTTCTTAGCGAAAGCATTGCTAGTGCTAATTTTCTATAAAAAGTGCTAAGGCTGGCTTTTTTATCCGTTATGAGCCATAATTGAAGCTTTCAATTAGGTTCTTAAAAGTCTCAAGTGTACCCACTTAAAATCTTCTATCACAAAAGCTCTCGGACCGAAAGAACTTTCTTTCGTGCTCTGGGGCAGCACTTATCGTCTTTCATGACATAGATCATACATCCTATATTGCACGTGTCTCTCTTCAGAAAGCGTTAGCGATGAGCTGCATAAAGTCGTTCATAGAATTCTTCAGAGAATAAAAATTGTTCCCACAGATTGTCCCGAGGCAAATAGAGATATGCAAGAGTTGATTGAAGGACCCAAAAAATAAGATAAAAAAAGACTTCTTTGTTCCACATTCCCTCATAAGAATACATCTATTAAATCATATAACGTAGCTATAACGTTGATGGTTAATTAATAATAAAAAAATTAAATTACAAAAGGCATATATAACTGCACTCTGATTAAATACTTGAATTCTAATTTAAAGCTATAACATAATTCGGTCAAATTTATTATTTATTGCTTTCACATATTTTGCCATATTTCAGAGAATCTTTTAAACTAGAGCACTGTGCTCCCATGTCTTTTAGGAGATAGCCGATGCTGGGGGTGGTCAGGAAAGGTATCGACTAGTCGTTCTCACTGTTCTGGTAGCCTTATTAAAAGCAACGAGTGCAGCAGGTGGTGGTACATGTGGTTTAGCCGAATTGACATGTCGGGATGGACACTGCGTCCCATTGGATGCATATTGCAACGGTCGAGATGATTGCGGAGACGGAAGTGACGAGCCAGCACTGTGCACGCCCTGTAACCGCACCTATCACGGTCAAGAAGGTCGAACCTACAAATTGGAATTGCCACGTCCGGTCGAGGGTCGGCTTCCATTTTTTTGCCACTTGACATTCACCGCCGGAGGTCACGGCCACGGGGAGTTGGTCCAGTTACTTTGGGATGCATTTAGCATAGGACGACTAGACTCCACCGCTGCAGACTTTGCCCTAGGATGCCCCGAAGGATCGCTCCAGCTTGCAGAACTCGGAAGACCCTTCACCGGGGGTTTCTGGTGCGGGGCCGGAGAAGGTAGAGCTTCCTACTACAGCGAGACCAGTACGGTCACTGCATCCATTCGTCTGTTCCACGCACCGCCATCAGTACCCTTCAAGTTCAGATTGCGTTATCGATTCGTCTCACGCAACGAGGCGATCGCACGTCTTGGTAAACCGGAAATGCCGATCGAGAGAGGGTCACCGGTACCTGGAACATACTGTTCAAGAAACTTCTACGAGTGTCATCAGAAGCAATGCCGTGTGCAGAGTCCTAACTACCCTGGAGAATACCCCAGGAACGCCAGCTGTCTAATTACTTTAAGGCAGAAGGAAGTACCTACGTGCAAGCACGCGATGATATCAGTCAGGGCAAGTCCCACGGGACCTGTTGGTCTCGCCATCAATAATTCCACTTTAAGCGTATGGCAGGACTGTCCCTTTGACAGGGACAGGCTGATATTCCGGGACGGACCACGTCTTGAGGATCCGATTCTTCTTATTTACTGCGGGGGACCACTTCCCCGGATCACAGCTAGAGGAACCACTATGCTTGTGGAATTTCGTAGTTCACCGTTGGCCATGCCCCTAGGAGCATCAGCGTTGCGGATTGAACTTGATGTCCAGGTCGTTTACGTGGATTCGGATGGACTGGATTACGCAAGGAGTCCCCAAGGTTGTCATTTCTTTGTCAATGAAACTGCCAAGAGGAGTGGTATACTACGTGCTCCTCTACATGCTCTACCACCGGGATCTAGTTGTACCTGGAACATCAAGGGACTCACTGGAGATCGTATTTGGATCTATTTCTCCTCCTATTCTCAAAGAGACCTGACCGGAGCTCTTGAGAATAACGCCAGTACTCAGGTGGATTCAGGGTGTGCAGTTAAAGTCTCTTTTTTCGATGGAACCCCCATGACCGGTTTGCCTATGGTTACTCTGTGCGATGAAACTCCTAAGCTCTGTGCTCATGCGGCTTTAAGAAACGCCACAAGAATGACCAGACCATGCACCACCGATGAGAGTTACTTCACCGTAACGCCAAGTTTGACTTTACGCATGGAAACAGTCCTAGGCACTACTCTCCACACCGTGAACTTCCAGGTAACTTCTATCAAGTTATAGGATTCCATTAACAGTTCCAGTTCACATAGAAGTGATTAATGTAGAAGTTTTTCTTTTCATTCTACCTTTTTATTTTTTATCCTCCTTAGTTCTTTGCCTCATCGAACACGACGAAGTAGCGCTCCTATTCCAGGCACGGTATGAATTCGTCTCGACCCTCCAAGGCGGCGAAGCTTGGGGCGATGGGGCATGCAGTAGGATCTGGCGTAGAGTCCGAAGTGGGGACGTGACATCACCACGGGACGTTAGACTCTTCGGTAGAGGAGGTGCCTCCAGGTTGGAGTGTAAATACCGAATCGAAGCTGGATCCGGAGAACGAATTAGGCTGACTTTGCACAACGTCAGTCTCGGGGAACAAACATCCTGTACCAGCGAACCTGATCCTCATACGGGTAGACCTAGATGTATAAGTGACATCAACTCAAGGGAGGCGCACCTAATCCTCTACGAAGCACCCTGGCGCGACGTTAAACTTCCTCGGGCTTGCTTGTGCGACAACACATCTCATCTACCCTTGACTCATATATCTGCTGCACGAGCCCTGGAGATCACCTTCGTGGTGGATCAACAGGCTCCGCACGAGGATTTTGAGACTCTGTTCTTTTATGCAAGTTTTGAGTTGGTTCGTGCACCGGAATGCCCTAGGAAGCAGCGTGTTCGAGGAGAAGGTGTGTTCAGAGTTTCCTAAAGTCCATCATTCTGCTTTAGACTTATAGTTTTCACTAACCAAATTCCTTTTAATGCAAAAGGTGGCGAGTTAAGATTCGTCGCACCGCCTCTATCACGGCCAGACATCTACTGCGAGGGTTTACCCTGGTTGATAGAGGCCAGAGAGAATAGATCGCTCTTCGTGTTAACCTGGGGATGGTTCCTGCCCCTGGAACCACCACCCGTGACAGAGTCTTCAGACATCCCCAAGTGCCCTACCACAAATAGAATCCTTTTATACTCCGCGTGGGCGTCGAAGCTGCTCAAGGTGATTTGTCCAGCCGAACCAGGTGCCCGAGAATACACAGTTCACGTCTTCTCCGAGGAGTGGCTTGGCGGCGCCGAAGGCAAATGGCCAGGACCTCCAAAGCCGCCAGCACTCCTTCTAGATTTCGTTGCCAGAGAGCCAGGCCAGGCTGCGGCATCTTGGCTGGAGATTTCCAAGAGTCGTTCTGCACTGCGCAGACAATTGCGTCTTCCAGAAAGGGGCGTAGAAAATGAGACTGTAACAAATGGAGACTGTCCACACAGGTGTCCTGAGCTTGGTGCTTGCATAGCTTCGAGTCTCTGGTGCGACGGGAGGATACACTGCCCTTCTGGTCACGACGAAGCACAATGTGGAAATGGTGCAAGATTACTGGGTCTGCTACCGCCTACAATATGGCTGGTAGTTGCCGGTGTTGCTGGAATTGTCACTGCCTCCGCGTGCCTCCTTGTTATTCTTATCGGCAGGTGAACCTTCATCAATTTTATAATCCTAATCTAGAAAAGTTTTCATCCATTAAGAAGCTCAATAGTTTTACTACTTTCCAACAATGGATACATAGTTACTCTACTAGCTTCTTCTTCTTCATCTTCATCTTCTCGGTAGCCATAATGCCATTCGGTTGTCAAGATAATCGTATGGTCTTTCATTGTAGGTCCAGGGCACGCGCAAGAAGACTTCACTACAAAGGAAAGAAGAAGTGCAATAAGCCAAGACGAGCGCCGACGGAAGAAACTCTCCTGGGTGCAGCATCCTGACAGCAGCCCCCCGGTTTCGTGGAGTACATCCACGTTGACCGGGAGACGACAGTCTAGCGATACCACTCTGTACTTTACCGTCCACTAACTTAACTTTAAACTTTCCCCAGGTGCCAGCGTCAGGGCGATGAAGACGAGTGTCTCTGTGATACAACGCGACACTCTTTTTTGTTCGTTCATTCAAGTATCGACCTTGCATCTCCTTTCACAACATCCCCTAGGGACGTAGAGTTGTTGAAAAAGCTCATCTCAAATTCGCATCTATATCATCTCGCACGGACAAAGAACAGCAGCGAATTCTAACGTATAATCGATATTTAAGTTGAGCGGGAAAATTTAAAAAAATAATTCACGTATCTGAAATCGATACGCCGCCCCTAAAGGTTTATTGCGCGAGCTTTGTACAAACGACTCATTACTCCATTTCGCACAGACGACTATTTTCTTCTGGTTGAAACGTTCTTTCTTTTATATATGTACGTAGTCGTAGATGCTAGATTAACAGGAAAGTATTAATTATGATCTACATCGACATGAGTTTTCACTCCTTTTTTTCGCGGTATATGTATAAATTCATATACTTTGAGAACGCGCCTACCAATTCTAAATTCGCTCATGATCGATCAAGGAAGTATAGCAAGACAGCGGTATACTGTACAAAGAAAAAAAAAAATGACAAACAGTCTGTATGTATCATAGGACATATATAATCGAAGCTGGAGAAGTTTGAGAAATTCCGAAGAACTCGTCGCAAAGAAATACGAATGGAGTTTTAAAGAAAACGGTGTTCGCTAGTAGAAAGTGTAAGAAAGCAAAAAGAAATTTCTTGATCCATCATTGAGCCGGAACCTCAGAGTTTCATCAAAAAAATTCAAAATAGCAATTTCAAAATACGCGGGTGATAGAAAGGACCCGAATCCGCGGATGCACGAAGCAGCAACTCGTTATATAGAATATTAAAAAAAAAATCATCTAGACTTTGCAACGTTATACTTGACTGTGATAATGGAAATACGCGAGTGCAAAGTCGTCCCAGCAGCGTCGCGACGTCGGCGTCGTCCCGTCGCTCGATCAATTGCCGTGCCACGAAACGCCGCAAACTTCCTTCGTTCCTGTTGACAAAATAAACTTGACTTTTTGTCTTGTCTCCAGAGTTACGTCATGCGAGTGTAACGTTGATATGAAATTGATAGATAGATAGATAGATAGATATATATATACACACAAACACATTATATACTTTTCATTGAATTGGCTGTTGAAATACTTCGTGGCATCCCGGCTGTATCTATAATACTATAAGGGTTCCTTCTTAATAAGGTGATACATACTCCGTGCACCTAGAGACTGTATACTTTACATAATTATATATATATACACATAGTATAAGTATAAAAAAGTACATTCGGTACTTGACTAACGTACACTTTCATTATTACCACTCACTGAGGCTATTTGCACTGCAGTTGAATGACAGTTTGAACACATGGGATGTATACCTATAGTTTACTAATATATAGATATATACTAAACACGTGTTTCAACTGTGAACTCAACTGCGGTGAAAATACAACCAGTGACGCATGAGCGCGAATTATTAATTTTAGATGCAGAGCGTCTCCGTTATCCATCTTTCATGTAAAATCATGTAAATCCGCTCACACATTGTTCCTCGTATAATAAATTTATTTTACATAGAGCCGATGCGAGTAAAGATAAAAAAAGTGCTGTGTAATTTTGATAAGGATACTCGCATCAGTCAGAAAATTTCATGTGTACCTGTAACTGTTACAGTTGGTATGTACAAAATAATTGACGGTCGATAATTCAAACAAAAGAGACGACTCTGCAATCTATCGACTTATAATTGTGCGACAATGCGAGAAAACGTAATTCGAATGTTCGTAAAAACGAATATCGCCGATATGGATTATAACGGAATTAGACGCGGGAAGTTTGAATCTCGTAGGCGCCGAATTTATTGAATTTTCTATGATGAAAGTGGCGAGTATTTATATGCATTTATGGATGCATCAATACGGATGGGATTTATGCAAGCGGGGAAGTACCAATATAAATGGTGTTTCGGTTATTGGAAAAAAAAAAAAGAAAGTGCGAGGATTTAAATGGTATTCGAACGAAGAGATCTGCAAAATGACGAATGAATTGACACGTTGAAAATGGTCTGTTAATTGAAATTGTATTGTACGTAGGTAATTATAATATTAATACCGCTATGGCGTTGGTCGGATTGACTGTTCGTAGGGGCGATTATAATTTTGCGAGTGACACGTTAATTAATTGCGTAGAAAATATCGTAGCTGCCGAGGTTATAACGATAGATAACCAAATTTGCTGCCAACCCATGTATCGACGCGATACGATTACCTGTATGTCGCTGGCGATGAAAGATAAAAGAAATTCTGCAAAATGAATCCTATAGGATTCTATCATTGCATTCTTGTCATTCGCGAAGTCAGTGTTGTGCAATAACTAGGACATCCTGTCGCCAGATACTCGTCAAGGATACTTACACAGAAATTTTGTATGGTTGGTAGGACTACGCGAATTTCAGAAAGATAAACGTCGCGTATTTATTTTTCGAAAATTCATAAGCGTCTAGTCACTCATATAAGCTAGTAGTACCTGTACGATGTTCGTCCATTGTAAATGCGACATTTTAATATCCTGTAATCCGTCGTATAGGATCGGGCTGAAAGGGTACTTATTAATTTTTTTTTTCTAGAAAAAAAACAATTGCTCTCGCGAGACTTTATATTTTATAGATTTTAAGGTAAACGAGAAAAGGTTCTTTAGCTGTAGATTATACGGTATACATAATTTGCACTTATTAATTTATTATGCACCCTGCGTACTGTATTTCTAATCTAACCTATAATCCGACACTACAAAGCCGTTCAAAATCAATGAATAAAGGCCACTTGAAATTATGACCCGTTGCACTTATACGTGCATTGAATTATCGTTACATAGATACGAAATTCGAAAAGTATCTTACACTAGTATCCCTGCACAACACTGCACAATTTTTAAAAAAATGGTCCGACTTGAATTTCTTTTTGAGTCGCACATTGAAAGTTATAATTTAAAAGACACTGACCTAATCGCATTCATAATGTTTGAATTCATATAATTGAAAGATCATTGTGAAAACACCTGATAGTTTCCATGATTATTTAAACACTGTTCATGAATTTCCACACTAATTTAGCTCTATGTTTCACTATATTTAAAGTGGCGATACCTTCATTCTCTATTAAAAAAAAATGTAAACCCACATAAAATGAGTTGGACTGTACATAAAGATGCGTATTCACAGCACTATTACACTTTGCACTTTGGCACGAGGACTGATAGGTTCATATAGTGTAGAGTTCCGTGTCGCAAAATCTGATCTGACCACATTACTCATTCCTCGTAACCTACGATACTATAGCCCATAAGTTCTACTGTAACATAAAGCACTGTACCACCTATGTAAGCACACGAGTTCCAATAAAAGTAAAAACATCTTGTAGAAAGAGTATTATTGTCATCTGGTGTAATGATAATTCAATTAATTGCAAGAATCTATAACAGCAATAATAAAAACATTGAAACAGAGCTTACCCGGCAGTATGTATAGAAGAATAAAAAATTCATATGACATTGATATATAAAAGCAAAAATCTCATATCCCTGCTATAAAAATGTCGTGGCGGTTTATATCGAGTCTTTGTGGACGTCCGTTAATAGCATGCCTGCTGCAGAAATATTTCTCATCTCCTGGAGCAATCTCTGACCTAAATGTTCATTGGCAGCTAAGGGATGAGATCCGTGTCTATGTAGCTACAATACTTTAATATCTTCCAGGCATGCCGGATGCTTTAGTTTCTGACAGTTGTTATATCTAGATGGATATAAGAGTAGTTCAATTTTCATATTGAAAGTTAAATAAAGACGATAGTGCAGAAGATAACGTTTAACGTAGTATGATAACCGCAAAGTCGATATTCAAATAGAACACGTTTACCTACCACAGTTTGAAAATAGCAACGGATATCGGGGCGCGCTATCACATCCGGCGTCGTTACTCTCTTCCTGGATATCGAGCGAGTGCATTTGACGTACAGCTGCTGCTGGTAATAATAATGCACTAGGAAATGTTAGTTTTTCTCTGATATTTTCTTCCTCATTCGTAAGCAATGCTCCAGATCAAGTTCCGTTGTTAAACATAACCTAACCTAAAAAGTAATACGGATACGTTACGTGTATACAGATGTACAGCCGACTTTAGATTTTAGCATCTGGTAATAGGACGGATCAAATCCAGATATAGTCCTTCGTCATTCCCTGCATTTGATGTGGGAAATGTCCATGATAATTGTCTTGAATAATCGATATATCAATATCGACGAAATGACCGGCATCAGGTTCATATGCATCAGGAATGTTGGAATGCAATTGGCAGATGCTGTATTCAATTATGTCAGATGTCTGTTTGAATGGTTTTAAGTTCTCAAATTTTAAAGTCTCTGTTTGATTTGATTTTGGAAATGTAAATTGGATGCTTTCAACCAAAATGCGCAAAGTGGATGATCAACTTTGTGATGCGGTTTGGTGTTAAAAATTATTTTTTCCTCCAGTTACTGACCTATTTGCTCATCGACGCTTAAAGGGGAGAGCACGTACTCAGCCCTGGTGCATTAACGGGGAAAATAATTGTGGCGCACCGAGAGTTTATTTACCTCAGGAAATTAGCTCACGCGATGTACTTATGTAGGCAGTTCACTCCCTTTTTCAATTATCCAGGGACTGTGTAAACGTGACTAAAGGGAATCGAGGGAGTATTTCGTGTGTAAAGGCTCTTTGTGCTTATTGGAGAATTCTTATTTCTTTCATGGTTTTGCTTTGTTTAACGAGCGTTAATTTGGAAATTATTATAACTGAATTTGGGGAATAATGCATTCAAGAGGAATGTGTTTGGTGTTGTTTTAGATGAAAAAATTAATTGTAGAGTTATTAGTTGAATGCACTAGTATTCTAATCAATCATAAAGTGCATGGTAAAAAAAGCTATATAAATTATAATTATATTACTTATATATATAAATAAAAGTGTATTTCTATATTTCAAGTGTGTACACTCGCAAATTCTAGGACTGAGCGGTTTTATACATTGTTTTCCGTTGTGTATTTGTTCATTTTGATAACATGATTTTTCCAAGTCTTTATTGAGTCTTGTATGATAATCAATTTGTGTAATTTGAAAATAGTAAAAAAAAATATGCTCCAGGTGAGGCTCGAACTCACAACCCCGGCATTGCTCACGAACACTGTCTTATAAGTACCGTGCGCTAACCAATTGCGCCACTGGAGCTATTGCGAATAAGGCCACAAATTTACTATTTTTTCTATCAATTCAAATGAGTAAGAAATTCGAAATATTTATCAAAGTTATACGGTAAAACAAAATATATAATTAATATATGATCGAAAATGATACTCCAGTATAGATATATTTACTAGAATAGAGGTTATGTCACGTGCCAGCTACGCAATGTAGAAACAGACTTAACAAAAAGAAAATTGTTGACCCACTTTCCAAAAAAAAAAAAAAAATTACACCGCTTGGTCTAACAATGTTAATTAATTTAAAATTAGCATAGAATTTTCTTAATGGGTGACTTAAAGATTTCATTATTGTCCGCGACATTGTCGTTGGCTTATTATATTTCGAAAATGTATTCCACTGTACGACTAGTAGAAAAATGCAAATTGGTAAAAATTGTATGCATTATACATATACACTTGATATGAATATATTCTTGTTCTACTAATATACCAAACAAGACAATTTTATAATAGATTAATAATATCATATTATTGTTTAATTATATAACCTATACTTACAAATCAGTTAGAAAGTTTATAAAGAGTTGTAACTAAATCGTTTCATTTGTTCACTTTATATATATAGATGTATTAATGCAAAAGCAATTGATTTTTGTTATGTTAATTCAATTCCTCTAGTATACTATAATTTTAATAATAGCGATTACTTTCTTTTACGCCCGTTTCCACCGACGTGGTTTAAATCTGACTTAATTTTTTAATACAGTTTTGAGGTGGAAACGGGCATTAGTGTTTCTAAACTGCATTATATATTTTCGGAATATATGTATATACATATCACACGTACTTTTCCGTTTTTGTAGATACAACACAGACTGAACGATATGATTACATTTAAACTGCATGTTTTGCCGAAGAAATGATACTGGAAATGAAACTCTATAAATAATAATAAAAAGAATAACAAAAAATAAAGATACGTGTATAGTGATCAGCTGGATGATTTTTCGATTGCAGTTTGCAAGTCTTTAGATACAGATTCTTTATCGTCACTTTTTGCGTGCAACTATTGACGACACTCAACTGATCCGAGCCAAAATGTCGGCTGCTAACATTGTGTTTTCATAATCATATTAACCAATAAATAATTATCGTGCTAAAGTCAATATTGAAAGACTGATGAATTGACGTGGCCTTCGGGTAATGGTGATTTCTTAATGATTGAGACTTTTAAATTTTTCTACGCTAATCATTATATTTTGCTGCCATCTCACAACGATTCCCCACCCTAAAGTTACGTATACAAGAACTGTCAACTGGTTTCACTAAAACAATTACTCCGATTTTTTTTTTCAACAGTGTGTAAAGTCACTTTTGTCTTTTATTAGTGCAAAAATATTTTTAAATAAATGGAATTGTATGTGATTATGTTCTCTTGTAGTTATGTATTTTGTACATAACATAACCTCCGACTTGATTGACTTATACTATTTTGCTTATTAATCAATACTGAATTTCAGTGAAACTAAATTGGGACTAATTGAAGATTAACATTTTATTTATAATGTGACTGTGTAGGTAGATCATAAATTAATGATTGAATATATACTATTTGATAGTAGGAAATTACCATATGCATTTAGTATATGACTCATTTCATTAATTCCATATTAGACATTTATAATTAAAGATGCCCAAGGTAGTATATACTGACGATTAATCTTTTTCAGATATGAGGAACAATGAGCTGGTTCGATGCAGCAGGATTTGCCAACCTGGCCAAGTCTGCACTTAAGGAAGCACAGAAAACAATAGACAAAGCACTGGATATTAAAGAAGAGGAACAGAAAGTGATACAGGCATCATCAGCCGAAACTACAGACTTTTTTGCAACATGGGGCCTTAAGAGCGAAGAAGAACAGCAAGATGCGAAAGATAAGCCTTCTGATCAAAAGCAACAAACAAGCATATGGGGTAGTTTTACAGGATCCTTCTTTGATAACCCAAAACTTGAAGAAGACTCATCAAAGACTGTCAAACATTCAAAATCACTGCAAGAAGCATTTAGTGAGGATTTAGAAACATCACAAATTGTAACATCGATTTCTGTTCCTGAGAGTTTATTGAACCAAAGCAGCAGTACATCTAAATCCATAGTTGATTCTGAACCCACGGATGTTTTAAACGAACCTACAGCATCGGTGCCGCTGTCAAAGGACACCTTAGAGTATCCTATACAAGATGTTCCAAAAGAATTATGCAGCTATGATTCTCATACTTCAAGTGATCTACGTCCCTACAACAGAAAGGAAACCGCGAACAAGTCACGAAACCGCGAAAGAAGTAATTCTGTGAAAAAGGCGAACAGTTTAGAGAAATGTGATCTTTTCGAGAGTACCGAGGAGCATGAGGGCGTCGAAAGACGCCGAAGTAATGACGAAACCGGTTACGAAAATAATAGCAAAATAAACGACATTAAACGACGCGAATTAAGTGCAAATCATACGTTAAACCGAATATCCATAATATCTTCAGAGAGCGACAAAAAAAGTTCTGAGAGTGTTGAAGTTTTAGGCTCCCGGTCCACTAGTGGTACAGATTGTACGACTACCCCAGAATCTGATATAAACTCTGTAAGCAATTCGATAAGCTCTTCCGCAATGGGTCTGAAAGTGAATTCAGAGTCTGTAGAGGTCCTACCAGATAGTCTAGTAACATCACCAAGTTCTGTCGAGATTTTATGTGATTGGAAGAGTGACAGTAGTCCATTCGTCTCACCAATGGATCAAAAACAATTTGACACCAGCCCGAATCCTGTCAGAGGTGAGTCTGTTACTCCATTCGTGGACCCTAAGAATGAACTGCTGCCACAAAACAATGAAGAACGAAATATCGCGTCATGTTCTGACATCTCGCCCTATGAATCACCTCTTGAGGAGACTAAGACTCTGAATATTAGTCCCTGTCCTGATAATGCTACCGTACTCTCATCTAGTATATCTCCAGTATCGCCTACTCAGACAGATTTATCTGAAGTAGAAAGTAATAAGGTATCTCCGGAGAGTGTAGAAGTTATACCTGATATCGATGAGTCTGACGAAGTGAGTCTAGCTGAGGATTCATACACCTCAGCCTCGGAGAGTACAGTAATGACTGTAATGGAGACATTCCAGCAATTGGATCCAACAAAAACAAAAATAGACCTCGTAGACAGGAACTTAAAGATGCACGATTCTTGTCCAGACAGTAGACAAATATTAATGAAACCTGGTGCAGATAATCAGCTAAATCTTAGCTTAGATTCTCTGAAAGAGAAGCATCATCTGCATTTGCCACTGGAACCAATAACAACACAGCCAATTCGTAAAGCGGAAAATCTTGAAAGTGTTAACAAAGTACCGGAAGTAAATCCTTTCGACCAGCTCAAATGCTCCACCATTGAGCCACCAGATCCGGAACTATTCCGCGACAGTGAAAGCCAATTGCAAAAAGCTGAAACGATCGATGTTCAAGATCAATATTTGATGCTAACTGATTCAAGTTGCGAGGGCACATTAATTGAGAGTAGCTCAGAGGATAATGCGACCTTGATTTGTGAACCTGAAACAAAAATTACAGAGACACCATTAACTGCTAGTTCATACGTGAAAAATATGCTAGCAGATGCGATGGTTGAAAAGGGTGAACTAATTGATTTAGAAAGACACTGTATGGAAGTGCCTAGAGAAAATTCGCCAATATCCTCAGAAAGGTATAACTTGAAATCTCTTGATGCAGTAATAAGTACAATTTTATGCTCATTGATTTAATTATTCGTTATTTTAAAATCTTAGCCGTTCGGATTTGGTAAAAATTGGATCTGATCAAACAAGTGGGCATACAAGTGGCGATGAATTAGAAACTACAACGTCAAGCGATATTGAAATAATATCCAGGTATAGGTATGAGCTTATACTAAACAAGCCTTAAAACGATAATCTATATTTTTATACGTGTTTTATAAATTTAACATGTCAGAATTTATTCTATAGAAAATATCTAATGAAATTCGATAACTTTTTTATACAGTCCAAATGGAGATTCGAGTTCTACTCAGTCACGACAAAGTCCAGCAAAATTGCAGTTGAACAAGAGTAGTGATCTTCTCACAAAAACTCTGAACAAGACAAGAGGTCATTCGCGTGAGCTCAGTGAAATTAGTGTGGGCTCGGATGATGCTAATTTGGAAATCGAAAAATTGTTGAAACGTATCCAGGAAATGACGGAGATTTTAGAAGCTCGCGAGTCCAAGTTGATTGACGTCAGTCGCATGAATATGGAATTGCAAGATCAAAATAATAATCTTAAAAAGTAAGTCAATACTGAAAAGGAGTATGTAAACCAATTAATTTATTTTTATTGAGCAGCCATAATTTCTTTAACTTGTTAATTAATTATATCCTAGGAAACTGGATAACATTGAGAAATGTGCTGAGCAAAATCAAGAACTGACACAAATAACGGATGAATACACGCAAAGACTATCCGCACTGGAACGTAAGTTCCAGCAGGCGATACGCGAGCGTGATACCCTGAGGAAACACCTGGAGCAGTTAAAGCAAGAGGCAGCTACGCGTCTCTCCTCTCAGGAAATGTCTACAATAAACGCGGAGAAAGATGAGATCATTCGGGAGTTGCGTGAGGAGGGTGAAAAGTTAAGCAAGCAGCAACTTCAGCATAGTAATATCATTAAGAAGTTGCGAATTAAGGAGAAGGAGAATGATGTTACTATTAAGAACCAGAAGTATGAGTGCTTTCATGTATTATTTATGTGTGGAGCTTTTCTTTCAAAAGAAATTATGACAGTTACGTATATTTTTTCTTCAGGGAGCAAATAGAGGAACAGACTTTAGAATTGGATAGATTGAAGCGGTCACTCTATGCCAAGGAAGAAGTGGAACGAAGTCAGATCGAAGCAGTGCATACCCTAACAGCGAAAACAAAAAAGCAAGAAAAAGAAATACTGAGCTTGCAAGAAAGATTGGACGATGCTTTACAGAAAATGGATACGTACAAGAGAAGTTTGGACGCGGCTAAAACGTGGATATAAATATTTATTCTATATTTAGCATTTTCAGTTGTAATTAACTCTTACTGAAAATAATGGTAATACAAATTTGCAGAGAGCTTGCCGACACAAAGGACCATCTGAGTGCAGTCGAAGAAGAACTAAAAGAGGCTGTCGACAATGCTGGTGAGTCTTGTCAACTTTCAGCTCAGATTGAAGACTTGAAGATGAGACTACGTCAAACAAAGGAAGCACAAATTAAGTAAGTTCAAATATTGTCATCGTTATAATATTAAGTCACTCTTAGGTTTATAATTCAATATATATTTTTGTATTAACTATCCTTATAATTAATCTGTAATTACTCAGGCGCGAAGAATCTTTAAAGCAAGAGAACAATGAGCTGTTGAAACGTTTGGAAGCCGCTGAAGCTCGTAGCGAGGAATTATCGGAGTCAGTATCAATGGCCACAAAACCATTGCTAAGACAATTGGAACAGTTGCAAAGCAGTTTATCTCATAAGTCAACAACATTCATGAAGCAAGAGAAAACAATGTCCGAGAAGATAATTGAGCTACAGACAAAATTAGATAGTCTAATTGAGGTGGACCGTTCGTTAAAAGAAGAAAATGTCAGTTTAAAATCTAAAGTGTCTGTTCTGGAATCAAAGTTTAACGCTAAAGAGGCAGAACGTGTAAAACTGGAAGCCCTGTACGAGGAAATAAAACAGAAAAGTGAAAAGATGACCGAAGAAAATGAAATGTAAGGGATTCAGAAGTTACGTGGAAAACTAATAGAAGTAAATGAATTATAAATGTATACATAATTAATTCCACAAATATTCACAGGCAACGGCGGATGATAGAAACACTTGAGCAGTCACACTCTAATAAAGTAAAGGAACTAAAACGCGAGATTAATTCATTGGAGAACAAACTTTCCATGGAAAGAGCAGCAACCGATGCTGAGAAAAGAAAAAATAATGCTATGTTGGAGCAGCAACAAAGTGTCGAAGAGGAATTAAGGCTTAGTCCTACGCTGAGTATTGGAAGAGATTCTATAGGAAGTACAAATAGTGTATGGCCAGCTGTGAGTATATTAATCACAGAAATTATATATTTAATTCATTTGATTGTAAAACAAAAACTATAAATTGTATTTTTCAGTTCAATGATTCAGTCTTCGACACTAGTTCTGGAAGATTTCCCAATGTGTATGACAGTATCAGATCAGGTTCGACAAGTACTTCAATGTTTGAGAATCTGCAAGCGCAACTAAAACAGCGTGACGGTTCGTACAATTCCGCATAAATTCGTGGATCTTCGGTTACTCGTTCATAACACTGCCTTGTCAACAATTGCTCAAGAATCATTTGATAATTTAGGTGAGGTGCAGCAGCTCCAATGGGAATTGTCACGTCGCAACGTCGAAAGGGATACTCTCAATATGGAACTGTCGACGCTGGCGTTGAAAGTTGAAGAATTGACTGCAAAAGTGTCTGAAGTTGAAACCTTGAATGAGAATTTAAATGACATTCAAACAAAGTACGACGCTCTGCTACAAATGTATGGAGAGAAGGTAGAAGAGAATCAGGAGTTACGATTAGATCTACAAGATATCAAAGATATGTATAAAAGTCAGATTGATCAGTTACTTAAAAGGGATGCTTAGAATTTCATCAAACTATCCTTTGGGTCATAGAGTACTTTTACACTGTATTTTACACGTGCACGAAACAGTGTGAGAAATATTCCAAAAATAGGGATTTTCTGAGACACATGCTGAAGGATAATAATCGACTGTGACCAAAAGTCAAGGTATATATTATTTATTGTGTATAAATTTTATCCATCGATGGAGAAGGTAGGAACCATTATAATGATTTAAATTATCGAATGGAAATTTTGTAAATTAATTAATATTATATTATCTCGCTAAGGATTTAGTGAATCGCGGTGCTGGAGTGTGATAAGAAACACGCAATTTGCCATTTAAAATGATTATTAAACAACTCTAATATTTCTTATAAATATGGTTTCATTGCATAGATTTTTTTTTTTCAAGGATTCGCTGTGGCTTTGATTTTGTTCTATCCAATTCACTGACCTCGTCTAGCGTCGCATGATTAAAAGTTTTCTTTTTGTTCCAAAAAACAATAGGTTAACTTTGTAAAACAATTGTTTTTCCAATAACTTTTAAAAAATATTTCTCAACCGCATATGGTATTATGTTTTCAGTTGATAGAAGTAGTCCCATTTATGTAAAGAAATATAGTAGCAATCGAGATCGAAAAAAGTCGAGAACGACCTATAATATTAATGAATAATTTTTAACGGGAGCTAAACTCTCAAAAATTTCATTGAAAGAACAATTCTGTAAATAAGTGGAAAACGTATGCGTGTAAGTTATTATTCAATGAGAATCGTAATAGAAGAGAAAATTTATACGGAGAAGAGTGGTTGGTATATTTTTTTCTAATAATCAGCGCACTCACTGCGTTTTCTTAGCAAAAATTCAAATAAAAGTGATTAATAATGATTAGAAGTCGACTAGCGTACTATGTACCAATTAAGAAACTTTCTAAAATCCAATATATGAATCGATTATCACGAAATACACTGTCAAGTAGAATTTCATGTCAAACCATACATACTTTACCATATGTACGATAGATTTAAAAACATCTCGAGTCATAGAAACATTGTTAAAACGAAAAAAGATTTGTATTTATCAAGCGAATGTGCACAAAGTTTCACCAATCAACGTGGGCAGGTGTTGTAAATTCGCTTTGCTGGGAGAAGAATGGGACAATGTGATACGAAATGTATTATAATATCTAATTACTGTAATATACCGTTAATTAAATACATTTGAAAGGAATTCATTCTCCTGGATATACCATAACCTAGTATCATTTAAGCTGAGCTGATCTCATTGTCTGGATCACAAATAAAGGAGATGAAGGATTTAAGATGATAAGGTCTTGAAATAAATTCAAGCAAGAAACATCTGTAGAGTTTAAAATTTATGATATTCATGATCATATCAGATTTTCGACAATATAACGTTTATATTAATAAGATTAAAGAAAAAAAAGGAAGAAAAAAGGAAATAACGTATCGTCTTAGCCACTCGTTGAATTGACAATGAAAATATTGTATTATAATTCTGCCAGTGCAAATTACTCGTAACAATTTAATGGGATGTACGAATCATTGTATTTCCAAACAAATTTCATGGACTGATTTTTGAGGTTTTTCGTTATTTTTAAGATTTCTGATATTAACTTCTTTGCAATAACCATCTGGCAGAATTATTTGAACGCGAAAATGCCGCCTCGATACGTTGAAGAAGGTGTGTTTCCTGATTTCACTTCTTTTTTTTTTGTTACTGAGTGTTTTTATAAACCTTGTGAACGTTTCAGACTTGCAAATAATCGGTTCCTTCTCGCGGCGTAAACACAAGGTTAAAATTAAAATTAGGTCGTTACAGACTTACAGCTATTGTGGATTGCGTCGCCCTCTTGCTAGACCCGAAAGTCAAAGAATAGTTGGGCCCCCATAAGCCCCAACGTTCGATCGAACAAACCAGCAGCTCTACACTCTACTTATATAATAATATTAAAGCAACGGAGCCAATTGGAGAATTTTGAAATGAAATTAATCGGCAAGTCTTCGGATCACAGGTAAATTGTGTAGAATAGAAATTATACTAAATTGTGTTGTAGCTTAATAGCTTAAATTAAGCTACCGCCATTGCTTATCTTTGTGATCTTTGCAACTTATCGCTCATGTAAGAAAAGCGGCGGCTAATTGAGGGGCCTTCTCTGCTGATTCACTTTGCAATTAATATAATTAATTTTTTCTGATATAACAAATTAACTTTTACACAAGACTGCAGTTTATGTATAAAGATTGCATGAGAAAAATTCTAAAAAATCTTTTTACAGACTTTTTTTTTTGTAAGTTTTATAGTATCCATGATTTTAATGATTTAATTGATATACGTTGTTGCTAAACAAATCATTTTTATAAAGAAAACATTGACATAGTCAAATTTGATACTTCCATAGTTTCTTTTTAGAAAGTACTTAAAACGTCATTGAACAAGACTAAATAATTTTGCATCAATCTGTCAGCTGATGAATCAAGTATTGTGACAATTTACAATTTTGGTTTTAGTTTTATAGTTACATCTTCAGTCTCTCCCATGTAAAAGAAAGTCTAAAATTCTTTTTGCGATTATGTAAGATCAAATAACAGAATTTAAATTCAATATCGACACTTGAAAAAGAAGCAATTTGGAAATACCAAATGATCAGCACCTGATAAATCTGGATCAATTTCGAAAATATCCATGTAACATTTATCTAGCGAATCAACAATACGACCCCAGCAATTAATATTATCAGGCATTATACCTGAGTATGATAACATGTTTAGCGATTTACGCTAATCGTCCGTCAGTGGACACGATCGTCGTTCCCGTCAACATTATCATCATCATTCCCCATCATCATCCTCGTCATCGTCGTCGGCTGAAGTTGGAACAATCAGCATTCAGCTGATCAGCACTTATCATAAACTTCTCATAACTATCTTACTAAAATAAACACGTGGCAGATTCTATGTTTTTCTCAAAATAATTAGCTCCTCCCGGTTACGTGCAAGAAAGTCTGACGATCTCATATGACTAACGTAGTACTCGAACAGCACATATGATTCTTCCTCAGTCGAATTTATTATTCAGATAGAATCAAGTCCCAAACCTTTCTTAATTTTCTTCATAATCTGGCGACTCGTTTAGAGCTAAGCAATAAATTCTGTCACAGGAAACAATCGTATTCTCGCACCTTTTATTCTCCATTCATCTAAGCCATCCTATGTCTATCCAGTCATTCATTATGCTAGACTAGGACTACATGTCCTTCATCTCTTTGATCTCATTGTAACAATATCCTTGCATGATCTTCATAGTCTCTTAAAGGCTTCTTTTCAATGCTACAGATTCGCATGTACCTTATTCCTCTATACAAGAGAACATTGGTGATCGTTCCATGCGCAATAGGTCTCCTCTCAAATAGAATAGCTCTTGACTCATTTGAATGGAGCTCAAGTTTCTTTTCTTTCATTAGGATCTGCATATCTCGCCCTTGCCTATTAGAATAATGAAAAATGAGAAAGAATAGAAGAGAAAGGCAAGTTTAAAAAGTAAGAAGAAGTAAGTAATTGAAAGGAATTATAAGAACAAGGGAGAGAGTGTGACCGTGACAATTGTATGCCTATTCAGATGATGAGAAAAAGAAAGAAAAATGGCGCCAAGAGTCGCACGCTACTTCGTTTTAAGATAATCATAGAATCAGTGCCCGAGGACCTGTTCAGTTAGCTTCGCGAGATTTTCGACGTATAAGCACGGTTAGCCCTGAACCGTATTTATATTGGTTGTTTCTCCCAGAAGAAGGTATCTCGCACCCAATCGGACAGTGGAGTTGCCACTACGACGTAGGGCAGTAGATGGTACGATTTTTTGTACCCCGTCAGACGAAAGTTAAACCAGCGGCGCGCTAGCGCCGGTTTCCATTCGTTCAGACCCACGGAGTCCAACCTTCGTATAGAAGGGCCAGGTTGTCCGAGCTCTGGGCCTCTCGGATCACGTACTCCACTTGCTCGGCCGTCGTATACTTGCGCGCCGGATTCGGATCGCGACCTTCCAGTTTCATCCGCACGCGGCGCCACACGTTCAGAGCGTATGCATTCCTCTCTTGCACAGCTATAGAAATAGTAATTAATTAATAGAGGTTATTGTTCCTCAAGTTTGACTTTATGACTTTCTTACCTTTTCCAGTAGTTGGATCTCTAACAAGTGGTACTCCTTTTTTGGGACTGAGACACACACTGTCCTGTCTTATAAGCTTTGCTTTCTTCTTAGACAGACACTCTTTGGACATTGACGAACCACTACGTTGCTCATTGGCAAACTCCAGGAGCTCGTCGTACAAGGCAGGTGCTTTCACCATCATCTTCTCCAGGTCAGATTTGACTGCAAGTGCCCTGGCCGTATCTAAACTCTCGGATTCTAATTCCTTCACCACCATCGAGATCCTCTCTGTGAAGCCACGATATGCACCCAGGAATTCGTGCAGACCCACGATATTCTCTTGTTTAGCCATAGTTCGTAGCAATCCGCGAACGTCCGTCATCAGTCGGTGATGCTCGGCAATTATACATTGAAGATTCGAAACACGTTCTCGGAGGCAATCTTGGGCCAGTACTAGGGACTCCTGCTTCTCTTGAAGCTTTTTTTGCGTGTCGACAATTGCGTCTGAGATCAATTTTTCAGCCTGTCGCAGCCAATTGGCGTCCACGTTGTTTTCCAGCTGTAGCAATTCCACCAAACTCTCTTCCGTCATTGTGACGGTGATTGTGAGGTTGGCCGTCAGCATGCAGCTCTCTTCCCAATGTTTAAGTAATTTTAAGAAATTCGCGTCATTCGTCACGCTCTCGGACGTTCGAGTTCTTAGCGCCTCGTAATGCAAGATGGCGTTGCATGTGTTTATGACGATGGCCGCTAGATTATGCTGTCGGGTAAGTTTTTCGCAAGAAGTGGCCACGGCGTTATCGAACGCAGACATAACCTCTCCGAGGGCTGGATTTGCACCGGCTGCCCATTTTAAACGCTGGCCGGCACTGGCCACAAGATTTTGCTGTTGTTCCCTTGCATCACAGACTCGTGATTGCAGGCTTGAAAGTGTCGCTGCAGTTTTACGCAACTCCAGCATGAACGTTGGTCGATCTGAAATACAAATATATTTAGAATACTTAACAATAATACGTGGCATCCATTATGAAATATATCATGGTTTACGTACTTAGAGGATTCATGAGATTTAAATTGGAACGAAGTAGTAAACTGTCTTCGTGTAACCAATAATGTGCTGTCAGCTGAAGTTGAAGTCTCTGAACGCTTGCTCTAGCTATCTCGACACTCTGTTGCGCCATCCTGGCACTCTGTTTTCTTCTCCAGGACGCCTCGAGAGCGCTACTCAAAGCGCTTGCCTGCGTCAATATTGGACCAGAGAACAATCCTCTCTTGGAGCACAGGTCCACAATTTTCCTACACAATTCCTCGAGAGAGACTTTGCTCTCTGCGCCGATATCCCTTTGTTCGATTTCTGATGTGACATTTAATCCCATTCTTTGTAACAGGAAGCAAAGAGCAATGGCCAGAGTCTGCGACGTGACTCCTAGTAGCTGTCTTGAAACATAATCCGCAGTGAAGACTCTAACTGGTTTGTTCAGTCTGTCGTCATCATACACATTAGCCAATCCAGCCTTGAAGGCTGTGGAAATATCGTGACACATCATGAAGAATTCCTGTATGGTATGAAGTCTCTTGATCAAGAATATATCTTCCAACACATTACGAGCTGCTTCATTAAATATTGGAGCAGCAAGTTCCTTAGCTTCGCGTATCTGATCAATTTTCTTCCAGCTTGATGGAATATCCAGAGTGCTCAGGGTACTCACAAGAGCATTCCCTTCCATTTGCAGCTTTTCAAAAAGTCCATTGAAACCCATAAGAAGCATCTGTCCAGGTGTCAAGGTCTCATCCTGGTTCAGTTCCTGAACATCAGCAGGTCTGGATAGTAAAGCCTCGAATCGTAGTCTAATATTAGCAACAAGACTCTGTACAAGAGCATGTGGACTTTCCATTTCCATTACGGTAAACCTAAGATGCATCTCTAGCTGCGCGAGTATCTCGTTCAGTGGAAAGCCGATGGAGACGATGATCTCGTCCAGTTCGCTGATCATTCTCATGACGGTAGGTTCCTCCGTGATGATTGTCTTCATAGCTTCAGGAAGAATGATGGTATGGAAATTGTAATTTAATTCCTGGAGTCCTTTGTAAATGCAATCAGCACTCCTGAGACACTTCAGGACTATAGGTATTTTAGCATCGTTATTAGATTTATGATTTTCTGGTATGAGAGTAACCAGTTCAGCCACAAGCGACGACATAAGTCTCATTTCATCCAGGAACCAATCACCTTCACGAGATGTCAAGTCCACTAGACAGTCTCCAGCGCACTTAGCAGCACCCTCCATCATAAGATATCTTTTATTCAAAGCACAAAGTGCTGTGATATTGACACACTCCAGCGCCCTCTCCGCTCCCTTTTCTCGTCTGAGGAAATTGGTTATCTGAATACGTGACTCCGAGTATGATTTGTCAATTCTGCTTAAGCTCTCTGGTAATCCTTCCATGACCATCCTCTCGTACGACTTCTTGAGCTTCTCGTTAGACTCAGCCAAGATAGTTTGCAGTTGATAAGAGAATGTAACGACCTGCTGAACCTGAGGATTGTTCGTAGTCATTGGATCAAAATTTGCCTCGAACTGAGACATCACCTCGTGGCAGGCTTCGACCGTTCCTGTCGCTAACAATTTATTTGCCCACGCGTGATAGACAACTGAACGATGCTGCGCCATGGTGCTGATTGGATAGAGACTACAGATCGCTGAATACTGACTGAGCAGATCTAGACAACTGCGTATGAGTATCGATTGCTGCGTGGCTAATTGCGTTAATTCGTTTTCAGACTGTTCACACTGTACGATCATCTGACTTTGTCCTGCATTCTGTAGGAACTCCTTGACCAGGTCGAAGACCAAGTGATCATCCTGAGTCGTTGGTGTACCCACTTCGGCTAACCATTGACCAAGCTGCGGTCCTCTGACAGCCGTTAGGGCGATCTGATAAGAATAAAATCAAAATTATCATATGAATTTGCCTATGCGTAGAACAATATTAAAACGATCTCTTCCACCTACATTATGCATACTGATATGTTTCTCGCATTCCTCAATCTTTTCCTTTAAACCTGCCTTAGCCTTTTCGTGTGCATCTCGGGCTCTTTTAAAAGTATTGTATCTCTTGACAACTGTGTACAGTGCATGATTACGTCCCATAGCTTGTGCCTCCTTCACCAGTGCAAGTTGCTGATGTCTATCCTGAAGTAGATCTTGACATAGCCGCAAAGCTTCGGTAGCTTCTATCCATCTAGTCAACTGATGACACAAAGATGGGAAAGCTTCCCCCAATTCGTCCCTACGTACACAAGATTCAATGTTAAACAAATGAATGATAATTATAAATATGTAAGCAACATTCTTAAATTCAACAAACCTATTGGCCAACCATTCGGCACGCATCTCCACGGTTCTCACAGCAAACATCGCCCTGGCTACTTCCTTTTCAAGTTCCTTTCTTCCAACACCAGTGCATCGAGCTCGAGCCTGGCAAGCACCATAGGTCGCAATACTGTTCTCCGCACCAGCTCTCCAGTCGACAAGAGGATCATATACAAAGGCTTCCAGTAGAGTTAGAAGAGTTTCACGACCACGACGCATTACTCTCAGTGTGTGCTCACAAGTCAGTCTGAATATACCCTGAAAATCATAAAAGTCAATTATAAATCATGAACCTTGCACAGTCAAATTATCATAAAAATATAAGTATTCAAGGTGCTCGCAGAAGGTCTAGTTCCCAGCGTTAAAGCCCAATTTGGGATCGTCTGAAAATATATTAAAGCAAGAGCACCAACGAATTATGCACGGTAACCATATTTTACCCAGAGGCTCTGGGCGCCAGCTTAACACGTCAATTTGATGGATGGTCGTTACACGCCACTGTGGAACCACTCTACTCTTTATCCTACAATTTTACACTAGTGTCAATATCCGTCACAATTTCATGCAGAGGGATTATGATGTGCCCATCGTGCATGCATTTAGCTAATTAATAATACTTTCTAAACGTGATAATGCCACCATAGGGATGTTATGCATCCGTAGAAATTTTAATATTCTAACCAGAAAGCTTACTACTCATATTAATTAAAGAAATTGTAATCAGCAGGTTTCAAGCACAACTAAACGTAATGAGCGTAACGTTATATTGTATCAAGATCTAAAATAATTACTGATAGATAACACTTGGAATTGCATAGCGATGACAAATTTATCAAAGCTTCACTGTATTACCAGAGGACAGGCACACCAGGCATAACAAACATTTAATTTTATACAGTTCAAGGGGATAAGTGATAACACATTAATATTCTAGGCTATTCTGAAACATTATAAATTATCCCTATCGATTATATTGCTCTGGGAGCTTCCAATGCGTAATAAAAATGTTGTTGTGCGAGCAGCCCACCCTTAAAAGGTATCGGATAAACGCCTAAACGGTAGATTAATCAGGTCACGTGATCATTATTCCACACAAACAAGAAATATGGAATTTTTTTTTCCACCAAGGGAATGCAGAGTCGCGTTTACACTTTATAAATTACAAAGAGCTAACGGATAGTCAAAGTACAAGTGAAGTTTCATCAGTTTTAACTATGCGCACAATAAGCAGTACCTCCTCAAGGTAATGATTTAACATATTTTAGCATATCTGCCTTTTCCTTCAAGGGTTATTCCTGTACTGTATCGGCTAAACCTAAATTCGTATTTTCACCTTGTGTCCATTATACTAAAAGTAAAAGGGCTTCCTCATTCATATTGCTGGGTAGGCTATCGAGGGCAGTGGGCCAACTTTTTTTAACTTTAATGGATAGTATATCCATAGATTTATAATCGTGTGGGTATCTGATAGATGGAATGGATAGAATACAGCGACCCCACTCTTCAACTGGATCCTTTTAGTGACTTCTACTTCCTATATTATCTTCAGTTATGTCAGTATGCTTTTGTATGCTCGCGCGAAAGCTCACGTTCTCCGGTGTTGTGGTTAAAGTCATGCGCAGGAATGAGGATACTGCATATCGCGTTTTGTCCATTTCCTGTGTCCGGTCTTACTTGATACTTCACATTGTAAAAGCTCCAAATCATTAACAGTTCCTTGGCACAGACAGATGTATTAATTAAAATATATAATCAAACTTTAATAAATAACTCATAATTGACCCATGCAGTATTAACATTATTTAATAAATGAAGAAATTAATCGATTTGAATTTGGTACTGGTTTTTAAAAAAGTTATGACGAATGACGCCTGTGGGATACATTCAATGTGAATAATAGTTTCAAGATATAATTGAATCCAAGAAAAGATTCCACAGTTACACTCCTGTACCAAACGAAGAGGCTGCATTGCATTTCAGGATGTTATTTTGTCTGAACGGATTTTTTAATATTAGTAAATTACAAAATAATACCGCCAATGGTTTCCAACTGACTTCGTACGGAGTTAGAAGTAAATAAAACAGTGTGACGTAAGTAATAGTTACATCAGTGCACGCAATTCCAAATTCGTAGACAGTTCTCGGCAACGACTAAAATATAAATTCACGTTAAAATCGTCACAAATTTGTTATACCACTGAACGTAATAATAAACAGTCCGTACTAGCATCAATTATTTGTAGATTTTATAAGGGGAAAAGAGTCTCTAAAGAATTTAAATAAATTAGGCACACTAAATCAAAATCAGCTGATGAAATGTCAATTCTACTACCCAACAACAGGTCATGTCAGCGATGCTATCATAAATGACATTATATTTCATTACTAACAGAAAGGGAAAGGTGAAGATTGTTATCTAATAATGGTTGACTCTAGTCAAAACATTTTTCGGGGAACTCTTCTACTGATAAGACCCCACGGACTTTTTCGCATCAGTGAATATCGATTGTTTTGTTCCACACTCCTGATATCCACGTTCCCTGCTGTACATAAATACATATTTAAATAATTTGGTTTAAAAAGACAGTCAATATTGCTTTTCTTTCTGTATACTCATTTATCTTTTCTGAAACTATAGAGCATTGCTTGTTAAAAAAAAACTTGCTCGTAACTACACTATAGTAGAAATCGGAATTCCTCAACCAAATAGAGACTGCTAGTTAAATCTATCGAAAACCTGTTTCAAAGCAAGTCTTAAAGTTTGGACCTTAACCATGAATGATTACATTATAACAAGAAGCGGGAAGATATTAAGAAGGAACTTTGACATTAAGCCTCGTGCAGAACAAACAAATCGTTACCGGATAGTTTCTCATTAAGGTTGAGTCACTGGATTGACACGCGAGTAGAAAGTAATATAGTAATTCTTATTTTCCAAAGTTCTTAATGCCTACTTCTCGCGAGTGATTATCTAACGCTTAAAGGTATATCAAATTTTCATTTCTTTTTTCAGAATAATGGTAACAACACAGCCCTACCATCAAATACAGAACGTCACAACAGTAGCGCACAGTTTAGCAAACTGCTACATGTTTTGGGCATTCGTAGACGGTTTACTCTTTGCAATAATTATTTGCGGCAATATATTAACCATCCTGGCAGTGAGGCTTAGCCGCAGATTGAGAAATGTCACGTCCAATTACTTTGTACTGAGTCTGGCGATCTCTGACTTCCTGGTGGGCCTAACGTTGCCCTATCATTTGGCATTTTACGTGACCGAATTACTAGGCACCATACCTGCAACATGTATCTTGAGATTTGTTTTGATCAGTCTGGCATGTTGCGCCAGTATATACAATCTGATAGCCATTGCTGTTGATAGATATATTGCCATTGTGCATCCTTTAAAGTATAGTACTTATATGACCAGAAGAGCAGCACTGGTCTTGATATTTCTTGGATGGATAAATGCCATCACCATTGCTACTGTGCCAATATATTGGAACTGTTTTGATTCTGCGACTGAATGTGAGATGGACACTGTGTTACCAAGGTAGTATTATCGATCAAGCTTGTCATACGATTGATTTGTGGTAACTAGATTTAATGTAAATCATTTCCCTCAACACGTTGAACGCCCAGCAAAATTGGTCGAATTTCTTACGGGGCCCAAATCCGATAATCAAAGTTGTAAATATACGGGAAGTGCATAGAGCGATTATATTTGAGCGTGTTAATTCCATTAAATACTTATAAAATCCTATTTAACTGGACGATATAAGTTGTCACCCATTTAGAGGCAACGGGGCCCTACGAAAACATAATCGTCACCCAGATCTGGGTGATGCGGCGTTCACGTGTCAATGATTGATTAGGTTACTGGTTGACTGACTACTTTTTCTGTTTCCTAGGTATTATACTGTTGCCATATTGACTCCTATGCTTTGTTTTATTTGGTTGAGCATGTTTATTCTGTACTGGCAAATTTGGAAGGAGGCAAGCACACACGCTCGGCGTTTGAGACATAATGGAATGTATAATAGTGGAACAAGCGATTGGAAAAGTGTTCAGGTAATAAAGGTTCTGTGTTTGTGTTTCAATGTGTTTCAGTTATGCGAATGAACTACTGGGAGTTTAATAAAATTGTTTTCACAGGTCGTTTTGCTGGTGCTAGGTTGTTTCTCTATATGCTGGCTACCGTATCTTATTGTGGCTTGTAGCAGAGCCTTCGATTGGCATAAGGAAGCTTCTCCTGTTTTGTATAAATCTATGTTTTCATTGGCTATGGCCAACAGTGGGATGAACCCAATGATCTATGCGTGGAAAAATAAGAATTTTCGAAAAGCTTTTCAAAAGCTGCTGCACTTACAATCACCAAATCGAAGCAATTTCAATTCTAGCTTAAAGAAATACTTACAGAAGCAGAAAGAACTTAATAGCCTTGAGAATGATAAAATAGAGGGAGATATTCGGCCGAATCAAAATGGTGGTTTATCAACTATTTGTAATAATTATATGTTTAAAAGTGAGGAGGCACTGGAGGTGACTCCGATGTAAACAGTATATCAGTACTTGTAATGTAATCAAAATAAATGTGTTAGTATTAAATTGAAGTTAAAGTTTAAATGATTCTTCATCAAAAATCGACTTTTTTACATCCACATATTAGCACATTTCTTAATGAGAATTTTAGACAAATAACTTACCTCGACACCTGTCACGCCAAGTGCAGTCTTGATATTTGGTGTCATTCTAAATGGAACTTTCTCAGGTACACGTAATGTCTTGCCCTTCTCAAAGCAAACATTGTAATCGATATGAACGACTTCGCCAGTATTGAGATCAACCAGAACGTTATCCAGATGACGATCCCCAAGCCCTATGATGTACCCAATTATGGACATCACTGCAACGGAGTAAGAATAATTCTTCGTTGCCTGCCACCAGCTTCCTGCATTGATGCTGTTACACCAAATTTCCCTAAATACCCAGAAAACAAAGACTCATTTAATTTTATCAAATCCAACATTGCACCTTGACTTAAGATTTTATATAAACTATTATTAGGATGTATCGAGCAACATGACACTCACTTGGCTAGTAAATCCTTTGGTGTCTCTGCCATTAGCTCGGCCAGGACTTGCTTGAGGACTGGAAGTGGCCATTCCTTCCTGTTTTCTAAAGCAATACCTCTCTCTTTCAACAACGGCGCTAATTTATTGTAGAATAATTCAGATGGTCGTAAACACGAGGAGTTACCACCCTTAGAAGCCATTGCGGATTCTCTTTGCTGCCATCTCTTATACAGAGCAAAGAGTGGAGTCACGCCATCTACCCATTGAATGAGACCAGATCTTGGACCTAGTGGTATAACTGAATAGTGTCGTGCCCTGTAGATTTTCTTGGTGTCATTGTTCTTAGACATCATAGTATTACAGATGCTCAAGAACTGCATAATCCGCTCGTCCAAGTGCAAATCCTCTAAGCCTTTGAACAGATACGTGTAAACGTGTCCATCTGAACCATGAAAAACTAACTTTTTCGGTTTGGTCTTAGTCGGTAAAATCTGTACATTATTATCCACAGATTTGATAGTGATAACTTTGTTATCCATGGAATTAACCCCAGGCATAGCTATACGAGTGTCCTTCATGTTTGCCAAAACGGGACTTATGTCCGACATAGCCAAATTATAGGTGCCACGTTTATGAACTCTTTGCGCCAATTTTGCTTCCAATTGCTTCAATGGTAAACTACTTTGCTGAGGCTTAGCCGGATTTTTGGGATTCTTCAATCTGTTTATAACCTCGTCGATACAGGGACCAAATTTCTCTTGGAAATTCTTCTCGTGAGGAGTCTCCGCAGGTACGGAAGTAATCACCAGCAAATTTTCCAGGATGAAAATGATAGGTTTAATAATGATTCTATGTTTTTCAATGATGAGCTTCTCCTTCTCTTCAGGAGTTATCCACACATTATCCAATACTTTTTGAATCTCGAGATCTAATTGCTCGAATCTCTTCGAAATTTCAGTATGATGCTGACACAGAGTAGCTAACCACAATTCGTCCCATAGTAAAGTGATTCTACGTAATTCCCTCACGAGAACTCTGACATGTTCCACAGAATCTTGAATTCTGTTCAAAAGACAATCGGATAGTTGCAGGAAGCAATTGTCTAGGAAACATTGACTTTCATCCGGTTGATTGCTCTCGTTGTTATCTTCTTCTAAGAAGTCCAGATCGTTCTGAGAGCCGTCGTTCTCCGGCTTCACATATGCAGGATTCTCGAAGCTTCTCTTCTGTCCGGATTCCGCACCTACCACAGCAGGGAACGTGATCAAGTGTGGCGAATTTTCAGCGATACGACAAAGAAGTTCTGCCACTCGTGTACGAACGTAGGATTCCGGATGACTCAAACGTGAAAACAATTGCGGTATGATCTCCTTCCAGGGTCCGGTTGGAGTTGCGGACAGTCCAGCTTCTAGAACGTTTTGCAATTCCAATGCGTGCTTCACGATCAGCCGCAGTAATCTGAGTGTCGCTGTAATCGTGGCGCAATCATTTGTTTCTTTATTAGCTAATTGCAGATACTTGAAATAAGCATTAGCCGAAAGCTCGTAATAAGAGTAGATTCTCTTCTGAGCTTGTCTCCAGATATCTACCAGCATCCCCAGATGTTCGTTACTGGCACAACTCAGTGTACATACATTTCTCAATTGATTTTCTATCATCTCTGAGGTATTCACATCGTTCGTGTCTATGTCGCCCTCGTCCTCAGGAATAGTTTTGTTCTGACTGAGAATAGAGAAAATGGCATTTAGATCACTTTCCGGTATGTCCATTGGCAGTAGAGATTGAATATTCATGCGATCCGTATCAGTCAATTGACCTGAATTTGAATTGTCAACAATCTTTCTGCCCCACTTATAGCACCAAGCAGCAAAATTGGACCAAGCTGGTGGTAAGTCCGGACATTGATTGACACCGAGTTGCATCAGTTTCCCTATCACCATGTCAGACGAAGGAATTAGATCCGTAGTTTCTCCGAACAACTTATCCATAAGTCCATCATTATGCAGAGCCTCGAATCTCAGCAATTCTTCCAATTGTGAATTATCGTTGATCTTAGCATCTTGCTGAATCCACTTGCTAAGTGTAAGAAGTAGCTTCGTACCAGTCTCACGCAGTTCCACTGTTTGCTCGCCGTTTACTATGGTCTGTGAAATTCCCAGGGCTGTCACGCTACACACTTTCAAAGCATCCTCGACATTTTCCATTCTGTAAAGAAGTTTTGATGTTTCCCTAAACGCTCTCATATTGTTTTTCGACCACTTCACACAAATAGGAGCGTTAAGCATGTTAGCCACAATATCCGAAAAGGTACAATTCTCTTTGCAATTAACGTTGAACAAGTCTTGCTCAGTCATGAAGTGTTTTGTGATTTCACGTTTAGCCAGATTGAAATTGCCTTCCTTTCTTGCATTTCTGACAACATGAAGTCTCAGACTGGCCACCTCATTGGAACAGATGTTATTCGCTTTAGCAAAGTATTCAGACCACCATAGAATTTGTGTAAGAACACCAGAGTCCAGGTAGTTAATCTTGTCCACTCGGTAGAGATCAAACACGTTATTAGCCTTGCCATTCAGTAAATTAGAAAGACCAGTTGCACAATACTGTATAAGTACAGATTCATTTAGATATTCAGATGGTAAATTTCGTAATCCTTCCTCTGTCGCTTTGGCCGCAATTTTTCTGCAACGCTCTATGTCTTCGCTGTACGAATCATTATAATCATTATGATGTACTCTTAGGGCAACATTCATCAAAGTATTTGAACATTGAATCATCGACTTTGTGCAACTCCAATTAGTCTTGTCTTCCTCGTCGAACAAAGCCCAGTTACTTAATTCCTCAAAGGTGATCACTTCACCCTCTTCAAATTTAGCCAAACACTTTGCTTGTTGTGCGACTGTGGTCTCTAGTATTTGTTTCTTGAGAAGAATATTTTCGTCTTGGTTCAGTATTTCCATTTCCTGCTTTTTCCAAGTTTCAAGTTGTTTCCAGTCACCTACAGCCCTGTAACACTTGATCAAGTACTGCATACAAAATGCAGTAGCCTGTATCTCGCTGTCAAATTTCACAAGTTTGGATTCGTCCTCTGACTTCGTGGATACTAATTCCTCTATAATCTGTTTATAGCTCTCCGCAGCAGACTCATAGTGACCTGCAGCGTGTTCCATAGCGGCTTTAAGCCACACGAACTTGCGATCCTTCTCCTTGGTGTAAACGTAAAGGCCCTGCAATGCTTCAGCTTCGCCCAGCATGACCAATGCCTTAGTTGTAAGTAGAACAGCTCTTTCGAATTCAGGACCTTGAGTATTATCAGCATTGCTCAAGTCCTCCAGGAGACGCTGTCCATTCCGCACGGCATTCGTGGCCAATCCTGCATGTAAAGAAACAACGCAAAGAGCAAGTCTTATGCGATTGAGCCACTCCTTGCAGGTGGATCGATTCGTATGGAAAAAGGTTCTGACTGGTTTTGACAAGGGTAGCAGCGCCATCGCGCATCCCTCTGCAGCATTATGAATAACTCTCTCAAGATGTTCCAGGAACTCTATGAAGAGCCGTACACGCGTATATTCATCCAATAGATAATCCAATTTGCATCCCTCTTTCATAACAGCAGCTTCGGAATTGCATGAGATCTCACGCGCCAGCATTTTCAAAGCACTTTCAAATGTTGTAAAAGTTTCCTGCGGCTTTCCTAGTGACGTACGTAGTTTGTTAATTACACAATGTTGAGCAGCTTCCAAAGTGCCCCAGAAGAAGAGAAAGCATCGATTGGCCAGAGCCATCTCGTACATTTTAGCAATGCTCTCGTTTTCAGATCTGGCAAAAAAAAGTCCCCCATGAACTATATGACCTTATTGATTCATTCAATAAATACTTACACGGTCGGCCAGCACAACGTAAATAGTTCCACGAGGGCAGAGACGTCTAGTTCATTCTCTCTCATTAAAAATCCCATATGAGTTTTGAAATGATGAGCCTGCATTTCACCATTGTTGTTTCCACGCATGTGAAGTCTTTCCGCCAGGATCAGAGACTCTCTTGAGTAGTTCTTGATCTCTTGAAGTTTCTAGAAGAAAGAAAGAAACGTCATTCCACTCTAATACTACATAAGGGTTTTGAATAATTTTAACTCTTTTATGCAAACCTTTGTCTCTGATATAAGACATTCTTTGTTCAGTTTTGGAATAACGATATTAAGTGGTACGTTCATGAGGAGCTGACTGTACTTCTCACGCACGTTCTTGTCATACGATGTCAAATGCAATATGGCGAGTTCAACAATGTCTACATAGATTTGCTCAGGCCAAGTGACACTCTTCACACTCATTAAGACCTCGAAGTTGTTGCAAACAGCCAGTGCTATCTCGTGGTTGGTCGTGGCACCACAAGCAAGTAGACTATTTAGGACATTCTGACATTCTTCGGTTTTATTCAGGATTCCAATATAATTTTCAGCTTGGCTAGATATCTCCTGTACCCAGTTCGCAAGCAAAAGTAGAGTCTGATCAGGAGTCTCTTTTTTGTACGTTTTCGCAATAAGATTTAAAATAACCGACAAGTGGCCACTGGTTGGTGACGTGGTGGGTACGTCCAGTGTCCCTGGAAATATGTCGATTGGACGGCAGGCATTTGTACTATTTATCAGGCTGGAACTCGGTACGAAGTGATTGTATCTAAAATTAAGAGATTTAAGTATTCATTAACACTAAAAGAAATTCCTCTACTTTACCAAGTGACGGACTCACCTTGAACAGTGTGCATAGAGTAAATATAAAATACTGTATTGCAGAAGAGGACTAGTCTTTGATAAAGCCTGGTCATAGGGTTTTAATTTAACTGCTAATAGTTCCAGGATGCTCGGTTTCAGCGCCCACATACCAATAATCGAGTTGCTTGCATTTGCTGAAAATTCCCTAGGTTTAATGATCCTCGTATATGTCATCCTGAGACAGTGATACTTACCTATGTCGGATAAAGCACGTAGCAAGAAGATCACTATGATTTCAGCGTGACCCTTTTTGTACTTGACGTCAGCTAACGGGTTATCAGTAACTAGAGGCTTTATGTCGTTAACTATAAGCCTGTAAGCGATCTCCAGATCAGCCAGAATATACCGATAGGCTTCCTGGAGCAGAGGAATATTCTTCAGGCTAAGAAGGCTGTGGTACACTCCAAGACTGGCATTCTGAATAGGTACGGAATTCCGGACACGTAGTTTGAGAAGCGTTGAGTTCTGTCCAAGAAGCTTGTGGACTAGTTCCAGTGGTAAATTAGCTGACACTTCCTTGATGACCTTGGCGATAGTGCTCAGGGTGGAAACTATCGTATCGTCCCCGAAGATGTCAACTTTCTGAAGCTGGAGATCGATAAACTTGTAGAGAAGATCATGATTCTTGGTAACACGACTCTGAAGATGACCTAAGAGAAGAAATGCGCACTCGTTGGCTACAACGATGAGCTCCTCTTTCTCCTCCGAGAGATCCTGACACTTCTTTCCCTTCAGGTCCATGGATTTCAATAGATTTATCAGGGACTGTTCTTTTTCCTTGGAGGAGATGTCTTTCTCGGTGCCGATCTTTGAGTTCTTCCTGTCGTTTCTTTTTCCGATGTTTAATGACTTTATCATCCTGATGAGACTCTCCTCATTCGTGTCATCCTTGCTCAGGTTCTTAAGTAGCATTTCTATGTTTTTCTGAGATAAATTCATACTCTTCATAAATCTGGTGAGGCTCTCTGTGTTCTCGTGAGAGAGGCCAAAATTTGTCCAGGTCTCATTGCCGTCGTCCAGCTCGACAGCCTTCACTACGGTACGCAGCATCTTCGACAAACAATCCGACAAGAATGACCACTGCACGTTCGGTGTTAAATTAGGATTCAAGTGCTCGGCGATGCTCTTCGTCACTGTATTGAAGACCGATATTAAAGACGTAATACGTAGAATGCATTCACGTGGACTTGGCGATACGTCTTCGCCAGGAGAACTTCTTCCAGAACCCGGTAACGTCAACTCCTCGTCGTAGCTTTCCATGTCTTCGAGAAATTGCCCTAAGAGCGTCAAAGTGAACTGCAAATCGGCGATCCAGAAGTTTCGTAGCTTCTGTAAACTTCGACTTGCATAAGCCACCACGTGTTTCTGCTGTGTAGAATCTATGTGCCAGCCGACGAGGATGTCGACTGTGTCGCGGAAGTGGTTTGAAAATGTTTCAGGATACGAGTCGATAATTAAAAGTATCGCGTCTACCGTGGCCATTAAGAGATCTGGTCGGTCAACATTTTCCAGCGTGGATTGTAGTTGTGACATCATTGGCTGAAACAGTTACCAAATATCTTGATAAATAACGCAATTAGAATTAAAATTAGTTTTAAGAGAATACATTTCTCTCCGTAGATTGCGTACAAAATGTCCGATTCTTTTTTAACACTTACCACGGAATATTCTTTCAATTTTGGCGCTTCCGCATCCAATCTGAATGTCTCGACAAATGATTTCATTAAAAGACATTTGACGTCATCTTTACGTTCCGAAGTGTATTTGCTAAATGTCCATTCCATAAATCTACGCATTGAAAGAAACTAATTAAAATTTACATCGTACGTAGCATTTCAGTATCACAATAATTTTTTATTATCGTGACGTTTGGTATTACGCAACGGAAGTCTCCAAGTGGTCAATTTACCGGTCAATAAGCAACAGTTTATCATTTACCTTTTAAAATCGTGATCGACAACATATCCAACACGACCCAGGCACTTAGCTACTTGCTGTTTTGCGTCCGGACCAGGACCAGAGCGTAAAGTGTCCAGTAAAGTGTCGCATATTACTTCTATACTGCGTCTAACGTATCTCTGATTTTCAGGCGCCATTATGACTTCCTGCAATTGCTTGCAAAGTCCCATAAAGTGATCGTAGTCATCGTCCCGACTAAGTCGTCTTAGAAGTTTAGATATTCTTGAATCCTCTGTAAGATAGGTTAATAATTACAAATAATACTGGTTGGATTTATGTACTTAAGGATTGCAACTTATGGTTCAGATTGCGTTACCATTTATTTTTTTATCATCGTAATATTTGCTCTGCGAATTCTCTTGATTTTTCAGCGATTCTTGAAACTTGGGTCGAGGCATAGCGTGATAGCTTGTCTCTGAATTTGTGTCCCTTTCGATGGACGTCTTCTTGAAGGCTCTACCCCTTGAGCCGCCTCGGCCGCGGTCTCCGGTACTTCCGCCACGAGCCATTCGATAATCATTGCGCGGTCCTCCGCTAGTCCTAAAGAGAAGCCCATTTTGTAATAATTAAAAATTTTGCAAGATATTATATAGATTAATCAATTAACTGTTTGAGTTATGAGACGTAGCATTTATAATGTACAAGGGATGATTGGGATTTATTGTGCAACGTTGTGCAATTCAGAGCAACACTGCAATTTCTTACATAAAATGTGTTAATAAATGAAAACTAACTCTGATAATAAAATGATAATATAGAGTTAGACTATTATTGGTTACTACATTATGAAATAATGAATTGCTACAAAATAATTATATGCAATAATTAGGAATTTATATTGTACTGAAATATTAAATAGTAGCATACTCGTATAAAAAATTAATTAAGATATATATATGTTGAAAATAACAAGACTCGTGCATACCTTGATTTAAATCTCAAGACGCCGTGATCGGACGGGTAATTACTGGAATTTCTCTGGCAGATGACCAAGGTGCCTTGCGGAATATTGAAATCATTTACGCAATAACCTGTCAATGTGTCTCCTTCACCCTTATCAGAATTGCCTATGAAATTGTTTGTGATAGACCCCTCCTGAATCTCCGAGTTCTTAGTTCCACATAGCTTCGTGCTAGTATTTGCGTTCTCACAGTTATTCATCACATCACTCTACGGGTGGTCGGCATGACCCACACTTTAAAGGCGTAACCTCAGGTTACTTATTTGTGATCACCTGTAACATCAATACACAGAGTAAAAACATCATATTATAATGTTGCTCCAAAATAATTGAGACAGACTCCAAAATTAAAATCAGTATTGTGCATTAAATATGTGTATGTCCGAACCACCTGCTATATGTAAATATAAGTACTACGTTACACAAAATATTAAGTATTAAATTAAGTCAATAGATTTTCATTTCCCCAAATCAATAGTCTCCTTGAGCAATATCAAAAATAAGTAAATTCATGTTAGAGTAGACTTTAGCAACCCTTCGATATGTGTCCAAAAACTATTTCAGTACGGTTCAGTGATGGACTGATCCTGCAACTTACTTTAAATACACTCACACGCATGGTCAAACATAAAATTTAATGATTCAACAAGATTCGCCCAAAGAAGGAGCTTGGAAACGTGTAATTCGGTAAGAAAACGTAAACTTCAAAGTATTTTTTAGCCTCTAGTGTGTCACCCTCGTCAAAGTTAAAGGATCCAGAGCACAGAGAGCTTCCAGCTTTAACAAATCTGGTGTCACAAAACGTGATTGTACGAGAAACTTTTACAGGTCCACAGTGATATACTTGGCACAACGATAAACAGCAAGAAGGTTACAAAAGTGCTACGTGAATACCCGTTCGCAGCATCACACAAAATTCGACACAACAACCGAAAGGAAACACAAGTTCCACCTTCTTGATAGAATTTCCAAATACGTGAAAAAATTCGTTAAGCCGTAACTGATGATGAATTTTAATCGCAACATTACCTTCACCGTGGAAAAGTGTTTTCCGTCGAATTTACTTAAATGTTCTGCAATCGATCAATCAAAAAAAGAAGCATAAGCTGAAACGGCGCACAACGTGTGTCCTAGCGAACGCACTCTGCATTGAAAAAGTTCCACGGCTGATTGCCACAGTTATTTCCTACGTCGGACAGTGCAGAGTCGTACGTTTTGTCGATGACGCTGCCTGAATCCCTTATGATTAGTTTCTCGTCCATTAAATGACGCCCTATAGTCAGCAGCCAATCAGCATATAACCTGATGTTGCCCTTAGAGAAAATCTAAACGCTCATTGGTCTTAAAATCAAGAAAAATCTTATTACAGTTATATTAAGATATATTCATAATAATAGCAAACGTTACCTGGTTAGATATAACGTTTCGGTATGATTTTAACCAATGAAATAATTACTTTTTATGAACGATCATAAGTTGTACGAAAAACTAACCTTAATATCTCCTCTTTGCTATCTTCTCGAGCATCAGCCAATCAGATCGTAAAAACGAGTTTGCACGCTCTTTCAAATAATTTGAACGGCCTGCGTTCTAAAATTAGTCAACATTCTTAAAGAAAAGGAACTTCGGCTTAGGGGGAAGAGCTGAAAATAAATAAATTCCATTAAAAATATAAATCTGTTAACACAATAACAATGGGCGATGTGTCACAAATTCGTTCAGGCGAAGAGAGCGAAGAGGAAACATTTCAGGATGTAGAGATGCTCCAAAGTCATGGGATCGTAATTGCTTTTAACAGTACTCCACGTTAATCTTTTGTCTTAATGGACAATTTATTATAAAAAAATAATTGTTCTGTCTAGAATGTGGCCGATATTAAGAAATTAAAATCTGTTGGAATATGTACTATCAAAGGGATTCAAATGCATACGAAAAAGCGACTTTGCGCCATTAAAGGATTTTCCGACGCTAAGGTCGATAAGATTAAAGAAGCTTGCAGTAAAATAGTACATTGTGGCTTTATGACGGCTTGCGAAGTGAACAATATGCGGAAGCGCATATTTCACGTGTCTACCGGAAGTCAAGAACTTGAGTATAGAATATTTAAATTTAAATATACCAATAAGAAACACTTTTGTTACTTGTTTTATGAAAATATTTCAAAATTCATCACTCTCTTTTTTCATATCCTAGTAAATTATTGGGTGGCGGCATAGAATCGATGGCCATAACTGAAGTTTTTGGCGAATTTCGCACTGGAAAGACACAATTATCACACACTCTTTGCATCACGGTGCAAATGCCTGGAGTTGGATACACTGGTGGGAAAGTAATATATATTGACACAGAGCATACGTTGTATCCTTCAAACTATTCATACTTCTAAGACAGAAATATTGTAATTATCTGTGATCGACGTATTATTTCCTTATGCAGCATTATACATATAGTCGACCTGAACGACTTCGAGCAATTGCAACTAGATTTGGTTTAGATGAAGATGCAGCACTTGATAATATATTATATGCTAGGGCTTATACCAGTGAACATCAACAGGAACTTCTTGATTATGTTGCAGCGAAGTTTCATGAGGAGGCTGGAATATTTAAACTTGTAACATTACTGTTATTAATTTAGTACCAAACATTTAATTTCACATCTTAAAAATTTTTGTTAATTTTCAAGCTAATCACATGTACAGCGATAGATTTATAGTTTCATTTTTTTTTCTATTATAGTTGATAGTGGATTCTGTAATGGCTCTCTTCAGAGTAGATTTTAGTGGCAGAGGAGAATTATCTGAGAGACAACAGAAGCTGTCTCAAATGATGTCACGCTTGCAAAAAATCTCAGAGGAATACAATGTGGCTGTTTTTATAACTAATCAGATGACAGCTGATCCTGGTGCCACCATGTCGTTTCAAGTAGATCCAAAGAAACCAATTGGTGGAAATATTATAGCACATGCTTCCACGACGAGGATATCCTTAAGGAAAGGCAGGGGGGAATGTAGAATTGCAAAGATTTATGACAGTCCTGATATGCCAGAAAGCGAAGCCACATTTGCAATTACTCTTGGTGGTATCGCTGATCCAAAGGATTAACTGTTCTTATATGTAATCGTTCACAGGACATAATATTTAATACCATTACTGATCATACCTATAACAATGAAATTGTAAATTTCAATTATATTTATAAGACCAAAGTGTAGAATAAATTCAGTTGTATTACCTAAAAAAAAATAGGAGAAGCTTATTTACACTAATATGACTTTAAAATTATACTCATTTAATAAACAGTAGTGATCTAGATACAGGAGGCCCGAGTAGACGTTCGGACGACGAAGTAATTCACTCTCTCATAATAAAAAATGAGATTGTATCGTTAGACACAAGATACTAATTACAACGCTCATTCCGAATCGATCCATATTTGCCAATGATGCTTTACAGTTAGAGTAACAACGGACTACAACAGGCGCAGTGGATAGTTTGATTAATGTTCTTCATCAGGCATATTTGCAACTGCCGAAAGCTGAGATTCTGGATCATGAGGCCAGAATGTCGGGTTGTTAATGGGGTCCAAAGCTTGTTCAGGATACGCGTCCTTGAAATCTTCCATTGTCATTTGACCGAACGGAATCAGAGATTTGAGGTGGGCAATTTTAGCACTTATTTCGTCAATACGTTGATTCGATTCCTGGACGAAATTCTTAATATTTTCTTCCTATGATATGGAAAAATCATAAATATTTGTGTATTATATCAATACTCTTGAAGCTTAAATTACCAATATGAATAAGAATATAAGATTTTTCAATAGATGTATCATAATATAAGTGAATCTTACGACTTCAACAGCCTGTGCATCGACCAGTTTGGTATAATTATCTGCAGGATACGGAATTGACAATGATTCGTATTCCTTTCTGAACTTCTCAACCATTCCAGCGATAGGGATGTTCTTCTGGTAAAAAGACCAGTCGATTTTTGGTGCTTCAGGTGGGTTTTCTTGAACACTGAATGATAAAACCAAATATAAAAATATAATCCACATTTATACAATTACAATCATGTGAGAGTATTCAGTGGCACTTTACAAGATCCACAAGTAACTTCAGCAACTGCAGTCTACCAAAATTTTATATGCATACGAACAACCCAATTGATATACATAAATAATAAGAACTGAAAAGAACTTTATCATATTCAAATATTATATACGAATTTCCATTACTATAAACTTTAAAATGACATTACATAATAATCATAGATTTTCTAAAACCGATCAGTATGAATTGCTTTAAACGTACCGGCGAAGATATTGATCAGATTTGGCTCTGAAAGCGGCCAGGGCAGCCTTTTCAGTTTCAGGCACCCTCTCAGCTAGAGCGGCCCAATTTATTGCAGTAAGAGTTCGGCGTGACATTTTCGCGTGACCCAATCCAACAATGCTCCAAAAGACTCACGGAAGACCAATATGGCTCCGCCGAGGAAGTAGCAGTCGACGTAAAGTCGAATTTCCACAAGATCTTTCCCCCACCCGTTAGAAGCGACAGTGCCGCCACCTTGCGTCAAAATGAAATTTATAAAGTCAAGTACACGCAACTACATTTTATCGAGCAACCAAAAAAAAAAAAGCGCCATTTTAACTTGCCTGAAATTCATTAATCACTGTGCCAAATATAATAATATAAAAATATCCAGTAGCTACATATACACGTCATAAATTAATCGTAGAATGTATTCCGAAGCTTACCGACAAGAATTAATTAATTAAACACGCTATTATATCAAAATATGTCTTTCGCTCACCCAGGTTTATCTGTCAACGAAGACATATTTGCGGACAGGCCTTAAATTTTATCACTGCGGACAGAATGCGTGTGAACGGTGACTGACAGTATGAACTATGTATACAATTTTCCTGTCTACAAAGCTATACAAAGCACAACAGAGGGTCGTGTAGTGAAGCCTTGGTAAAATTTGGGAGGCTGAGGGCGTGTTGGAAGGCAAAGTCTGGATCGATAAAACAGGATATTCCTGATGACGCGGGGTGCACGAGGAGGCGAGGGCGACGGAGTGGGTGGTGATGGTCGGGTGATGAGCATAAAGAGGATAGGATAATATCGGTGCGCGTCTCTCTGTCCCTTCGATTCCGCCGCTTTAATATCGGCGGACTTAGGATGTAAGTAATGCCCAAGAAAAGTACGAGGCATGTGAAAGAATCAGGAACAACAAGACGGACTCACGGGTGTGATCCCGTTGTGTCTCCTGAAGTCAAAGTGAAGCACTTTCGTAACGTTCATATTGGTGTTGCGAACGGTAGACGCTGGCTTTCCCTTAAAAAGCGTCTAGGACTGAAAACCGACGAGGATCTCGCCGAATATTTACTCAACTTAGCAGAGTCTGTCGCCAGGTATGTTCCGTACGGGACTAAACATTTGTCATTTATTGGGGCCTCATCCTCGTCCACATGGGAGGGAGAGCTGTCACTTACACGGGACTTCCCCTCTACTGTCATTTGATGTTTTTGTATTATCGCCATCTTGCCCGGCGAGCGGCGGGAGGTTCTAATCGATAGGTGTATGAAAACGCGGGATTTCCCGTCTGGCATTGGTAGTTTTTAAATTGAATTTCTATGGTATAGTTCAATTTTATTATAATATTGAGAAAATGTATTGAAAGTTGACGATTTATACTCTAAATTCATTTTTGATTCAAATTTGTGTATTTTTATTGCTAATTAATGTTACGATTTGATTATGCAGTTTAACATAACAGTTTTATTTATAAGGTGTATGTAAGAATTACTTTACACATGTTATAATGACACTTCAATTTTATAGACAAGATAAGTGCAGTAGTACTAATGAATGGAAGGCAAACCAGGATGAGGAAAATGAGTCGGAAGCGGTCACGACTGAAGAGACTGTACTAGATGTAGAGGAACCTCTCCGGCGTAGTCCAAGGAAACAACGTGTTTCCACAACACCAGATCCTGTTGCATCTTCCACCGATGCATTAGAGACTGTAGAATCGGATACTGCTGAAAATGTAGCAAAGATACCTGTTAGGCGCAGCACAAGGACCAAGCACCACAAGAGTAAAGCAAAACATCATAGGGAGAAGCGTAAAAAGAGGAGGCATTCGAAGAACCTGGAGGATGTTGCTCTGACAGAGGTTAACGAGGCCGACACGGCGACTCCATCTGGTGATGAGACGAAAATCTCTGACAAGGATGAGGATAAGAAATCTCGTAGAAACAGTTTAGACACCAAATCGAAATTATTAGTAGACCATCTGAGGGTCTCTGCAAAAGAGGCAGAGTCCACCACGTCAAAGACTGACAAGATAGATACTGTAGACTATATAGAGGATATAAATAAGAAGAAAAGCGATAGTACTGAGACTGTGGAGGATCGAAATGCAACCTGTGAAGAAAGAGATAATGAGGATGTTCAGAAGCCTGACACAATAAGTGAATACGAGGACAGTATAAGAAGTCCCGTGGTTAAGTGCTTGAACCAGGAGGCAGTAGTAGAGACCGAAGGAAACAAAGTATCTGCAGAAAATTCCAACGATGCACAACTACCTGATACTCATAGTGCTGAAAATAAAACTTCAGACTATTGCGAAGAGAATGACGATGATGATCCAGTCACAGGTTCTGAAAGCTTCAAAGAGGGAGTGGAAACACTAAAGGAGGCTGATGATCACAGAAAAATACGGAAGAAGCGAAAACGCTTTAGACATGACACCAATGACACCGCAACTGTAAAAGAGTCACCTGAAGGAACAACCAATGAATTTACGCACAAGCACCGCAAGAAGAAGCACAAACATACCGGTGAACACAAGAACAAAAAGCACCATGATGTTCGCAAGGCACCACAGGATGGTATTGTTATCCATGAAGAAACACGTTCGTCAACCCCAATAACCAATGATTCAATTCCCATAGTGCCCGATGTGCTACCCAATGATCTGAACCAGGAAAGTGGGTTAAGTGAACCACAAAGATTCGCCATTAAGATAAAATTCTGTCAAGACTGTATGGATACGCATCTCCGTGATGCATGTCCTCTGACAGTGCCACACTACACAATTCCGGATTCCATAACTTATGAAAAGTGGTTAGACAGGCACAAAGACAATGCAGATATAACAAGGGCTGCCAATTCTGAAGATCCTATGTCAGAAGGATATGGGAGAACTTCTGATGATGGTTTTGAATCCGATGAGGAGACTCTTTCTATGGAACAGTATAAGCCGAAGATTAAAGTGGAGAGTGAGGAAAAACAATTAGTTCTTGATTCAGATCGACCACTTTACGCACGAGATTCTCTGCCTGATTGCTTTGAATTGAAAACAGCAAATTCCGAACATGGTCTCGGCATTTATGCAAAGAGTGTTGTACCAAAGTTTTCGAAACTGGGACCTCTAGTGGGAAAACTAGTGAAGGAAATGGATATTCCTGATGATTTTTCAATGAGACATATATGGGAGGTATGAATTTCCTTAAAAAATCATGAATTCCTATTCATACGATAATTACGGACTGATAACATTTCCACCATCCTACAGATAGACAATAATGGCAAAACTTCATATCTAAGCACTACCAATCCTTTAAGGAGTAATTGGATTCGATACATGAGACCAGCAGAAACAAGAAAAGAAGGAAGCGTAGCAGTTGTAACAAAACATGGCGAATTGTATTTAGTAACAACACAGAAAATCTCCTGTGGAATGGAGTTAACTTATTGGGCTGAGTCACAGTCTTCTGCATGGACTCGAAAGAACAAAATAGATAAAACAAGTAAATCTAGTCTTACATTATTTACATGAATAACTATCAGTTCGACCACTTACATTGTATTTTTTTTTAATAGATTGCGGTGGATGCAATTTAAATTTCATGCATCCTATATATTATCGCCTTCATTGTTGTATTTTTCATGACACCAACTACAGCCTTACCATTCGAAAATACCACTGCAAGGTAATAAATTATTTAAACAATGTCTCCATATAAAGTTTGTTTTCGTGAGCTTCTCCGCGATAACAATATCTCTAGTAAAGAAGTGCTAGTTTACATTTATATAGCAGATCGTGCATCCACATACATTATTCTTGTTCAAGGTATGCGGTGCAGCTGTTTTGGGTAAAGATAACATTATGAAACACGCAGCTGAGCTGCATGCAGGTCGAGGCGCTTACCAATGTCAGTATTGTAAAAAATTCTTCTTAAGACTGAATTACCTTGAGATGCACAGGACGTATGGATGCGCACAGAATCCACAGCGGTCGAGACCGCTGTGTGATTTTTGCGGTAGAAAATTTTGTCAGCCGCAGAAGCTGAAAGTGCACATCAAGAGGATGCACAGTGGTGAGACAGAATTTAATGAATTAATAAAAACAAAGCTTGTAACCATTAATTTTACAGATATGTCCGAAGTATTGCGAGAATTTCAATGTAAGTCGTGCTTGAAACTCCTGGGGTCACGTGCCGCTCTTCAACGACACATGAAGGAAGTTCATCACAAGGACGTCGTAGGTGCAGCCACTTGTGATCGATGTGGCAAAATGTTTCAGAACAAAAGTAACTTGAAGATACATATGTTGACTCATAGTGGAGTTAAGCCATTTAAGTAAATATCTTCTACAATCTGCCCTATGATTTGTTTCGTACGGAGTAACTGAACTTCTATGTTTTTCTCTAGGTGTAAGGAGAACGGTTGCAAGGCAGCTTTCACGACGAAACAATGCTTGCAATTTCATTATAAAAAGGTGCACGGTCTCACGGAAGAGATGATGCCCAAGATTGAAAGGTCCGTTGCATATACTTTCGATGCGTACAGCGGAGGTCTTGTGGAAGATGTCGGACGTGGAAAGACGCCCCGGTTAAACAGGAGAAACTCCCAGGTGGGTACAGATCATAATTTTATACAGATACTTTTAAAAATATTTCAAACTGTTAGCACATGTTTTGTATTTCCAATAGGATAACAGCAATAGCCTTCCATCGTTGGACGACTGTAGTTCACAAAACAGTTTGAAAACCGAAACATCAGTTAATTCGAATCATCCAAGTATCACAGACTTTCAAAATAATTCAAATGCTACTAGCAATTTTAAAATGGATCGGGAAAATCACCCATCATCATCATCACCACCACCACCAGCATCATCATCATCACAAACCATCATACCGGTAGCAACAACAATGGAGTCCACCCTGGAGACTGTCCGTACCGACATGGATCTTTATGGGACATCAAGGTTACAGAGTAAAGGCAGTAAAAAGTGGATGGGTGAATTTAATCCGCCTGTTCCTTCGAATATAACAACGAGTCAACTACAAGTTGCACAAGTTTCAGCAGATGTTTATGAGTTTGACGAGAGCAGAAAGGACGAAGAGGAGAAGTCAACGCCAACACCGACTCAGAATCTTATCGACGAGAGTAAACTGGGTCTGAACGTTTATAGGAGGACAGAAAGCTCCAATGCAAGTTTACTTGTAGAAGCCGCCCTGGATGCTGCGGAAAGAGATATAGGCGCAGTTAGCAGTCCTATGCTCGAGGATAATGACCGGGATACTAACCTCTATTCTATATCAACGCAGTTACAGTCCCCGATGCCACAGAGATCACCGGAAGGTCATCTCGATTCATACATACAGCAGCAAGAAGAACTAATATCTCCTGCACCTACTCCGGATAACAGACATTCACCACCTACCCACCTGCACATGGACTACCATCTTCATCGTCCTGTAGACTATATAAATGCTGCCAGGACACATAATATTGAACAATATTTACATCACGAGGATCTACCTCGAGTATCCTCACCCAGCAATTACATTCATGTCCAACAAGAGGATCTAGTGTCTCCTGCAGCTACGCCAAATCCACGGTATCAGGATGTCCACCATCACCATCAGGTTCCTACGGATAACCTTTCCAGCGACGAGGGTGACTCCGTGGCGCAGAATCTCAGCTTATCCGTCAAGGAGAAGGCCCTTCAACTTGATCTCTCCACGTCGTATAAATATGATTCTTTAGAATCAGACTTCACCAGAGAACGATCCAATTTCGAGCCTCTAGTACTGAACAGTGGTGAACTCCAGGGTCTTGATATGTCTGCAAGAGGATTCCACCATAGCTTTGGTGCTCAAGTGCAGAATACAAGATACCATCATCATCATTTGTACGAGATTACTGAAAGACAAAGTGTTGATCTGAGCAGAACTGGTGGATACTCTATGTCACCACCTCCACCACCGCCACCTTATCCTCATAGTGACGTTCTGAGGGTAGTCAGTTTGGATCTTACACCTGGTGGGAGACACAGTGTTGATTTAAGCCTCTCTAGATCTCATCATCTACATGGCACTGGTGCACGTATGATAGCTAGTCCTCAACCTCCAGGATCCTCGACGCCACACGTTGTTCCCGACACTGTCGAAGGTCGAATATTGTCTCCACCACCGCCGCCGCCGCCGCTTCCAGGATACAATCCGACCTATCCCGTAAGCCCAACACCGTATCATCCTCCGAGACCTGGTTATCATCATTATTCTGGGTATTATTAGAAACTAAATGGCAATTAAGTTCCAGTTAATCGTTATTATTTTAGTCATCTGTACAGTTGTGAGTTAAGTAATTCAAGCATTGGAAAGTGCGATCAAGACGAGGAATGGAGAATTCTGCAGCTCTTTTAAGAATGAATATTTGATTTACTTATTTTCTTATAGTCTTACCGGGTCGATGAGAATGTATAGATGTCATTTATTGCTTGACATAATCTCTATATTGAATATTTCAAATATGTTGATTTAATATGTATGGTGTTTAAGTAAGCATATGCAAGCTCTCTATCATTCTTGTGCAGATATGAAACTTAATCAAAGTCTTTGTCAAGAGCATTATCTTTTACTTGCACAAGATAATTTAAATTTATATACAATTTTATTTAAATCCTAGCTTTTATTTCACAGTATACTTAAAAGCATCGTGCAAACTAGAAGTTCAATTTCACCTGTTTCAAGTGACACCAATAATATTATGTGCACAACTTTTTAACCCTACTCGATTAGGACACAGTGCTCTTCGTTGTGAGTGGTTTGGAGCGAGTAATAATTAGTAGGAAGATTATCAGTCTAATACAATCCATTGATACCAAGTACAAGTCTCACTCTTCCAGGCTTTAAACACAGTTTAAATTATGATATACATTAATTGATTAAGTTTACACTTAGCAGTTATTAACTTCTCCTCGAAGCTCCTTTAAGAATACATTTGTTATTTTATTTCACGTTTTACGTAAATACACAGTAACCCACTGTACTCGTATTAGATACGACAAGCAGATTTTTAAAAGTATGGATTAAAAACAGTCATAATCCAATGGCCACGACCGTGATAATCCCTTAGGAGAAAAGTTGTTACTTAGCTTTCTAGCCTATATTCTTCTATTTCGGATATGTGATTTGGATGATACCCTAAAACAAAAAAACTATAGCTAAACCTCCATGTAACGTAAAAACAGCCTGAATTTCCTGTATTACACAATTAGAAAAATCCCGGATAGCAAATGTATTACGATATAAGAAATCAATACAGCGTAGAAATTATTGATAGAAAAGAAGAGAAACAATGTAATAAATATTTCTGGCAGAAAATCGAAATTAGTTAAACGTACAGGGAGTGAGAGCTGTTCTGTGATCGTACATATATAATTGCACTAGCGAGTGACTAAATATATCATTACAATTTGCAAAAGACAACAAGACTAAAAGAAATTCACGCGACAAACAAGAGAACGATGATTTATTTACTGTCTTTCGATTTGAACATGTAGATACAAAAGGTCTCTCGCTACTTTTTATGAGTAAACAGGATAATTTAAGTCTGTAAGTAAAGATTTATTTAAACTTTTAATTGTGAACACAGAAAGACACTACAATTACTTGTATTATTTTAATTGAATGAATATTGCTACCCGGGATCCTGTAGATTATGAGATAATTCCAGATCGGGATGCCTAACGGTAGCTTATAAGAGTAAATATATTCTGCATGATGACCTATAAACGGGTCACAATGTTCATTTACAATTCTAGTCATTATGAGAATACACAGTTTCTTCAATGAATGTAGCAGTTACATTTAGCTATTTAATACATTTTTCTTAAGTCATACAGTGAACTTTGTGAATGAGCTTTCGATGCCAAGTATTAAACTGTAAATACAGCTCTTAACAAATTCATTAAAGCTGCGAATGGCTAATTCAAGTTTAATTTTTATTGGACATCGATTAAGAGGATTTAATCACACAATTATTTTAATTGTGGATTCATTAATACGAGCACGTAATTGTTACTCATTTGCAAAGTTTGCTGGCATTTTAAGTATAGCTTCCAAGTTCTCATCGGATTTATACCCATCCGCCATCTATTGAAACCAAAGATCTAAAATAATTGTAACATTTGTGCCAAATTGCGAGGCGCTCGTTGTTATGTATACAATTTTTAATTGTTATAAGGAGCTTATTCTGATAATTAATTTTTTTTATTCTTTTTGCGGATGTTGACGCATCTCTCGGCTTCACTTATTATCGAATTCTAGATTTATTATTATATTTATTTGAATTTCATATTATTATTGGCTTTTATACATTTCTATTAATCTATTTCTTAAGTTTGGGTTATCGAAGTGCACTCTTAACATTACTAGTACTTTTTATAGCTTTTTTTTGAAGAAAGTTCTTTCGAGGCAATTTTCCGAGTGTTGGAAGATCCTTCTTGTTTTGAACGAATTTTTGTTTTATTCATTACTATCATGGAAGTAACTCTGTTCATCCATTTCAGTGTGATATTATCTGTTTTTATTTATTTAGGCATAAATGTTGAACGTGAACCTCGTTTAAATAATTATATTCTGTATATTGTGCATATTTGACGCTAGATTTAACGATAATTGAAAGAAAAAAAAGATAAGAAAAGTGAAAAGTATACTTGAAGATTTATGATATTCTGAAGATGATGAAGAAGAAAAATAAAAATGAAACAAAAACTCAAAGGAATAATATTTATGAGTACAAAACGCGGCACAGGATATATTTATATCAGGTTTATTAATTGTAAGTGATACCGATAGAATGCAAACAGTGATTAAAGAGACCAAAATAATATTCTCTCCCAAAATGTGTTCTTTCATTTTACGCATTAGGATCTCTAATATATGCTCTTTACTTTGACCTGTTTTCCCTTATATTGTTCAGAGTCTTACAAACTAAGTTTGATTTTGAATTTTCCCGGGCAACTTTTAAACTGATATAAAGTGGCGCCACCTAGTGATCGTTTTGCTTTGTCGTAGCAGACCTCTTTACACAGGATCTTCGTGGTCCAAGATTTCCCTGAAAAGCACGAAAAATGGCTTCGTCGGTGGTACGGGCCCCCCTTTTGCGCAATGCTACGGTAAGCTCAATTTTCCTGATACGCTTTAACTAATAAAAAATATATTAAGATTTTTAGAGATGCGAGCAGCTGCGGTCGGGTTTTGGAATCGCGTTTGATGGGGTGTTATGTAAAGGCTCAAATCCATTGATTATCGTATATACTACTTGATTGACTCTTTTCATAGTACCTATTGTCCAAGGATATTTTTTAAAACTTTATAATGTTCGACATTTGTCTTTGAGTGAACTAACAGAAAGTAGCATTTTGTGGTAGCAATCTGTCTGTGAAGTATGTGACAGAATTGGGTTCGGTGACTGGGTAGGACAAGGCTGTCAATGACCTTTTGGATAAAACTTGCTGTTACAATGTATATCAGTTAATTATTCTCATACTAATGACATAACTTGTTAACAAATTGAAACTTTTGAAATTTCTCTCTTTAGGTGAGGCACTATGCTGCTGCAGCTGCAGCCCAAAGTGTTGTGAATCCAACACCTGATTCTCAGGTACTGGGAAACAAGATTACTGTAGCTGCCATTGACAGCAATAGCCCGGTTGCTCAGGTTTCTGTGATTTTCAGGTAATGAGAATATTCTACCAGCTAAAATCAATCAAAACCATACTTTGTGACTATAAAATATTCATCTTTATTATCTACAGGGCTGGTTCTCGCAATGAAACATATGACACGCAAGGTATTTCCCATGTGCTGCGAATTGCTGCAGGCCTGACGACAAGCCGCTCTACTGCTTTTGGCATCACCAGGAACATTCAACAGATAGGAGGAAACCTAACTGCTGTGGCCGACCGCGAAAGTATTGCCTACACGTTGCAGGTCACTCGTGACCATCTGTAAGTCATCGACTACCTAAATAATACACCAATAACCATACAATAAACAGTCTTTATCGTATTATCAAATCACTATTAATTACCCACAGTGGTCAAGCTTTGACATTCTTGGAAGACGTCGCAACCCATCAAATTTTCAAACCATGGGAAATCTCTGACCAAGCTGCAAGGTTACGATATGAGTTATCCAGCATCCCAGAAACCACCAGAGTCATTGAACTGCTCCACAAGGCTGCCTACCGCAAGGGTCTTGGATATTCTCTCTACTGCCCAAAGCGTCAAATTGGCAAGATCAGCAGCGAGTCTGTAAGAAAACATAATTGAGTCTATTATACATAATCCAACAATAAATATTAAACCTAATGCTTTTCTGACAGCTTCAGCACTTTGTCAGCACCTGGTTCTCCGGAAACAGATGCGCTGTAGTCGGTTCCGGTGTTTCCCTCGAAGAACTCACTTGCTTCGCAGAAAATCTGCAGGTCTCTGGTCGCGACAGCAACTCCGAACCCTCTAAATATGTGGGGGGTGAATTGCGCAAAGAACGTAACTCGCAGCTAGCCAGTGTAGCTGTGGCAGTCGAGGGTGCTGGACTTGATAAGGAGAAGGATGCTCTTGCACTAGCCGTTATTCAGTACGCTGCTGGTACTGGTCCCCACGTCAAATGGGGATCCAGTAGTGCCCCCCTGATCAGAAGCGTCGCATCTGCAGCTGGCTCTGATCCTTTTGCTGTTAGTGCATTCAATGCTAGCTATTCCGACTCTGGTCTGTTTGGTTTTGTACTCTCCGCACCTCGCAACGTTGCTGGATCGGTATGTATTATAGAAAAGAAAAACAAAAGAAATGAAATAATGTATCAAGATCACCTGGATCTTTATCAAAATTGCATTTGAAAAAGTGGTTTTATCTTTTAGCTCACAACTGCTGCGTACAAATGGCTGAAGTCTCCTAATCTGACTGACGCCGATATTACTCGTGGAAAGACAGCGCTCAAGGCGTCGATTTTGTACGCAGCTGAAGATCCTTCTTCACAATTGGAGGGAATTGGGCAACATGCACTACTCAAAGGACGCACAGCGTCGGTCGTCACCATTGCTGCTGAAGTTGATAAGATTTCTGCGTCTGATGTCAAGAGCGTCAGTATATTCATGGACACTTTATGAATCCTTAGATTTTCTCTTTCTTAAAATTATTTTAAAGATTCGCTTTCTTTCTGCTTTCTAGGTACTTTGTAAGCTTAGTGGCAAACCATCTATGGCGGCCATTGGCGACCTTTCAACTGTCCCACATGTTGATCAACTGAGTTAGATCTTAGAATCTAACATTCCGACATCCTTAGTACTAAAACTAAAAAAAATCAGCATATTTATCACAGGAGTCAGGAACGCGAAAACCCGTTATTTCTTCGATGTGGTAATGGCTCGTGTTCAGTTGCAATTCATGTAATTGTGTAAATAATAAATAAACGATTAGACAACTAACAATGGCTTTTTATGCAGAGCTTTGATGTCTCGGTCATAAATTTAAACTGGCTATTAAATATCCAATACGTAATATTTATTTTAATAAGAAATAAAATATATTTGTTTATTTCTGTACAATGGTGGAACCGTTTCGCTGGGTATTTTAAAACATTATTTAGGAATTCTCGCCAGGAATCAAAGCGAGAATTTTCAGAGTCTCAGTACAACTTGACTTCTTCGATGGAATAGAATTTATTAAAGTCCTTCGATGTAGGCTTTAGAGGTTTGCCTTGTGCTATCCTTTCCAGCATCGGTCTAATATTTTGTAACTCATCGATTAGCTGAAACTAATAAGCAAGATGTTAACTAAAATAATTCTAGTATATTATATCTACATTTATTCAACATCTACTTACACGTGCTTCTAAGATGGAATTTAATTTGTTAAATAGAGCTAAGATCTCTGGGCCTTGTGATAAAAGATAATGTTGATAGTGAGAATCTAGCAGTAAAGTCGCCCAAATAATCAACTGTTTTTCACAGAGTGGAGACGAGCCTTTAATTTCATCAGTTTCATTATCGAGCTTTTTAATTAAATAATGCAGTAGTGTCAATACCTCGTTAAAACTTATTCCGGTTTTTAGGTAGGATAATAAACAAATGTCAGAATAGCTCGTGTTAAGGATCTTGTCTAGGAAGGTACTCCTTCTCAAAGATATCGACTTTTGGATTTGGGTTTCACTTAGTCCATTTTTTACAGGTGTAAAAGTCTTTTCTGGTTCTTTTAAACAGAAAGCTAACAGATCCACTAGTAGCTTCTCTGGTATGTCTTTGAAATTATCAAGACACCAAATAATCGCCTGGATATCCTTTCTTTCGATAAGTTGAGGAATTATTATTTGCTGAATGGCAGCATCGCTCAATCCTTCATTGACAAGAGTTAAAGCTTCTTTCGGCAAGGATTTAGGTAGTCTTTTAAATGAAAATGCTGCAGCATTCTCTAGATGATCATCCCACTTTGCCACCACAGATTCGTGAACTACCATAACCTCACTATCCTCCTTTCTCTCTTTAACATTATTTTTAAATCTCAAGGACGATCCTAGCAGGCTTTCTATCTTCTGTGGAGCAAGTCTATATGGAGCAATTGCCAAGTGCCTATTGGCAGCTAATAATAATTTGTCTTCGACTTTCCACAGCTTAGCATCCTTTGTGTATAATTTCAATTTTTGGACAGCCTGTGCAAGTTTAAACTGCACATTATATATCATAAGAACAGCACCTTCTTCTAACTCATCCGCACCATAGACTGCTACAGTGGTTTCATTTAAAGCTGTCATCACAACAGGATGCTTTGTACTAACAGTTGTCATAACAGTTACTAATGCACCAGGAGGTGGAGTTGAGGATGATCCTGTTAGCGTATACCTGCATAATCTTCCATGAGACCCTAAAGTTACGATTGAAATTAAAAAAGAAAGATTTCGAAACAGTTCTTAGTTCTTTTGAAACAACAAGGTTACTTACACAAAGTCAATAGATATGCATTATTTTTGTCTTGCATAACAACGTGTCCCATGAGATCTTCCGAAGTTCGTGTCAGTTCTATTCTTGTTATTTGATCAGGATCTTCCTGGTATGTGCCTCTTTTTAGACCGACAGTCACATAATTGTACACAAGTTCTGCTTTTGCTTTTGTCAAAGCACACAGGTATGTTCCATTGTTTACACCAACTAACTGGCACTGTACTATTTTTTCATTTTCTTTTAGAACACCTGGACTAGTCCATGATTTCTTATTTTGCAATGCCCATTCTAAGGAAGCTGTTGCACCGCTTTGTGTAACTAAAACTGGCGGATGTCCTTCTAATGAAAGTATTGTGTGAAATGGAGTACTGAACTTATATCTCTTGACTTTCTCCAGATCCGTTTCCTCATCAGACCAAACGCGAACATGATTCTCATTGAATACTGCAGCATAACGACTTTCTGTTTGGTCATATATGACTTGTGTAGTTAAACGCTCCTTGCTTGTCCAACTATTAACTTGCTTTAAATCTTGTAGCTAAAAAAGAAAAGAACAATATTAATGTATTCATTCAAAAGACAATCCAATAATATTTGATCATATGATTATTTTCGACAATGAAGCTCATTTCAACAAACATTACTTCGAGTCCAAATGTAAAATTCACTAAAAACCGGAATAAAATAATTAAAAATAAAAGAGCAATATATAAAAATACTAAAATAGAATGATTGTATGAGCTGTATTAAAGATACAAATAAAATAATTACAGTAAATAAAGATATATAACCTTATATCGAATAACAATATTTCTGCCAAGGGTAACAATGGCGCAGCCAGAATCCGAATCTTTTTCAACACCCAACAAATTCTGTTGATCAATTAATGGGCACAGTGTGTAATAGGAACTGAGTTTAGCCATTTTATTCTCAAGAAATAATATAACGATCCAATTCTCTCATGGGCGCAAAACGTGCCATTTGAAACGCGCACCGAGCATCGGAGTAGTTACCATTGCAGATATTACTTAAATTACGTACACGGTACAACAACCTGTCGTAAAAAGTGATGGCGCTATATGGAAGATCCGTGAATTCTATAGATTAGAAATACACTACGCTGCCATCTCTGAGAAAACCCATAAAACTTTTACGAAATATAAAAACCAGTACGGCGACTGTCAGAAGTTTACAAAAAGTTACAGCATTTTTGATCAACAGAATTTTCTTTCCCGTGAATAACGTGTAGCCTGCTACACTTTCGATTTGTAAACTTTTCTACACCATCAAGTGTGGTGTGCCGTAGAGGCAAGCCCGCTTAGAGCTTGGTAGCGCAGGAATGAAATATTTATCTTTTTTATTAAATTTCATTAAAATTAATTGACATATTTATCTTTTTTTAGCACGATGAATGAAACATTGACGATTATTATCACATTTTCACGCCGTAATTGATATACACAAGAATATATTAAGTATACGCAAGTATCTGTATTATTCAAATAATAATATACTCATTCAGAAAATACATAAGGCGAAACACTAAAAGAAAAGATACCGATAAAATATATGCTTTATCTCATAATGGGGAGCAAGAATATTAAAGACTCCACACTCAACGCAATTACCTCAACAATATTTATCTATAGGCCCTGCAATATCATTCATGATGCAAAACTTTTTCACTTTTCTTTTTATGACTAAATGACACCCTAGGGAAATTAAGGAAACGCAGGATACTGATGTCAATTTTCACAAATGAGAATTTGGAACGCCTACGAGCATGCAACCTGCTTTACACTCCAATATAAAAGATACACGCAGTCTCATCCTACAGGCGTCTACAGTACTTTACAAACATCGAGCCGTTACTAACAAACATACAAACGTGATATTCCTAATGAATAGATACCGAATCATACTTTCCGATATAGTTTGAAACGTAATGAAATTCCATAGATCGATCTATTACGTCAAAATATAATGTAGATACCAATCTGTAATTCTACTTGGTCTTCAAGTAGTAAATTTTCACAGAATAATCTTATCGACCAAGATCTTAATCGCATATTTGTTTTCAATAAAACATACTTCTTTTCTGGAACTCCATGCCGAAACTGTTCTCAAATTTCTTAATATTCTTTAGCAGTATCCAATTCTTTCCTTTCCTTGTGACTGCCTTCTACAATGAAGTGCGCCAGAAAGTATCTAATTGAAATGCAGGTAGTTACGATAAAACACAAAGCGCATGTCAAACAAGATACGTTACCTAGAGCAGAAAAATATGCATAACAAACCTGACACGAGCATCGGGTTAGGAAAACAGCCGTAAGCCATGGAAACACGAGCGCGTCAGTCGCCATTACTGTGTCAATAGGTTACAAGTATCTAGAAAAGATTCCCCCATAATCTGTAATATCCAACAGTACGATTGTTTCAAGTTTGTTACGGAGCATAAAAATGTACGAGTCAAGTCAATACCAAAGTCAATATCAGTATTGTTCGACCGAAGTATCAAGCTATTAAAGAATTGTATTAACCTTATTAAGTGATGCATCCACTTGGTCAACGTCGTGCTTGATTTTTTGAGGATTTCTTTGGTTAGGATCAATTACACTGCAGGACCGAAGCTCCAGGGTGAGTAAGCAACGTGCTCCATTTATTTCACACCTCACCCTCGTCTTTGGGACGTTTACGTTGAAAATAGAAACTCGCTCAAGTTTACACTTTAAAAGATGCGCCAAGATCTGCTGCAACGGTTAGTTCGAGTAAACTGTGTTTGAAAATGAAGCGTTATTTTGGAAAATTTCCATTTTCATCCAAACTCTTTTCATAGCTATGATAAGTTCAGGAAAGCAGTAGTTATATTGACTTTATACAAATACCGCGCAGTTCAAACAGCTCGATTTTAATGTTTATTTGGAATGGAAAAATATTCAAATCCGATTATTTCTTTTTAACGAATCAATTCTATTGTTCCTTTCGATCATGAATCTTTTTTTTAACACTGTTCGCAATACTTACCGACTGTGCTCGACTTGCGTTTCGCAGACTCTTCGTTTCGTCAGCAATTTCCAAGCTGTGCGTATACGAGGAATTGCAACGGAATAGCGCACGAAATTATCATTTAGACATTTCTGCGGTTTACATCGTACAATTTATATTTATGATTTCTGAAAAACAAGAGTCTTTCCGATAGAGAGATTTATAAGTAATTGGAGGATGTGGTTTATCCCTGTCACCCGACAGAAATAAAGAAAGTATATTGTCACGCGTAAACCGGAAACCACTTTCCGGCCCCTTAAACGCCCATCCTAAATCTCTGTCAGCTTGTCGTCACGGCAGCAATGTGCGACCTGGGTCCAGGCTTATGTGCCATATATAGTCACGTATGTTGTATACGAATGTAACATATGTATGTACAATCTATGTATGACTCGAGGCGGAGAAATGCTGTAACAGTATTAGTACTATTCATCTATCCGTGTTAACTATGCCACAGCTTACACCGTTTAAGACCTACAACACCAATAATCTGTACAGTTATCATCAAGTGGGTAGAGACAGAAAACATTTTTCTATAATAAAATCCGTTAACAATTTTTCAAAACGACGTTGCCATATCTATCAGTTTGTTATCACGGCTGTAAATCAAGACTCTTCGATTTTCTAAAGGAAATAAAGTGCTCTGTATTACCATCTACGGGACAATTTTTTTTGTCACAAGTAAAAGTAGTTGCGCCAGATGTTTCTCGTTTGTCAATAATAAAGAAAGAACAAGATGCAGAATATATACACAGGGTGAGTCGTTTAACTTTGTACAAACGAATATATCAGAAAGGAAGCATTTCACGAAAAAAATGTTAAAACAAATTTCGTTTGGTTTTGAGGGTGAAAGAAAGTACTGTGCCGTTTTTTTTATTCGCGGCGGTTTTCAAAGTCTTTCGAAGGTTAGTTTGGCTTTTTTAAATAGGAACCTATGTTTTTTATTGCAGATTGTTATGCTGTACAAAAAACCAATTAATTTTTGTCTGAAACAATTTTTTAATAGGATCAGTATTTTCTACAAGAGAAAACAAAAATTTACTAAGGCTTTCTTCTAGTTCAAGAGAGTTCGAAAATGCATTGACGTTGAAGGACACCATTTTGAATAGTTATTATAATATTATTTAGCAATATTAATAATAAATAGATTATTTACGCAAGAAAAAAACATCAATTAACTTTTTTCTTCTCTTCTGATTTTCGTATCTACAAAATTTCGTATCTAATAATCCCGAGGTCTACGCTTGATGTTGAAATAACATTGAAGATACTGGTCCTATTAAAAAATGTTTCAGACAAAAGTTATTTGACTTTTTGTGTAGCATAACAATCTGCAATAGAAAATATGGGTTGCCATTTAAAAAAACAAAGTTAACCTTAGAAAAACCTTGAAAACCGCCGCGAATAAAAAATAACGGTACAGCATTTTTTCCCCTCCTCGAAACCAAATGAAATTTATTCGAAAAATTTTTTCGTAAAATGCTTCTGCTCCGAGATATTCATTTGTGCCAAGTTAAACGACTCACCCTGTATATACATGATATACGGCACGTGAACCTAGTTATTCATTCAGAAACAACGGCAAAGTCTCACGAATTTTCCACCACCTGTTAATCGGCTCGGATCCTGAAATTATTTTTTATATTTATTGACCCGCCAATCCGGTTGGGAAGATCCGTGAAACCATGTGGAACACGAGGGAGGAAAGATGCACGTCTTCCTCAAGACGCACCCGTATGAACGCGTCGCAACGCATCTTCGACGTATGTTAAACGAGTGCATGTGCGGTAGAATCGGTGGTGGCCCATTTGCCCAGATGTTTGCAAGAGGGTCGTCCGTTCGCCTTTCTCGAATACTTATTCAGATATATGCATCCTGAAAGCTGATAAAAAAAGTAACGAGCATTATCCTAAAGTAAATAAGATCAATGTGACAGCCATAATTTCTAATCCATTAAACGATACTTTCCTACGTCCTTAGTTCCGTTATTTATTTGCACCTCAGTTTTCGCACGCTTTCCGTTTTCGATTGACTTTAACGATCTTGTCGATTTATTGACAAGGACTTTCGAAAATTTCTTGGTAAACCGCGTAGAGCTGGTTTCCATCTTGAGAGTATGAAAAAAAAAAATTATTTACAACCATAAACTGTACGGTTTATGTTTTCACGAACATATGTATATGTATATGCTTACATACAATATATAATAAATGCTTTTGATGTAAACGCACCTTTATCGCCGATCTAATTAGCCAGCATTATTATTATGGACACTGTAAATCCACACTACTATCAATTTCATTGCGACATTGATAGACGCTCTTAAAGATCGTATAACAGCTGAGGAGTCATTATATCAAGCATAGAATAAAGAAAAATAATAGAGACGACCGTCTGATCTAGCAATAAAAACTGTTCGTGTAAATATCCTTTGTTCTCTCTTACCGTGTGTAAGTGACGTCATTGGCGCAGTTCCCCTTCGAAAATCGAGAAAATTTCGAAAACAGGAAAGACAAGAGAAAGAGAGAGACTAACGGGGAAATACCCGACTAATTTAGTCGTGTGGTCCAAAAGTGTCGCAAGCCCTATAGCGATGCGCCTTAACAGTAGATATACGATGGCAATGACTAACCTCAACGGTAGCAGCGTAAGACCGATTCCATGACTAGTTGAAGGATCTCATAAAGCACAAAGTGATGGGTGGTAAATTGAAAATATATTTAATTTTGAGGAAAACAATTCACAAAGAATTACATAGCCCCCGCAGACTTAATTTTCTCGTAAATTTCACGTACTTTATTACACTGGGTATATATACACGACGTGAGTCAGTTAACGTCCGTAATCCGTGTTTACGACGTAGGCAATCTTTCGTTGATTTTCTTTTATGTGTCTTTCAATAAAATAATCTAATCGCCGTATTGTGTTAGATAGGAAAAGAAGGTTATGTGGAGCAAAATAGCTGAGGAACTTAGGAGAGCGCGCGTATATATGTACGGTAAGGATAATACACGGGGATAACATGGCGGCCGGGCAAAGATAACGCGATATTTATAAAAGACAAGTACGTGTAATCGGAGGACCCAGAGAAAGCAGCCCGAGGGGACCCAACCCGCCCAAACTTTCAGACGTTCCATATATGTAGCTATGAATCCTGCTTGAATATGTAGCCTGATCTTCTCTGTGCGTATCTTGCGCATGTACACGCCACATGGAATCGAGAGGTTAGAAAGAAAAGAAAAGATGGCCTCTGGCAAGCAAGAAGGACAAGGTGAAGTACGAAGGCGCGTAACACGATTTCGAATTTGATATTAGAAATTGGGGTCCCTGCCAAACTTGGTTACTGTGACGGGAACTTAAGAGGAGGAAGAAACAGGTGTGTCGAATCAGGAGCAATGACAATTTTTAAATTAGAAACTTGTCCTAGCATGACTATTGGTCTGTAAATTTATTTAAATACGTGTACTTGAATATATTTATTAATTTCATTCGACCTCTTTTATGTGTTGAATCTAGGAGGTTGGAAAAAATATTTTGTATACACGTTAACCGAAATCAGATCGGGATATCAGTTTCAATTTTAGGGGACTCAATTATGTTTCATTCCATAAGAAAATGACCCTTCAACATCGAACTGATGTCACGACTCGACTACGGATGGTTTTTTGTGATCTTTATGTGTTAAAATACAGAATAATTGTTTGATATGATTTAATACACGTATAAAAATTTGATTCAAATTTCAGGACTGAAGGGACTCGTGAGGAATTTTACTTAAATTTGAGAAAAAATGAGTGACGATTCACGTCCAGCGAGTTTTTCACGCGTACGACAAATTTCTCGAAAGGTTCGGCCTCCTGTTAAATTGAAAAAGGAATCGATACGACCACCTACCATCAATGAAATTATATTTCATCGACGAAATGTTCCGAGGTAATTTTCAATTTATTATCGATAAAAGCTAAAGGAGGCTTGACATTCTAAGAATTAATATCGAGCAAGACTTATCATGTAAGACAAATATATTTTTTATTAACGCAATATTTTCCCGTCTAACGGTTCCTCGAATAAATTCTTCATCATCCGTTCTGCTAACTACTTATGAAATAAAAATGATATACGCTTATTTTTGTCCCTGATCTAGATCGCGTTATTACTTCACGAGCGGACATGAGCATTGCGGAAAACCAAGAGACGTTAATACCGAGCAATCGCCATATGCAATTCCACAAAATTCAAGTTTGTTCAGTTATGCTCAATATTGCAAAGGTCGAAAGCAGCGAGCTTTTCGCGAGCCCCAAAATACAACCTACAAGACAGGCAAGAGTCAAGAGACACGTGACACGTGCGACATCTTGAAAAGGCTGCAGGTGTGTTTTCAATAAATATAACGCGATGAGGTCAGACGAGAGTGAAATTCCACGAGATAAACTCACCGTTGTATCTGTGAGAAATTTGCAGACTGCATACTTGATGAATATCTTGAAGATAATCCTTGTGCCTTGTGTATTCAGGTGCAGGTGGAGATTGAAGAGGATGAAGCAAAGATCCATAAGGACATGGATAAAGCAAACGCCATGACGGACATAGATCCTGAGTATTTTACAGAATTACGTGGAAGAGTGATCAAGGATCGTTCATCGTTGAAAAAATATGTTGATGATATCAGGGAGGTCCTTAGGACTAGATTACTTGTTGGACAGGAGAAGGATGACTGTATACGTATAGATCAGCAATTTAATGAGGAGCAAAAACGATTGGATAAGATAAAGGTATGGGAGGATGCTGTAGAACATTGATTTCTTTTTGAACTATTTCTCTGAGAATTTATATTGTTTATTTTGTTCTCTGAAAAAGAGGATGTATCGACAGTATGTAACTGGGTTTGAGGAATTCCTATCTAAAGATCATGAACAGAGTATGGAGGTCCTACGCAAAGCTGAGGAACAAACTAAGATCACCAATGAGTGCAGTGATAACAGGAATCAATTGTCCAAGGCTTATGGTCAGATCAGATTGGACGTTTACTTCTGGGAAGAGGCATGGAGGATGGTGAAGATGTGTCAGAAATTTTTGTACCAAATCTCACCTTTATCTTGGAGAATTCAGCATGATTTGGCGCACAGGAATCAGAGTGAATTAGTATCGGCCCAGGATGATGATCTTTTTAGTCGGTACAAGATGGCTGATCAGGTGGCATCCCTCGACTCGTTGATAGGTACCAAACAAGTGGAGTTGAAGATTTATATTTTATTCTACGTTTTTCAATACATTTTTCAGAATTATTTGAACAAGATATCGCGGATGCTGAACCACCTCAGTTGTACTTTGAGGATCCTCAGGATTTGCTGAAGGTCTTCAGGGCGATGGAACTTCAAAATCTTAATGCCTTGATGCACCTTGAATCTTTAGCAGGACCCATGGCCGCCATTGCTACCACCATTACGGAAGCTGAGAATCAGATCAAAAGTGAAATACGAGAGATCGTTGATGGAATTGAAGATCTCGAGGTATGGATTATAATAAGGTGACATGAGTAACTGAAAAAATATGACAGACGACTTAAAAAAGAGAGTTTCTTATCTATAGGCCGCCATTTCTTGGAAGGAGTCAAGAGCAGCTAGTTTGGAGGAGTACGCGAATTATCTTCTCTACGGTATATTCCGCAACTTGGTGTGTTCAGAACCTGTTCTCAATATACGTGTCTTCATCGAGGACACCTACGAAAGCTGTGTAGCACCAAACGACGCCAACCTGGACAGCTTCACGATGATGCGTTCAATCGAAAAGGTACATGAGGAGTTGAATATGCAGTTAGATAACCTACCCCACGAAGTAGTGCAGGCATGCGAAAAGGAAGGTTTCCGGCAGGAAATGAAAGCCATGAGGGAAGCCGAGGACGCGGCCAGGAAGGTTAGTAAATTAAAAAATAAGACATCTAAGAGAACTATTCCATTATTTTGTTCTATAACTATTCTACTTTAAAAGCAGAACTGAATTTTCATTGGTCACCTTTTTCCCGTTTAGTTTGAACTCATGCATAGACTATTGGCTGCATTGCAACATATAATGGAACCGCCAAAACCGAAGAAAAGACCTTTGGTTAGGCGTTCAGCTCCCATCGAGCCTAAAACTAAAGAAACGCCGCCAGCGCCACCACCGACTGACGAGGAAATGCAAATACTAACCTTCTTCACGGGTTACTGCCCTCAGGAAAACTATGAAAAGTATCGGAGTCAGTTTCCCGATGATTTTGACTTAACTTTTAGAAGTCGCGGGTACGATCTTCATGAAAATATTTCTCATACGGATAACAAAGATTGCCGTATCCAGCATGCAATCAAATTACCACGCTGATCAATAATATATACGTATGGTACTATCAATATATTCAAATTGCGTTAGAAGTCTTTCAGTAATCGATGCGACGGTTGCGAAAATTTGAGACTAAATTTCATTAAATATTAAATTGAATATTTCACGGCTGGGATGTAGCTATTAAGTGTAAAGACGATAAATGATTCACCGTGGGACGTCATTCAAATTTAAAATAAACGTCACAAGTTTTTAATCCATACAGTGGTCCCCTCAACGGCACACTTATATCATCTATATGCGAGCTCGTTAAATAAATATTATTGATGTTGATTTAAGTTCTCCAGTTTAAAGCTGATATCTGCATAACTGTGGAATAAAAGTTTGGTCGTCTCATGCAGGTGGTAATAAACTTTTTGAGGAATATGAAATTGCAACAAACCATAGCTGAGTGTTACACTTTTAAATTGGCGAGCAGCTAGTGAATAAGGTTAAGTACACTAGCGAGCAATAATGGCCTTCTTGTTACAGTGTAACGACATTTGATTTGAAATAGTATTTTTGAGGACCATTTGGCTTCCTTTTTACATCTCATGTCCTCGTTAGAAACATGTGCTTTCTGCTATGTCCTGAATAGCCAGTGCTAATCCATTATATATTTTTCTTTGCCTTTCAACTCTTGAAAATGTAACACAAGTTGCGATTAATTATACTTTAGTCTCTAACAGAAAAAAAAAGATCGGTACCAAATTCCACGTGGCTTCGTGGGCGTTCCGGATCTTGTCGAGACGCGACAAACAAAACTGACTAATGAGGGTCGCGATACGACAACAACGAGCTGCTGATTAATAAAAAGTAAAAAGAAGGAAAATGACGGGGGCGCGCGTTTATTGAACGAGACTATAGGGGTCGTCATTGAAGTTGCCCTCTAAAGGGAAGGCAGAATGACTGATAAGAGGATATAAAGGGTAGAATAGGGATGTAAAAAAAAAAGGAAATCTCACGTACAGTTGTACAGTCTACTCAGTCCATACAGTATGAAACAAAATGCACACCAAAGAATATCTACATAGTACAACACAGAGCAGCAGGAAAAAAGTTATCTCAACAATCACTGAAAGTAAGAACATTAAAATAAAAGAGGCTTTCATCCGAAATTTCTGTGATATTTCAAAATGAGATAAGTAACCGATCAAAGGTCAACCCGAACGATTACCAAAGGCAAAATTGTCACTGATCTTGGAACTAGTGGATTAAAGGACTAGTGGATAAAAACGCAAAAAACAAAATGGAGTCCTTACAAATGCGAGGTAAAATTCCAGTTGAATCCCGAGTTTCGTGTACTTGTGTAGAAGGCCCCAGAGATTATCCCCATGGCAACGAGGCTCGATACCAGACTACTCTGTACAGCCTGTCTGGGGTAGTACTCTTGAACGACCCGCTACCCTCCCAACCCTGGTACTATTACAGCGCCACCATAATTACGCACACATCCCTGTACTTTTTTCTCTTGCACATATATTCTCACACACAGCATTCTTTTTGCCATTTCTATCCGTGAACTTCCTGTGAACGTGAATAGAAGCTCTTTGTTTTGTTCTGCCTCCATCATTCTGTCGGTTGGTACTCTGGACGATACGGATGCTTTTGTGGTACAACTAGTTCTGCCAAACGCTCAAGAGGACATGCCATGAAGAAACCCATACTAGGTATATATCATTGATCTACGTGTGATCTATGGATGATTTATCCGGCATGCATGCGAATCCACCTGTGGCCTGCAATTTCATTGCGCAATTCCGTGTAGTCAACAGCACTTGTATTATGTATACATGCTATACTATTGACATTACCAATGATTCATGTACTGTATTGTGTTGTTATGACGTAACAAGACCACAGTTGCCTTTAATCATATGTATATGGATTAGGAAGATGACTGTAAGAATAAAAATAGAGTGTCAAGATCTTTTTATAAGATTTATTGATACCCAGCTTGTCCCTAAATCGTGAGTATTTTTGTCTTGGTCCTTTTTAGAAGAATTTAACATTTTCTTTAGCCCAGACATCTTTCCTGATGTCTTGTGGTTCAACAGACTTTAGAGAGCATACATAGTACCTACCTACATACCAGAGTACTATACTACACACAAGGGTATGTAACGTACATTCAAGTATGAATAGATCCATGAATAATGCCTTGAATGTTCACAAGTGCCCTGCAGCAGCCAGATTGGAGAGTGACCGGAGCCTTTTGACTCGAACCACGAGCGATTTTCGATCAAGAGTTAACCTACAAATTTATAGAAAAATTGCCAGTCTGCAGTTGACGGAAAGACACAAATCATACAAATAATCTACAAGCTACCGTGACAATTTATAACAGAGAGGCTGATGATCTTGTGTAATATTATACGTGGTAAACAAGATTAAATCCATTGCTGATCAATCACAGAGATACATTTTTCGAAGGCTTTTATATGCCTGGCGTAAGTAACAATCACAGGCCTACCTCAAATGTCAACTTGTAGTAATATGTGACTGTCGTTATTCAACACTGACGGAGCTTCAATGAATCGTAACCTGACAGTTGTGAAAGGGCTGGTGCAACGTCCGATTCGGATTCCTGACTCCTATCAAAGACTATGAATGGCGATCCCGGTGTGAACGTAGGTTAAGGTCGGCCGGTTTAGCCGTTAGTCGTCTAGTCGCACTTACGTCTGTGGTTCTGTGCTTGTTTGTAACGATACAGGTTATGGTCGACGCTTGACTGGTAGTCAGGTAAGAATATAGGCTTGGATTGCAAGAGAATCCGCTATTCCTTTGACACGTGCTGATTTACTATCTCGGCATCGTTCGCCGTAATTTTTATGAGTCGAGCAAGGTATTTATATGCAATCAAATGTATGACAATTTGTTTATATTATCATAACAGATTTTCAATCTCGTTTGCGTCTGATAGCCAAGAAATGCAAGAGGAATTATCATACAATAAATAACCTACGTTTTAATCGCTAATATGATTATGGCTATACGAGCTATTCTTTATCGAAGGTTATACACGCGTGCTGTTATTTTTTTTCAATTATCCTTGAGCTATCTTTACTTGGAGTAGACGTCGCTTATAGGTTATCAGGTTAGCGTTGAAAAATAATAAGGTTGAACTTATCCTAACCAACAGATCATTGACTGAGAGTCGTCACTGTTTGCATGGCTTCATTGTATGTCTGACTGTCTTGACTGTTTATAGCGTCTGCGAGAGTAATGGACACCAAGATTATATTTCTCGTGAAACGTAATCTCCTTGCATTCCAAGAGACGTGTACTGAAGTCATGAAATCAATTAGTCGTCTTGTTCGTGCGTAATAAAAAAGAGAAAGATCATTAAAGAACGTTTTCTTCGTATAACCTAAAAAGCCGTGTAATATTTTCTCGTATTAAATAATGCGAAATTATAACCATTCGCTAATAACAAGACTATTTCAGTGAGTCTGTACGCGATAACTTGCGCGGAATCACCTAACCTAACCTCGTCTTTAAATTGACTTTGATGCGTCCTAGAAAATGTTTCATTATTCAAAATGGCTGCTGCCCCTACGTAAACTGAATTTTTGCACTCTGATGCACAGGGTACGTGGATATAGTATATGTCGCGTGACTTTTGCAGTTCCGATAGCCAATTAGCAACAAGGATTATGGCGAAGTTGTTCAGGGCGAAGCCTACGAAAATGGTTTAGGTTACGTTTCCATCGATTTATACCAACTGTAAAACAGACTGTAGGCTGAGCAACGTCGCCCAGAAGGAGTTCGTCGAACTTTCTCGCTGAACAGTCGCGTATATGGTAAGTTAAGTCTCGCGTGGACATTCACGGGACGTCCGTGGAACATTATAAAATTTTTAAGACAAATTTTCAGATTCAGGTTGCGACCATCGTAAAATTACATTGTCAATTAATGAAAATAAAAAAAAACTACTTAATCAGTTTCTACTCTGTTTTTCCAAACTGGTTTAAATATCGAGGTAAAATATTTTTTAAATTTGTACAAAAATTACCAACGCAAATTCTCAACGTCTAAAATATATATTTTCAACAACCAAATCATCTGCAGCGACGTCTACTACAATTTTTCTGAATATAATTATCCTAATATTATATGCAAACACCGGTCGATAATCAATTCCCAATATTTGTTCTCCATTACTCAAAATGGTCTGGCCTAAGGTCGCCTACCTAATTCGCCTACGAAATTTTTTATTACTTTTGGGCGTCAATAAATTACGTTTAATTAGACGGTTCGGTGCTTCTGAATAATTATTTGAAAATTTGTCCAAGATAGTTGGCAACATTTTAATTGACGTATAATAATAATATTAATGACTCAGTACAGGCAAGAGTGGTATCTGTCTAGTATATTACTTTGACATTAACCATAAGAGCCGATGAACTAATTGAAAAGAAATACGTTATGGATGTACTTAATTATACAAGAAAGTATACTTGTACCAATGTGTACTTAGAATTAGATACTGATGGAATTGTGACCTTTAACGAGTAGCCAATCGAAGGACCGTTGAGTAACGTACGTGCAACGAATTCTATCCTGAGTAGAAGTACTCTGGCTGCTCTCCGTACTATGGGAAAACGAAAGTACTTGGGCGTAGAGACGATTATGAAAAAATGCGGTCAAGGACGTGCGAATTCGATATCGACGCCAATCACGGGTCTCGTTTGGTAATAATTTTTCTTGGAGATTTTTACAAAAAATTTTGACAAAAAATCCTTAGGTAATTCGTCCACTCGTTACCTTGTAATTTGAGCTGATATTGAGAATGCTTAAGACTTGGGTGTCAATTCTTAATTTTAAACTGGCTTATCATATATCATAGTATAGATGCGACTAGGGAAAAGAAATTTTGATACTAAATTTATAGTTTTTGACAAATTTGATGTATGCATGTAAAATTAAGAGGATATCGTATGATTTTCTCAAAATTGTCTTAGAATCTGAAACCCAAAAATTTGGATATATATTCTTAGTGAATATTTGGAAAATCCTGATACATAACCTCCAATATTTTTAGTATATACTTTATTTAAATACTTTTTTATGATTATTTTTAGATTATTTTGTTATTTGGGTAATTTCGTAAATTCATACATAAATATAACAATGGGATGCTGTGTGTTTATAGAATTTTATGAAACTCATTAAAATTCATGGTCGATAAGAAACAGGTAGAAAGTTTAAAAAGCTAATGCACATAATAAGTATAAAAGCTTTTGGTATATAAGATATTGTGATATTGTGGTACATAAGGTATAATATATGAAAGTTCGGATGATAGGAGGTTGCACGTTTAAAATTATTCATAAATCAATGTTTAATTGACGAAATCGATGGTTTCTCAATGTCACCGTGACGAGGGGATTTGACGGAGGCTCAAGAATCTAGCAAGTAAATTCGCAACTCTCGAGGACAAAGATGGGAGGAGTAGGTATTCTATTCCTGGCGATTGATCGAGACGAGGTCGTTGGTATCTGATGGTGGATATTCAAGAAATTCCAGCATAAAATAATGGAAAAGGTCCCTATTGAGAAGTGGAATAGTTATGAAATTAATAAAAAAGAAAAAAATTGTTAAAGAGGATGAAAATTAGGATTAATATTAATTTAATAAATTTTGAATTGAAAAATTATTTCTTTTCATCAATGCAGCCTCTGCAGGTTGGATGATGGAGAAGAAAAAAATGTATAAGTGGAAGAATCTTACTTGGAAGTCTCTGACAAAATAGCATTGATTATTTTTCTTATGTCTTGCATGTGTACGAGTTAGCTGTGACTGTCGCTACATGTGTACAGTGCTGTCTCGATTATCTTTACTGACTCACTCTGCCAGGATTGTGTTTTCCTCTTCGTTCTGTCGCAAGAAAGGGAAAACGTGCAAGAAAAAAGTTATAAAAAAGTATTTTAATTCGCGTTTCTTTCCCGCTTAAGAATCGGTATGTCATCGAAATCCAGTCAGAGTCATATAAAAGAACTTTATTTGGTTTTCGATTTTGAATTTCGCGCCGAATAAGAAATCGTTACGTACCCCGTATCCGACGTGCTTCAGGCGTAAATAAAGCGGAATATATACTCATTCGATAGCATCAAGATGTAAATGTAACGTAAGAAATATTTACGTACGATTATATAAAACTTGAAAATATTACCCATTTGTAGGTTAGGATCATTGAAGTTTATACCCAAGTCAAAGTTTCTACGTCTGGTAAAGCAGCGGCGTGAGACGAGACTCGATGCGACATTTTTCGCGGGACTAATTCCACGTCGATTTAAAAACGAGAACTGTGCGATGAGAATCGTCAGATTGTCGTATGGCTTCTGTACCATTCGTTCCGTTTCACTGTCCACCGTGACCATTTCCGTTCCGTTCCGGTCCCGGAAGTCAGTGACCGGAAAAATAAGTTATAGCCACGATTATCAGGCGCACTTTTTATCCTTTTAGAAACACGTACGCATATACAGATTTTTGTGACAAACTATTAAAGAAACCTCTGTTAGTTCGTACGACTCACTGTTAATTCCCCAGGCTGTGTAAATTGTCGAGAAAACGGCAAAATCCCCAGGACAAACGGAATCCTAAGAAATATTATATTTTCTCAAGATCTTCGTCCATCATACGTGCCAGAGAATCAATTCCGGTAGTTCGTACCGTCGTCATTCTGATTTGCCGTCTGCAGAACGACGACTGGAATTGAATACATGAACAAAATCACTAAGCGTGTCATCGAACGTAGCTAGCACGTAAGTTCATTCAGCGAGACACAGAGGGATTAAATAAGTTCAAAAAAAAGACTGTACCAATAGATAATAATAATTACAGAAAAAGAAAAAAGAATCCGTACCACGAAAATTCACTCAGCAACCAGTCGAACCGTTCAGCGATTCATGGTACCCAAAAATTAATCCTTCCTTTGACCCTGCACGCGTACCACTGTTGTAACATTGAAAAGAATAACTGGTTCAGATAACGAGGTCGTGTCGCTAATTATCGTTCGCCCAGTAAATTTTCCTATTCGGGTGCAGGAACAGTGAACAGTAACTAGGTAGACAGCCGTCACGTGTCACTGTAAAAAAAGGACGCTATTGTCACAAAAGTGTCAACAACGTATAAGGACGCACAATACGTTTGCAGTTTCAACAGAATTCTATTGAAATTCCTATAATTGCAGCTACAATTCCAAGTGACTGTCTGCTTCGCAGATTTTCTCTCTTGGTCCATGTTGTAATCTGCAGCTGCAATTGCAAGCCCGTGTTGGACCTTGTATACATAGTCAATGCAGCTCTATGGATCACCGAGGAGGTAAGAAAAGAATAATTGATCATCATGACGATTTAGAACATAACAATGATTTAATGACAGTTATGTATACAAGTTGAGTCGTGATGCTGGGAAGTCTGAAGGGGATGATCATCTTCGTGACGCTGGGTCAGAGTTCACTGATACAAGCGCCTATCATAAGAAAGGTACAATTTGATTTTTTCTTCTAATGATTATTTACTGTCAGATCTATGAAAAAATCATTTTTCTTCTTCTCTGAACGTACGCGTAACACTACTTTCGTTTTGTTCTTTGTTCCTTCATCGGCTTCTCTTTTGTCAAAAGCAATGCCGGGATTCAACGGGCGTGAGAGACATTGAAAGGAAGAACCCGGGACGACTATTCCCAATTTTATAAGCTGACGAACGGACTTAATGATTTTTACAGCAGCAGGAAGATCCTTGAAATTAAATTGTTCAGCGATTACGTATAAACATATATCAAGCTGCGGAAGATTATTGAAAATTTGCTTGAGCGACTTGATGAAAAATTGAAATCGTCGAACAAGCTATGCGTGCCAAGAGAAGAAAAAAAAAGTTAAGGAACAAAGAACAAAGAGTGCGCGGTAATATATCGATGACTGATAACGTAATCGGATTCAGTTTGTCCTTTGTGCTTTATATTTCGGATGATTTTTATTCGACGTTATATAATGACTAGTGATATATAAGAGCCAAAGAAACAATAGAAAGGAATCGATACGACGATGCGACGATCTAGAGATCTGACGGTAAATAAAAAAAAAATTTTTGATTGAAAAGCAACAAAAATTGCAATTACGAGACACTAGGGGTAATCAGTTGATAATGGGAAATTTTCACGAAGATAATCGTCAACCACAATGACGATACAATTAAGTTATCAATATCGTTACAGTTATCGTATTGTATACATAAATAGGTTTATCTATCGATCGTAAGCGCGAGATAAAATATCGAAAGATAATAATAATAATTAAACAAAACACAACAAGGGCAAGTATAGTTGTACAATAGAATTTTGAACGACAGTCGATATAAAAACAACATCATATTCGTAAGTTAGTTTATACTATACATCTATGGAAACGATCCGGCGCTTGAGGAACCGGAAGACGAATAATAGTAATATAGGCAGTCATTTCCGGTCACCGAAAAACTTTTTCCTTTTTTAATTTAGGCCGAAGGACGTCTCGTTGAAGAAGGTGACTGAGCGATTGCGCATGCGCACGAAAATTTTTTGCGAGATTATTTCACTCCCCCCCCCCACCCCTCTTCCCCCCTTAACCTCATTGCTTCTTCTTTTATCTCCTACGAAAGTCAAAGACACAATTGTTACAGTAAACAATGTTAAATAGACATTCGTCCGATTCGCAAGCGCCAAAACATTTAATCGCCTAATGGCTACTTTGACTCTATGGTTCAATAGAGACACGCAAAAACTTATTTTTTATTTTTTTTTCTTCTTGAATTACACTCTTTTTTATTCTTGTATTTACAGCTTCACGCTTCGTTCTTGCCTGTTTATCTTATTATTTTTTTTTTTTTTAATTCTCAGGTCGACTAGTATCGTCACTCGTTATACAATTGACGAGTTTCGCGTACGGGGAAAAATTCGGTGGGAATCGATAAGAGGAAGCCTCAAAATTTGACTTTTCCTGGTTCGATAGTATTCGTCTTTTTTTTATATTTACGTTATTGACATTTCTTTTTTTTATTACCTACTGTATCCCATTTAACATTCTTCCTCTAATAAATTTACCCAATCGGTTTCTTAGTATTGACCTTTGTTCGTCACTATTATTATTTAAGTCTCATTTACCAGACGTATCTTTTTTTTTCTTTCTCCTTAGTTTCGATCATTAAATTTCCCTGACAGTTATCCTTCAACATTTTTATAAGACTTAATTGGTACACGTTATCTCCTCTTTAAATTTTCCCTACATCTTTTACGCTCCGATCGGATATTTACAAAGAAACGCGAGCACGGCGTTTCCGGTTTCGAATATGCACACCTGTGAATTCAAATATCGCGCCAAAACCTTCGTCCTTGGTTACCGAGCTGAAACCACAACTTCCGCCGTACGCATGTGTGTTTCTCGACGTGCGCATCCACAGGTGCGCGACGGGTGGATTATTTATAGAATAATGAAAATAACAAAAAGTCAGCTCCGTGCAGTAACGACAATCACGGCTTCGTTGCCATGGATACCCAAACAATCAGTGGCAACCGGCAGATCCCGAGATGCGACTTCAAGAGACATTTTCAACGAGCTATAATTCGTCCTCTTTTTAATCGAGAGACGGAAACCAGCATCGTGACTTCCGCTATACCAGCGTACGTAACAAACAATGCAGCAAAAGAATTTCATCGGGAGTGAAAAAGAACAAAAAAGAAACGACGCAACATGACGCAGCATCCGGTATCCCGTTACTTCCGAATCTTCAGCGGAATACATTAAACCGATATACCGGAAGTCAAGGATACTCTTTCTTCTTAAGGAAATATTCCAAGGACACCGCATATCCCGTAACGCTATATATCTGTAGCACAACAAGACACTGTTTTTTCAATGATATACAATTTTACATATGTATATATATATATCCGCTCTACCATCAGAATTCTATTTTTGGCCATTTTATTGAGTCACGTAGTCACGCGATTCTTTCCTGTGAACACGTGCGCAATATTTGTATCCACATGGAAATACGTACATATGCCTTTATATATGAATGTACATATAAATATATAAAGAGCATATATATAATATATATATGTAATGTATAACTGTAGATCAAAAGAAAGTGAATATCGCTGCTTATAAAAAAGTGTCTGCATGACGTTTGTGAGATCCGTGTGCGCATGCGCAAACAATTTTCGATAGCACGTCTACTAGAGTATTACACATAGGGCGTCTTAACGGGTATAAAGATGCAAAAAATCGAGAGGCACAGGTACGTTAATTGTCGATAGGCATACGACAAGGTACGGGTGCTCTCCTTCAACGAAACTAACCCTAAAACAGCGTTCATTTAATTTTCTAGTTCTTTAATTTTACCCCTCTATCGAATTCCCGTCATCCACCATTCCTAACCTCACATTTGTTGTCTGGACTATCGCGCGAAAACCGCTTACGCTTGGTCGCTGTTTCGAGTGGTTAACGTGACCTGAAGCTTTCTAGAAAGTGACAAGAAGAGACAACGAACCGTCAACATATTGCTGGGTTTGCGCGCGAGATTCAAAAAGACGTTTCCCGTTGAAAAATGATAATTTCCTTTTTTTTCCAGTTGATCGACGTACATACCAAGTACCGGTGAGTGTTATCACGCGACTGTAACGTGTCTATCGGGTTTCGTCAAGTATCTCAACGACGTCTGCGTCGACGTCGTCGAACGAGAAGGAGGCGACCGATGACGGCGTTGCCGGTGCCAATGGCGACGGCGGTTTCGAGCAATATCAGAAGACGCATGTGCAGTCCTCTGATGCCCGGGCCTACCTGGCCCGTTTACGATTCAGCTTGGCGAGCTTTCGTCGCTTCAGTATCAGCTGGTACAGAGTGTCCAGACCTTCGTGAAGACCCTCACCCGTTATTGCACATGCTGGTTGCACCCTGATGCACGAGCTACCTGGAGTACCGGCCAATTCCAGTACACCCAGGTGCTTTTCCAATTCGCTTACTTCTTTCGCACCTGCAATCATCAAGGGGACGTCTTCTCGAGACTATTTTCTTTGTTCTCAACCCAATCTTATTGTAAACGGCAACCGGTTAGAAAAATTTGTAAGGTATGGAAGGGACTTTTTTTAAAAATGTTTTATCTACTTTTTTTCTAGGATCAGTTTTATCCAAGAGAACAACTGATTGGTCCATTTGGATACCAGTGGTAGAATAATGAAAATTTTTTATCTTGGAACGTGAGGAGTACTTGGGGTACCTGAAGGTGCTACCATTGTTTTCTGGAGATTGATTCGAATCAATGAGTTCAGTATCTAGGTTCAGCATTGTCTATGCTCCCGTTCTTTGACTTACCAGGTAAATCCTGCTTATTGGCCAGAATGAGAATTGGCACACCCGCGTTATCTGGACTCCTTGCTGTTCTCGTGAGCTCCATCTTAGCCTCCTCGAGTCTCTCCGAGTCGCAGGAGTCCACCACGAAGATGATACCGTCCGTGCACCTGGTGTACGACTTCCAGAGTGGTCTGAGCTTCTCCTGACCGCCCACGTCCCAGACGAGAAAATTGACGCCTGGAAAGAAAAAATAAAAACCAAAATATTAAATTGAATCTTGCTGCAATATATAACATAAAAATATTTTTTTTTCATATTTCCTCAAAACGCAAAAATTCAATAACCAAAGTACAAAATACCCTTATAAAAAATTCTATTGGAAATCCACCCTTCAATATTAAACCAAAAAAACTTTCGAAACCACTTTTAATCAACTAAAAATTATTCCATTTCCCAAAAATCGTATAGTTTGCCCACGCATAAAAAATCACAATTAACCATTAGCCACAAGCTGATTATTAATTAACCCACAAACCCCCCAGGACTAATTTAAACTCATCAATGCAATTGCACAGATAATTATCTAATTCCAAAAAATTTCCCTGACCAAATCATCCGTAACCAAAAGTCAACCAAGCCAATACCGCAATTGCAAACCCTCCCAAATCTTTTCTGCATCTTAATACTTTTTTTATTCAAACTAATTAACCAATCCAATAACCCACCTTTCGCCTTGCCGATGCCACCGCGAATTCTCTCGCAATTAAATCCTATTGTTGGTACCGTATTAAGATACTGGTCAAATTTTAATCGATATAGGGCAGTAGTCTTCCCAGCACTGTCCAATCCCAGCATCGCCACGTGAAGGGGTGCTCCAGTCGGAAGAGCTTCGAGCAATCCACCCCCGCTCGTCCCGCTCCTCCCCATCCCGGCACCCATTCCTTTTCCCTCTTCCAAATTGCCACCAGGTGCCACCTTTTTCACTCCTCCCCCCACCCCTCCTTACAGCATTTAATTCTCCTCCGGAACAGCCACGTGTGAACGAATCATCGGCTACCGATTCTGCCACTTGATCAAGACGACAGAGCTCTCACTACCGCACTACCTGAAACGGAAAAACGAAAAGTTCTTAATATACAGTGTGATTCAAAAACAGTGTTTGAAAAGATGTCACCGGGCGTCAAATTCGAATCTTCTTCTGTCACTGGTATCTCAATTTCTTTAAGATTCTAAACAAACAATTTGTATCATATCGTCTGATACCCAGCTACAGGTCGTTTCGCTTTAGCGCCAATTAAAATCTTCAGCGTGTAATGGCTACAGGGCAGATTTTAAAGGAATTTAATCAATTTTCAAAATTCTTCTGTTCACACGTACTACAGGGTATTCAGGTGGAATTTTACATTGAAATTCCTCACAATTTCACTTGTAAACTATTTACACGTATTTACATTTTTTTTTTCTACAATTCATCGCGTCCGGTCTATTTTGACTCTTTTTTTTCCTATTTCCTGTTACGATTCATAAGACCCTCCCAACTGGACCAGCATCCTACTCCAGGATATGCTCGAGGTCGTACTCGACCAAGCATCTCGCAAAACGACAGAACGAACCAGCGATGCAGAATCTAACTGTAAAAGCATAAAGCATCAATGAGCAATCTTGTCTGCGATTTTTTATTTGTCAAATTTGCGAATATCCCAAAGATTTGGCGAACCCTGTACCCAAGGAATATGTCGTCGTACTTTTAATCTAGATAACGTAATCGTCGCAAACGTCAGTTAGGAAGCGTGAAATAATACGAGAACAAACGAAATGTAAATTCTCTATGCATTTCATAGGTGAATCGAGGTAAAGATTGAAATCTTTTTCTTAAATTGCCGGACTGAGAATTGTCGAATGATTACAAAAAATTTTATACACCATTAAAATTACACGTAGATTCGATTTCTATCGATACCATTTACAAATATTTGACTCGCGCCAAAAATTTATTTTTAACCTCAAATAACAAAAAAAAGATTTCCAAGAAGAGTATGCTTCGAAAATTTCGACATTCAACGGACTTATTACGTATCGCAAAATTTTTCGAGTGGCCGAATTGATGCGCGGCTTTAAAAAATCATGGAGACTCGATGCCCAGGGTACGCAAGGATCAAGGCGGTATTTCCAAGGGGGACGCGCGCCGACGAAGAATTCCGACATGGTTCGCCATTAGCTAGCGACAGAAACGAGTAACGTTCAAATGAACAACAGTAAAGAAATCAATGATTGAAAAACGAAAATTGCCAATAAAAATTTAATCGGTCATACCCCCTCCCCCCCCGACAAAATTCCACAAACAATCAAATACGACACAAAAATATTCCGACCCCCCACTATTGCCTCTGTACAAAAAAAAATTTTCACCAAAAAATCTCGTCCAGTGAAAATTCAAAAATCCGCGAAAAAAATTCCCAAAAATTTCGCATGTCCACTCCTACCACCATAGCGGGCCACGCATTTTTCCGTCAAGCGAAGCGAGCCGAAACTGGATCCACTCGAGTCCGCAGCATCTCTACGGTCCAGTAGAACATACAAAACTGAAAACCCAGAGACGTCAGAATAGGGGAATACCCTTTTCGCATAGTAGAGTGACGTTGTCATAAGTTCTCCGCTTAACAGACCTTTCCTAAAAATTTTCCCCCAAAAAAAGTCCGACTCAGTACTACCAACCTCCCGTCTGCATATCACTAACATTCACGTTATCCCGCACACGCAACACAGCCAGATGAATCTTCATTGCTGAATAAGAAGCGTGCCGTGGTTTACGCGAAGAAAAAAAAATAGAAGACGGTGCACGTGTTCGAGGCCGTTGCTATAGCGTCAGGTGCTCAAGAGAGGAGTGAGGAGGGGGGGGGTACCTGGTCGCAGAGCCAAGAGAAAGAATCCAAGATACGTGAACCAGCATCCCGAGAGGATCAGGTGGGGGAAGTAGAGGAGGGTACCGATACGGAGAAAGGATGGAGTCACGTGAGAGATTGGGATGGGTACTCTAATACAGGTGCATATGAGGACCAAAATATATATATATACACAACATATACATTACAAGTCACCCTACCACCCAAAGACGACTGTCTGGTGCTGCGCATTCTCGAGATGATCTCAGGACGCGCAGACTCATCTTCTAGCGGTCCATCGTGGGGGTGGGGGGGCCTAACAGTTACCCGCGGTAGGTAACGTTACCTGCATCTATATTTAAGCAACCTTACCGGACTCGTGCCTATTATCTATTGCAGCGAGTACCTGGGGGTCCAGGTATAGCGAGAGATCGGGTCAGGGATAATAATAACAATCTCATCTCGCTATACGGATCTTGTAAGACAAAGTAACGAGTAGAGCAACAATGATCTTAACAATGACGTTCTCTCACGTTTGTTTACCGTTGCCCTCTCCCCTCCTGAGCTGTACGTGTCTTAGTTTTTAATCTCTCTAAAATTCATCCAGCATCACTAGCGGTCCAGATTGCTCCTCGAGCAACGGTCACACGGCTGCGAATGCATATGCGCTTTGAGACGGTTGTGTATATACGTATACAGTGATACAGGCTGTGCTGGACCACAGCATCATTTTCTCGGTCTATTTCTCCTGAAATTTTTGTTTTATTCGTTATCACTACGCTCCGTCTTATCAATGTCGACGAGTAGGGATAAAATGGAAACGCGAGAGAGATCGATAAAGTATAACCGGTGTCGGAAATAATTTTTTATCCTTAATGCTCATTTAACGTTTAACGAGCGACAGATTGAGAAAAAAAAGTGAGAGTCACTCGTATAATATTATCGTTGTAAAATAATTAATGGGACGACTAATTCATTTCGATATCGTTATCCGACGAGCACGTGTGTTTACCAGACGCCATACTTGTCTTGTAATTTATATTTCACATAAATTTTTACGTCAAATTCACTTTTATCGGTCGATTAAATACTATTGAGATACTCCCTCCCCCCTTTAAACCACCTCTTTGATGTACCCCCTCCATTCTAATTGATGTATAGCCAATGCCTGTTTTTTTCTTGTATAGAAAAAAATTTTTGCTCCCAGCATCATCTTTTGGTCCAGACGTTAAATTCTCGGCGCTTCGACCGATCCGCCCGCCATTAGGAACGTACGGGCGCGCGTGTATATAAAGCGTATATAATAAAAGCAAGCGACCGCTTGGCACGAAACGCCATGACCTACAGTGCCAGATTTCTCTGGCCGCATCTCCATCGACGTTAAATTTGATTTGCCTACATATGAGCCGCTGCGAGATGCACGGTACTGCCATCCGTTGCGGCTATAAATATATACATATATATATACACACACATATAATCAGATACTCAAAATTTGACTCTTTGGAAGCCACTGGGTATGGGGACAGGTATGACGTGCTGTATGGCGCAAACCTACAAAGAATTTTAATTTAAAAAAACAGACATACGTGAGATAAAGATAAATAAAGAATTAAAAAAGAATACCAAGCGCGAAAGCCCTTCCGTTATGCTCTCAATCTAATCTTTGACGTTTCGAAAGTCTTCTTGGCGGCTGCATAGGTGGTCCTAAGTAACCAGTGACGTAACAAGACGCTTGGAGAAGCAACATGTTATATGCCGTATATACATTATTACTTATATAGGTATATAGGTGTATATAGGTATATAGATTGTGTACAGGAAACTTCAAAAGAAATTGTACTCTCTGTCGATAATCATAACGATAATCGACATTCGGAAAGTTCAATAACGTCAGAGTGCCCAGGGTACTTTTTGGAGCACCAAGTATAACCCCCAGCCCCTGTCCCCAACCAATGAAGTTCTACCCCGGAACATTTATCTTTAGCCGATATCAACCCGCGATTCAGAAATAGAAAATGGTATTTCGGAAGAGTGCCAAACGCTGTTTTTGAAACTAACGGGACCTATACGTAGTTAGGCGTGTGTACCGAAGAGCGTAGTTTCTTGTTTCTGTAATTTCTTTTTCCTGCTATTTATCTGCTTCCCAGAAAGCGATTATGCTAATTTCTGTGGAGAAGGAAAGAAAGAAAGGGAGAGAGAGGAGGAAAGATGGCCGACAGTTACAATCGAAGCCTTAAAATTTTTTCAATTAATCGTCTACTTGCCGGCGGGAAATTTGAATTTATTCCTTGAACCCTCGTCGCCGGCTATCGCGACTTCGTGGCGAATCTTTTACGGGCATGAATAACGCTCGCTGCAGATATACGGCGAAATTAAGATTGTTTCTTTTTTTTTTTCGTGTGTTACGAAATTCGCAAATTTTCTCCGTGCAGTATTGCGTGTGCGCGCTTCGAACACGCGTTTCTCGTCATTATTTTTCCGCGAGGCCGACTTTACTGTTACGCCAATACCGTTACCCATTCTTGGCTATTATTACCGAGCCCCATTATTTGTCCTTATTAGAAGAGCGACCAGGGCGACACTAGCGGATAAATTCGGAACTTTAAAAAATGGCCGAGCTCGACGCGACGAATCTTCGAATCGTTACGTGACTTCGTAACAAAGATCTGATAAAAAAAAGGCAGATCAGTATTTAAGGATGTGCGAATTAATCATTGTTAAAATGAAGATCGTGCAAAAATGAAAGCAATTTAATATACATATACAGGTAACGTCAGAATTTAATAGACATTCGTTCGGAGACATTTCGTAAGGGTCTTCGCTCGCGAAATTTCGCCAATCAAATTTCTCGCCGATAATGAAAAATCCTCACTTTTTGTTTTTTCGCACAAATAATGTAAGCGAACTTTTTTTCTCCAGATCACCACAGTGGATAATACGTATAAATACAAATTTGACGAACTGATCGCGAAAAAATGTATCTCTTCACGGTCAGTGAGTCAAGAAAGTATCCGAGGGAGTAAACTCCATAAGAAAATGTAGGTCCCTAAATGACGCAACGCGTCACAAAAATATTGGCATTCCGTAGTTTAGCAATATTACAAGGTAGCGTATTTACAAAGCAAGCATTAAGTGACAATATCTGTTGCGCAATAACGCAACAAAATACACGAAGTCTGTTTATCTCGATATGTCAGAGTTCAAGCCGCGTATACATACATCGATGCGCCCAGCGGTCGCTTGACATGCACAAAGACACTGCCTTTCGTTTTCATTATTTTCATAGAGTCGCTAACAGCCTTCAGCTGTTTCCCATTTCGCTCGATACACAACAAGCGACTCGAGACAAGAATTTACGATTTGCGAAAGTTGCATGACTCTCTTCCCATTGCGTGAGACGGCCATATAAGTAATAAGAATAAAATCGGGAAGAAAAAAAAACCAGGAAGAAGAGCCAACGTGGCGAATCGTAAATATAAAGAATTACGTTAGAGTCCAATTATCATGGGTAGTTACAGTGCGCGTGCGCCGGTACAATAATTATCGAGCCAAAAGCGTCTCGCAGTTTTTTTTTAATTCACAGACTGCAGAACAATAAAACAAAATGGCTTCGCCAACGAATTGCGATCGACGAACACAATTTATTACGATCAGGGCCTAATCGTTTAGGCGTAGTGGCTCTGAACTTTTAGTGCACAATGAACGACAAGAAATGATACGTCACAGTATTGGCCCAAGATTCGCTGGACTTTATGTATATATAGTGTCTTTGGGTTATCTACACTGCTGTATAGTCTGTGGTGCAAGGACTTGTCAATGATTATTAGATCAGGCAGCTTTTAGGCGTTACAGTCTACTAATCCGCACGGTCCGTTTACTCTAGTAAAGGTATGTTCTTATAGGGCGATGCAAACGAAAGTATGCGCAACCAGAGCATCGCTTCGACAAGTCCAAGTAGCGATACGTGCAGTGCGAACGTTGCTTGAAGTCTGACTCATAGGACGAGCCGGTTTGCGATTAAAGCCCTTATGCCACCTACGCAATCGACGACAGCTTTCCTGTTAAACGTGTAGATACAGAAATCACCTGCCCTTATGTGGTGCGACGATACGTAGACTCATTGCAGACGCGGCTTGAGGGTATACGCTCGAATCACATGACGAAGGTCATTGCTCAGAGTTCGCATGGCGCAGCGTTGAGTCGCGCGTTGAAAATTGGTCAGAGCTATAAAAGGCAGTGAGGCGATTAAAAAAATAAAAAAAAAAGCTCGCACGGTCGCCTCGATGAAAACGCTAGGCGAGGTTACACGCGGGAATAAATACTTGGCGACGAGGTACGATAGCCAAAATAGACTAATGAAAACAGGCCACACGAGTATTTACACGAAACGAATAATTACGAAGTGTCAGTAACGATCAGCTTAATGAGCGACTTAACTCCTTTGCTAAACACCAACGCAGTAGCTACTCTGAACTCTGTCGCTAGACGCGTCTCGTTGAGAATTGTGTAGTTACTTTGAAAACGCGGCTACTTAGTTTCTTGCAGCGATCCACCGCTTGGAAAGGCTCACCCAGCCTTTGAGAATATTTTTGCGAATATTTGCCAGACTATTCGTAACACTCGATTCGTATGGAGGAGTGTTTACAAGTGGCGACGCTTTACACGCAGACTTTTATTCTCGAATGTAGCCAGACGGTGAGCGCTTGAATGTGCTATGGAGGATAGCCTTAAGGTCAAGATGAGCTACGAATTAGCTTCAGTCACTTGTCTCTGTGAATCCATGTCTAGGAATTGTATCACGGCACAGTGTACGATTTTGCAAAATATCTGAACGATTCAAATTAATTCTTCAGAATAATAAAGATTAATATGAAATAAACAGGATTAATAATAATATACGATCTGTTGTTTCTCGTTGGGCTTAATCGTCAATAATTGTAGTCAACCATTTTCTCATTGCGAGGTTAAATATTAAACTGTCCCAATAAACGATATGTCCCTCGTCGCTTAACGTTCGTTCACAAGACAGCGGCGACGCATCCTGTTACGCCCTGCAGAGAATTGAACGTTCTAGACCAGAGGGTTGAAAACGTTGCCTTTAAAATGACTATTGTCCGATGATTTAGCACACATAAGAGTGACACTGACCGCGTAATGGAGTGTCTCGGACGACGGGCATGTATAACCTCAAATAATTGAGAAGCCCGACTGGGGGGTTGGAAGAGCCAGTGACCTGAGTAATACACATCGCCTCGAATTAAGCAGCCTTAACGAGGTCTTCCTTTCCCCACAATCACCAATCCCTTGTAGTCCCGAGCCACTTTGAAAGTGGCAATCCTGACAATCAGAACCTTAGGCTTGCTTTGATTTACATAGAAAGACATACCATACCCATTGGTATACCTTTTAAAACTAGAAGAAAGGAAAATTTGCGATATTCTACACTGATTAGAATTTCCAAAAACATATAACACTGTCGTCCTACAATCGGCTTTTTTTCTCCCAGCCATTCAGCATTGTAGCAAATTCCCCAAAAAATCGCCAACCCGATTCGCACCCGTGACACTCGCCTGATGTTTTAACAACGTAAAATCGATATTCCGGTATCCCTGCGAACTTGCTAAATCATATGTATCATTGAAAACACACGAGAGAGCGCGCGCGCAAGCATACAGCCTATAATAAGCACGTGTGCCTCGAGATTCGTAAACGTTACGAAAATAGCGTGAATATTCCGTTCGCACGGTTCGTTGCCAGTAAGCTGCGCAGTAGCCAACTGCGCATCCCTTATTAGGGTAACCGTCAAATCATTCGAGCCGAAGCGTCGTTCAAAATTTACAAAGATGTCATCCCTGCCAATTATACAACAAAACAGAAACCCATCGTCCCAGACAACAATCGATCGAATCGTTCTCGTTATTTGTCAAGTAACCTTAACGTACGACGTTTCACCCAAAATTAATTAACACAACCTCTCAGCACCCAACAATTAACCAAACCCCCCTCCCCCAACATCCCTTAATACAGGTAAAAACTTAAAAATTAAAACCATCAATATATCCAAACAAAAAGCAATCAAACCATAAACTCTATTCTCTAAATTCAATTTTACAGGCCTAACCCAACCAGTCGCCTAAGCTTTCGCACCACTGTTACTTGTATCGTAGCCATAAAGATACCACTTTCAAAATGCAATACATCGATGGCCAATTGCAAAACCATTATTCTCCACTCGAAACTGTTCTCGCTCGTAAATACAGCCAGAGGAATTGATTTGTTTCGCAGCTCAAATTTGCCGGGTAAGTAAATAGTACCAAAAATAAAATTATCGCAGTAACACGACCCAATTCGAGATCCAAGGTATGTCAGGTCCTCCCTAACTCGAGTGTGGATGAGGTTAATAAAGTTTTCATAGGTAGGAATATGGATATCCCCATTGCTGCACGTTCGTTTACTGATCCTGAACATTTATATATATCCATATGCTCATGCCCATATACATATACACAGGAGCAGCAGGCAACCGAAGGTAACCAGTGCAGCAGGGCATTCTGAGAACATAGTGGTGGGTCGACGTGAGTGTTGGTGGTGTTATCGACTCGTAAGGAAGCGCATGCGCGGCAAAACGTCCAGCCATTCGAGAGGATCGTTCGAGGAGCAGGCGAAATTACCAAAACAAATGAGACCCACACTCGTATCCTAGGTTAGCGTCGTCTTAGCTGGTGCTGTGGAAATTAAAAGGCACTCCACCTATCAAAACAGAACCAATGACCTATATACACATTTACACTGTCTAAAAGCCATAAGACAGAAACAAAAAAACGAACAATGAGCGTCACACATACCGCCGATGGATTTGACAGTTTCCTGTCAAAGCAGTACAGAGATACACGTGCCAGTTGTTGTATTCCAGGACGGATAACACTGGGAAAGTGTTTGATAATTATAAAGCCTGGTGCGCGACAAAGCGATGACTTGCTGAATAAGGATTGTGACGTGATTGGATAATAATTTTGTACGGTAATCAATTTTAGGGAGACAGTTAAATTATTAGGAATTTATTAACTCGGTCTCAGGTACGTTTGCTGACACTTTTAAACAGATATTTCTGTATTGCTATTTTGCTTTCCTTGATTTGAGCAATTTAAAGAATTTTTCACCAATCGCCAAGCAAAATTTCCGTCATTTACTCACAGAGTTTAATTCCCTAATATAGTTCTAGACAGTGTACCTTCTTGTATTGTTTATGGCTGTTTGCACTTCCTCTTGGAAGAGAAACAATCGTATATCAAAGATAAGTGTAATGCCGTCGTCGAGGCAAAAAATCTTTATTTAATCAGTGATACCTTGCGAACTGTACGTGCGAGGTAGAAACTCGTGACGCCTTAGGAAGAATTTAAAAAATTTATTTCAGAAGTGATATCAGGCGTAAAGGCTCTGATAAGGTATTTTGTAACGCATGTTTGAGCAATTAATTTGATATATAACGTAGATTCGTCATGAAAAAATAATTGGGCGGTGATTCACCGTCTGCAAGTGGATCTGAAGTAGATTTTAGATTTACTGTTTTATCCAAATTTGATAAAACAGTAAATCTGAGATAAGATACTTGGTCACTGGCGAGTAAATATATGGCCGTGAGAATAGGCATATATTTTATGCACCTATTTTATTCAATTACGACACGGATCTACGAGTTCACGAATTTCTGATGCTTCCGCAATGCGACGGCGGATCGTTGTTAATTTTAAATGTTGAGATAGCAGGACTTTGGTAAAATTAATATTGTGGTACTAATCACGTCAATTGTTATGACAGGTGCACTTGTGAGAGAGGAAGAGACGATTGGTCGATCATCTTTTCTCAAGATCATTCGCTTGACTAACAATGATTAACGATCTTGATGTCAGACCGAAGGGAAACACGTAATCCAATCAAAGTTAGATCGATTCTGTCAATTGAAGTGAAAGCCGCTGTATTTATACGCATAGCAGTGACGTTTTCTGATTTAGTAACGGTCAGGGTCATGGCGAAGAACGAATTATAATTGCCAATGTTCTTAAACTCCTGTAAGAATATTGTAAAATAGTAATAAATCATTTTCCAATAGAGATTCTGTGACATGGACCAATTACGATTAATCCGATTGTAGTATCGTGAACGATAAATCCTAATCAGCTCTGACATTCCAGTCAAATTTCGTCGAGCAGAGTCCGAGGGAATATTTTACAGATTGAGTCAACCTGGTGAATGCAGTCAGGTATATTTTGAAAATTTAAATGGTAAACAAGGAAGAAAAAAATTGCTAGGATAAATCAAATGCCTAAAGAGAATCATTGAGCGAAGACAAATTTAATAATGAAAGGTAAAGCCGTTATTTATGTTTAGAATTGAAACGATTACTATGAATTATGAAACGTATATAGATTAATAGACATTGGAAGGCCTAAAGATACTTCATGGACTCGTCCGTGATATTCGTGTTGATTCCCCTAGCAACATCCTTTTTTAGGTTATATTTTTGGCCAGTTGGTCGAAAGATGAAATTTTTCCAGTTCTAACCAAATTGTGGATCGTCTAGACTGAAGACGTCACGTCGAGAAAAGAAAAGGATCCTCGAGGCGTCCAAGTAAACACTCCAGGGGTACGAATTGCCATAGGGTGTTTAAAAGAGAGTGAAAGAAGTGAAGAGTCTGTTAGAAAATGTTGAAACTCATAAGAATGTTATTAACGAACGAGCTACCTTTGTGGAGAACTCCATTTTCACTCGTTGCATAACGGAGCAATGCAGTCATGTAAATATAAATGGATACTTAGACATAACTCCATAAGGTACATTGGATATTGGATACTAACGATACATATGTATAATTCACCGAAACTCACCATTTTAGCAATGATTTTATCCAAACTGGAAAGGCACTCGTTGATATCTGGGTTGAGATTTTTGAACATCAACTTGATGGTTCTTCGATGACACTTATACTTTATCACACAGGCTTTTATTTAAATTGTTCATATCTCACCCCCTGGTGTCTATGTAATGTTAAGAATTGGCCTAATATTTCTTATAATTTATATTGTACATTTAAACACACTATTCATTATATCTTGAGATAATTTGGGGCCTTGGGATTTCACGTGCGCGCGTATCAATTATTATCGTTCACCTCCAAAATGTCATAAGACTCCTCCAGGCCGCGCATAACAAGGCACAGAACGAACTCTACGCTGGACCGGCGAGGACTGACTTGAAAATCAAGACTGGCCGATGCTCGTAGCAACACTCGACGACAATGGCTTCGTAATTGGCTGGTTGTCCGCCAGATGGCTACGTTTGTCCTGCCATCTGTCGGGGAACATGGTGAACTAATTCCCATTAAGAAATACGTTAATAGTTGATAATGACATTTCGAAATTTCTTTCATTTATCAAATTATATTATGAAACAGTGCAATTTTGTAAAACTATTTTAATTTATCGTGGTATCGATAAAGCAGATGTATGTAAAATACAGCAGAGTACGGTAAATCGAAGAATCCCAGAACAATATTACATAGCAGATTATTTCCGTAAAGCATTTAGATGGGTTTTAAAAATGGCAGAAGTGACAGTCAAGACAAATGTAAATATCCATACTCGTTCGTTATGCTTGAGCTATAAAAGTTTTCAGGACCATTGCTGCAAAAACTGGGTTTTATGAGTTTGTAACAAATTCTTTACTAGCCCATTCACTGACTGACATTTACGTTAGGACTGTCACATTTTTCAACGATGTACGACATGACAATGTCATCCCTTAATGTCAATGTTCATTTCTCGTAAAATGTGTATCCACAATGTAATGTCAAGCTGTGTTACAAACAAATGAAATCTGCTCTCAATGTTCTAGATGTGCATAACCGTATTTTATTGTACACAGAGAGTGAATCGAGTATCCCAAACGCAGCCAACCGTGCCAAGTCAATTGTCCTTAAACAATAATAAATTGGGCTCAAACAATGAAGTCAAACGGCGTCGACACGCTGCCGAATGAACAAATAAACTGTACACTATCGTGGCTTTCATTCGAGCATGGAATACTCGGTGAAATGCCACGGTAGAACGAACGCCCGGCACGTTTCATTAAATATAATTTATTGTCCGTCTCTTAATCGGTACGTTTGTCGCGTTGGGGTCGTGAGAATCAGACTCGAGGACAAAAAGTTTTATCACGCACCACACCAATTTATTAGACTTAACGATATTATTGCGATGTAAAAAGTGTTGTTCCCAGGCAAAAAACGTAATCGTCATTTCATATACAGGTATATGGTTTTATATGTACGTAATGTGGTAGTATTACCACCTGATGACGCTATGCCGGCAGATGTTGCAATATATTGTCTGTACCATTTGACAAATTGTAAAATAAAATAATAAGGCAGGTTATAAATTATTAGCGCCATGCTTGGATGTCTCGTCCAGCAAAACTCACGTAGTCCTTTATGACTCACGATGTGTCTGTCGGCCATTTTGAATTTTACCAAATACCATAAAGTAAAAAGATACAATATACTAAATTACATAAATAACAATATTTCTTTTATAAAAAGTTATACATTTTTTAAAACCGTCTTACCAGTGAAAATAACAATGGCGACGATTTTATATGTAACTATATTATATATGCTAGGCTTCATACTTTCTGCACATACAAGTACAACTGTCCCTGAGAACTAGTAACAAGACTTCGCACGGTTATTTCAATAATTAATTTAACAATGACTTAGAGAGTGTAAATTGGCACCAAGTGCAAGACTTACAATTCTCAAAGCGTCGCGCCTTATTGGCGCAATTCAAGACAAAAGATATAATTACTTACTTTCACTGACTTCCGTCGATTGTTTCGCACTGTGTATAGTAAAGGCATATATACAACGGATCACCGGAAGATACGCAGGAGATAAATACACAGCGATTAAAATTCATTGTTCCATAGGATGAACGAAAATTTTCCTTCTTCTTATACACACTAATAGTGAAATTCTCTAAACGACGTAGTTCTTGATTGCTGCAAAACGTCCACGAGATTTTTATACAATTTTTTCTTGGACCGTCTCTACGTATTTTCATAACACTACGTAGCTATGTATATACAAATTCATAAAGTAGATTCAGTCATGTGCGAAATATTATGCAATTTCATAATAGATATAACAAGAGCGTATAACTGTTGGAATTGCAAATTGGTTCGTGTGGAATGATCCAATTTTTTTGCACAATTAAAATAATACGACAGATTATATTAATGCAAATTTAAGTATCCAACGTACATTAATATACTTCGGTATTTTTGGCATTATTGTAATTTTCGGCGAATTTCTGTAATTTAGGTTAATTTGTGATATTCCTGAAATTCCATGATCTCAAGAGAATATTCGTGATTTTAATTAATTCTTGGAATATACCATATACCGCTTAATGGTGCAGTAGCTGAATGTAGTTATATAATGAATTGTGAAGTTTAATGAAACAATTTTTTTCTCATTTCACAAATACCGTTATTTCAAAATTCAGGACTGTTTTGGAATTGCCGATTGGGGCTGACTCTCTGTAAATTCTGTATTCCGTCACGCAGACTCTCGCGATCAATATCGGTTGCCAAGAGGCAGAACAGTTATTATCGGATATTCCTACAATTTTGTTATCCCCTGCTCCTATTGCTATTATTGGCACAGACACTAAACCGAGTAATGGAATTATTCTGACCATAACGGCGACGACGCCAGAGGGAATTTATTTTAAAAAAATGTATACGAATATTTTCGTGACAAAAGTTAAAATGGACAGGAAACTCTTCAAGTAGATACTATTTCTTTGACGAATTTTCGTTTTTTGTTATATTAATTTTGCTTGGTAAATCTAAAAAATATTGTCTTGCATAATAAAAGTCCTTTAATGATATTTGGATGCAGTGAATTTTTTTCTTATGTACTTTCTTACTAAAATAACCGTTCGCGAAACGCCTGAAGCTGTGCTGCATGTCATTCCGCTGATGATAAATGGTTGCCTCTTGGTAATTCAGACAGCAGTTCAGTCATCGGGAAATATTATTCCCTAATGTCAGTGCCGTGTCTCCTGTATACAGGGTGTCTCAAGACTTTATGATACGACAAAGTAAAACGCTGATTTAATACACATTTTTGTAGTATTCGATATTGAACAGGTATTTAATATTTTTTATTATTTTTATATTACAATAAAATACATTAGAAAATATTGTGCTGCGATGATTATAAATCGGTCCCTCGATAGTCGCACAAAGCGATCTTAATATTTTTTTTAATTCCCATCGCTTATAGGAATCTTAAAATTGTCCCCATTAGCTGCTTTGACTCTGTCCGCAAATCACTGGAGAAAAAATTCCTCTTATTTTTCCGGAAGCCAAATATCCGACGTGCAATCACCTCCGGGATATCTGTAAAGAAAAGAATAAAAGATTCATTAAAAAAATCAAAAATCATTACATAATTGTACAAAAGTTTACACTAAGTTTTGAATTTATCCTTTTTGACGTTTAAACAGATTAAATACCTAATCTCATGAGCCAACAAAATGTCTTCTTTATCAGCACCAAAGTCCACCAGAAAATCCTCATCCAATTTCATACCCCCATTCTCAACGTCGATGTCGAGCTTCACCATTGTCGAGCCATGCCTGAAATCAATTAAAAACTATAAATATTGACAAATTCCATTCAGTACCCTAGAAAGCGAAGCCACCCGTTATATGTACACAGTTACATATTTGTCCAAGAGCCGATACTACATATTTACAGCTTTTGAATATAAGCAAGAGAAAAAAATTTCCCTATAGACAAAGTATTCTCTCTCGATACAATCAATAACCAATAACCTATTGACCTGATGGGACAGCACGGTATCCCTACGCTATTAATTAATGAGTATATTACAAGAAGGGTGGTTAATTAAGTGAACTCTACTTTCTTAATCGATTGCCCTAGCCTCAAAAACTCACTTAATCATATCAGGATAAAATTGTCTGTCCCAGGGTTTGAAAATCGAAGTGGTAACATAGAGCCGACGTCCGTCCAAACTTAATTGAAGCATCTGAGGTGAGCCGTAGAGACGTCGTCCCTTCACAAACACAGGATCACGTTGTCCTGACCCTTCTGGATCCTCCAGGACGCGTATCTTAGAATCTGAGAGTATGGACCCACCCAGTAAGACTTGACCTGTCAGTTTGGGATTACGTATATCTGTGATGTCATACTGTCTAACATCTCCATGAAGCCAGTTCGAGAAGTAGAGGTACTTGTCATCCAGACTCAGTAAGATATCAGTAATCATACCTAAAACAAAAATTGTATATTGAAAGAAGAAAAAGGAAAACCAAGCTAGTACCTAAAAAATTAGCATTATCTTACCATACATTTCCGGTGCTATCCAACCTTCGACCTTTTTAGGTGGAACCTGAAGGACCTTCTCTGCAGACCACGTGCCCTTTTCGTTCTTGAAGAACCTAAAGATGGCTGACTTCACTGCACAACCTACAAGACCCTCGGATGCTGTAGGCTCGTGAAGAAATCTTATCTCCAGTGGAGCAATTCCATCTTCGCCCAGATCTATAGTCTGAAGTAGATTCCTACCGCTCCAGGAGTAAACATTCAGACTCCTTCCATAGACGTCTACATCAATAAATGACATTACAGATTCCATCCAATTATTAAATCCATAGATTCAAGTATTCACGTACTGGGATCAGCAGCATCACCAGCTTCGAATCCTCTCTTGAAGACTCTTGGTGTTCCCCACTCACTACCAATGAGGATATCGTGATAAGGCTGGTACCAAAAATCGTAACCGAACCTGGCTTGCTTATCACCCTTGCTCCATCGACCTTTGACCTGGAGTGTTTCACTGTCGATTGAAAAATATTCTCCAAGACCATCTCCGTCGGGCGTACCCATGGTGGAAATAAGAATCTCTCCTGTAGGAGAGCAATGTGACGTATGTGGCGTTGCCAGACCCCATTCATGCATTTCGTCCGGTTCGATCACCTTCAACAGTCAGAAAGAAGTAAATTGAGTTTGACTGTTTCAACTAATCTGTTTTGGCTTTTTTTGTCTAAGAGCAAGCTAGACCAGCTTGTTTAAATCCTTCTTCTTTCTTTTACCTTTTTTATCGATGGCTCAAGCTCCTTTGACACATCCACCAAGTACACTCTGTCTGACATGAGAGACGGCAGCACCAGAGTATCCCGCTTTCTAGGAAGATCGTGACAGCTGCTACATATGTTCCAGCCGGAATGGTGCAACTCATCTTTAACGTGCAGCATCCTTAACTTATGTACAATCTGTCGGATTTATGTAGTAAGTACAATAAGAAGAAGGGTATACTGCTTCAAAAGAATATTAAAGAACCTGGTAGCAGGTGTTAATATAAAATTATTATACAGTATATAGATACTAATATATGAGATATACAAATTGAATTGTTGATGCTTGACAATATTATGCAATTGCTAAAAATAATTATTCTGATAACAGATAACAGTAAATCAATATCAAACTCGTGATCCCTTATCGGACAACTATCCTTTATCGCTCGCCTCAATAAAAGAATATTAATAGAAACGTAATAGAATTAATAAACGATTGAGAATAAAAGTCTATAAAAAAGATCTCAATATTCATGCAGATATTTTTTTCCTGGTTTTTCATGCGAGAAGTAGATATTATTTTTGTCCTTTTCTCTGTTTTACAGGACAGAAAAACCAGGCCAAGCAGACTCGATAAGCTCCTTCGCTCGGAAAGACTAATTGCTTTATTGAAGATAAAAAAAGAGAACCAGAAACCGGAGTGGATCGATCTGTTAGATAGAGACGTCGCATAGCAGCAAATGATATTACAGCAACATTGGCAATCCAGTATTACAAAATGATTACCGATGAACAAAGAAATATTTTAAAAATTTCTACACAGGCCATCGCAATGTGTCAACTAAGGGATAATGAAAGACTTTTATATGAAAATAATTATTTTATCATTCTCTTGTCTCTACCTGACAATAGGTTGGACTTTCAGGATCCACATCGACCGTCGAAAGGACATCAGGCTTACTGTCATCCGTATTAATGCAGACAACGTATACAATCTTTTCCCTTGGTCCTTCCAACATGGCAGCCATTGGACTCCTGTATCCAGGACCGCAGGAAGCACATTCTGCAATTAAAAGATTTACATCACAAGCATGGCCCAATCCGCAAAGTACTATTTTGGTATGCAAAGTCATAACGAAGTTATGAATAATTTATCATACGTTTCAACCAAAGGCTAGTGCAGCGTTAATAATAATTCAATACCTCAATGCAATATGGCTGCAATCGAATATATTAGGACGCTGCATAGTGTATATCAGGAAAAAAGCAAGAGCTTACTCAATGCACAATTATATATTCCTGCCTTGTGTATTTGTTTCATAAAAAAAATAACAAAAACACCCACTTTATCAGACTACTGATAAGTACAGAAAAACGAATATAGAATCATGCGCTCTCAGCCTTGTCAGTTGAAATTGTAACTTGTAACACACTATATACGTGCAGTAGATACACAGTATACATAAAATTAACTACAACTTCTTGCAGGCAAGCTAATAAATAATATGAAGATTTAAATGAAATCAGTATTCAACAATGCACCATTTGTCCGTTACCTTGTGTGTCAGCCATGTATTGCTGTTGAGTAGATCCAGTAAATGATTTAACGACTGGAAAGGTTACGATGAATCGGCTGAAGGAAGACGTTCTCTACGAATTTGCGATGATGATTCCTTGATGGTCACGGACGTACTGAGAACTGGTTTTAAGTCAAGAAGTCGGTAGTGACGTTGAAATCAGTAATCAGTCCAGAAGGGGAACTGTTGATGTGTTTGAATTTCTTCAAGTTCATTACCATTACATAATAACTCATTGACATGACCAACCGTAGCTCAACGAGTAGCATCTCAGACACAAACCCAAAAAATTGATAGTTTCTGCCTGACTCAAGGAAACTTGGACCAATGAGTTTTCGTTAGAAAAATCTTAAATGATTTCTTCATACATTTCCATCCAATATGATTTGGGTTTAAATTAATTATCGTAATTATCGTTTGACAAACAGGATAAATAACTTTCTTGTTTCTTGTATTTGTAAACCGAAATTACTTTGTGTGGCATTGTATGGCATATTACAATCATTTCGAATATGGAGACCAAGAAATAAGAAAGAGACAAGAGGTACAGTATAACAGTTTATCACTGGTACAATAACTGTACCAGAAAATTCTTCTTCAGGGATGCTTGGCATTTTTCTGTAATGTGATACTGTTGATGATTCATGACTGATTTTAATGACTTTCTTTTTTATTTATATTATATGTTTCAGTGGATTTTGCAATGTTCTTTATTTTTGTGCGCAGTTAAGAGAATAATGGAAAAACTTGGTTGCTTCTTTCTATGAACGTTGCATTTTCCCATGTAATACGTTCGACGACCCTACTGATAATTTCGTGACCTGTGATATGCTTACAAATGTTTTTTAGATAATTCTTCATAACACCTTTCACTGTCTTGTTTAAGATTTAGTTAAAAGAATTATTGTATTTTTCTTTTTAATGTACTGCAGTATCACGCAATGTAAATCAATTTCCACATGTCATCTATAATCATTGAGATAATGCTTATTACTGTGTACTTCAATCTCTTTGACACGTTACCCTGTATAACGTCCGCAATAACTTTAAAAAGCGCAGACGACAATTTGACAAATCTTTTAGACAGGCGATTGTTAACAAATAATTAATAATGAACGTAGTTAATTACTATTTGTTTTTGTACAATACCATACCAACACACCTAATACATTAAAAGACATAGCCACTGAAAATGTGAAAAAATGACAAAACTTTTCTTACAAATATTCTTTCCTCGTTATTCAAATTAATTTTTTTAGTTTATTAAAATTGTAATTTCTCTTTTCACTGTAAATTCTTCTATTTCCTTTCTTTCTTATCCTATGAAATTCTTTACTCCTCTCTCCACGACACTCTACGACTCTTGGCACTCACGTATATATTTAAGGCTCTCTTTTAAGCTTTGGCTTCATCCAAAATGAGCATGTAACATTTACATTGTTTTGTTTATTCAAAATATTATTTATCTTCGATTCTTTGCGTCGGCTTATCATTCCTAATCAATTTTCAATCCCACAGTCTCCCATAATTTACATTAAGTCAATCCTCGTTTCACGAGCCGAGAAGATCGTTAGCATAAACATTAAAGCTCTTGAAAATACAATCTCTTTCGCTTAATTCTAATGACCTAATAGACTTATCTATTTATAAAGTTAAGGGGTGATTGTCGTCGTAATATCTACCAAATAATTAGACGTATACCGTCTCTCGAAACAATAGTCTCACGTTTCCTCTTATCTTTTTTCACAAATATTATTCATACCCGCGAAACAATAATCTGTTATCGTTGTATAAAACTCATAAATCCTGATTCATACAAATAGTAAACTTTAAATTTACCAAGAAAACATCTGACAAAATTCTACAGTTCTATCGTACATAAATATCATTGCTTTTTGACCGACATATACAAATATCATGTCTAGAGGTATAAAGAATTCAAAAATTGTTATAGTACACGGTGCTCATACACGTCATTGGTTACGGTGCAATCGGAAAGACATTGAGTAAAGTGGCTCGGCAAGATAAAGTAATGGATAGTCTTGAGATAAGTTATCAAAGAAGTCATTCTTTCGACCCTTGTGATTATTTCTATACGGTCAATTTCCTAGAAGTGTATTTCATGTCTTGATAATGTATCTGTAAAAGTTTACTAAACATATATCTATTATTTATGTATATATATAATTGTTTCGAAAATGCATTAATTCCTCGTGACAATATCAATTCGCACGCATATTGACACATGGAAAATCCTACTCTACTGTGCACCCCCTGATTATATAAGTAATCATAAGTTTATTTATCAATAAAAGTGACAATCAAAAAATTGCGATGCAGTTAGATAAATGTAAAGTTTTTGAATAAAAAATATTTCTGAAAGCCCAACGACTGCAAGTAAGTTCTTCAATCTCTTTTTCAATATTAGTCAATTTTTATCGCTCCCGGGCTCGCTGTCCTTGTCGCTAAATTTTCTGATGATCGTCCTTTTCCTGTGCTTTTCATGCAGAAGAGCACAGACCATAAGATTCTCTCGATGAAGCGCTGCCAATTTTCGTAGTTTACCTCGTGCCATTTCTGCTTCCGCGACAATAAGATTAAAACCGTTATCCAATTTGTCCAATCCGTTACTGATATTAGCGACCATCTCCAGGAGTAAAGCGTTGTTCCGTGCCTCCAGATTAATCTTTTTACTAGTGATGATGACAGCCAATACCAGAGTGACGAGGAGTCCAAGTCCCAATAGGCTTTTTTGTAGGATCGACATCATTTTTCAAAAATGGCCCAGCGACACTGCTGGATCTTCTTTGAGTTTCATTGCTGACGGCGACGTAGAAAAATAAAAAAAAGAATATTCAGTTACTTGCGATATAGCGTTACTAGATATTTAAGGTCACGTTCACTTGTTTATGCAATTTTTATAAATCTGTCAATTATTAATACAAGTCATTGTTTCACTGGGCTTGACAACTCTTTTTAGATTCCGCATTTGAATTAATCGTTTGCAATCAGTCATATTAACAATTAGTTTAACCTTACCGCTTCAGGTACACGACAACCATTGTATTAGATGTCATTTTTTACATTTATTATCAAATCCACAAAGAATTATGTACGTTTAAAAAAAACTGTTTTGATATCAAAGGTAGAAAGAAAATCGCTTTTTTCTTTTTACTCACGTCAAACAACACGTTCCACTTATCTTATCACAGCCAACAGCACGATCCTTTCACGTCATACAACGACGAAACTCTTCGAAAATTAGAGAACGAATGTAGTAGAAAATGCAAAATTTGGAATGTACCAAATACAAAGGGAGTATATAAATTTAAAAGCTCCTACCAAACAGCCCTTCGTTGACTCGACCGAGTGCACGTTGAACAGTGTTTTCTTTCTATAACCTCTTCCTTCTTTCTATGAACTAAAAAAATAAAGAAGTACTTTCCGCAAGTCCAAGACACTTCCGTACCAACAGTCACTCCACTTGGCATTAACTGCTGATAATTATGTTAACCAGCCTGTCCCATTAACACACTGAGGCAGACATGCTGCAACTGCTCACATGATACCCGCTGGAATGTTTCACTCTTTTTAAAAATTCTTAACGAACCGCTGCTCGTCTCGTACGTATTCATTGTTTTATACTTGTTGATCATGTCCGGTGAGCGAGTATCAGAAAAGAGTAACACGATCCACGTGCAGGCGCGGTCTCACGTCACCCTTACCCTTAGACATCCTTTGGGGTGTCCACGAGTAGGTACATCACCGAGTTCGTTATTATACGAGCATCGCCGAGGGAAGCCGAACTTGCCCGAGTCACTCCGTCACGCGTGCGCTTGGTAATCAATAGGTAAACGAATGTGGATCCCGTTGGCGGCATTCGAATTCTTGCGATATTCAACAGGATTACGACATTGGAAGATCAAGCTACTTTTGAGGAGATTTCATGCTGAGATAAGATGCAGGCGAGAATTGAAGCTGAGAATCGACAATTTATTGTCTGACTCGTAAGAAATATTGTCGCGAATAATTTGAATTTGAATCTGAAGAAGAATGCTGAATACTACTTCTCTCTGGTTCTTGCTTATTTTTAACCTGACTTCACCAGTCAACCGGCATTCGCACACGTACATAGATATACTCAGTGGCTGAACGAAGCTATTGAATTTAAAAATACGACTTGATGAAACAAACTTGAATTGAAGAGTTTCTGTTTCCTTTTGTATTAAAATTTGCTAGGCTTCTGTGGTTAACAGGAAGTTTATGATGTAGTTAATAATAAGTTACTTTATAATGATTTTACATTGTCATGCGAATATCTAGACAGATCGTTATCTTGCACGATTGTCACGGTTTTCTCGTTTTTTTGTGTATACAATGATTATAAATTTAAAGGTCAACCGATTTCAAATCGTAACGGCCGAATTATTTGGAACTACCAGAGTCAATGAAAATCCTTTTATTATGTTTAATTGTGACAGGATTTAGAAAAAAAATTACTAGTCACTGTTAAAAGAACTTTTTTTATTTTTCGCCTTCCATTATTCTTTCGTTTTCATATAAAATTTGTAAAATTACGTACAACTTTTTCTTCACTGTACACAACGCGGCGCGATCTCTACTTCACGTTGGGAATTCGCAGTAAGATTATCGCTTGCGCAATACAAACTCATGCCGCGAATGTATGTGAGAAAATATTTAGGCAGCTACATTTGTTTCTATTTTTATGCCATCGCACGATGTTCATTGGAAATTTACCGGGTGCTACTCGGTACAACGGTGTAAAACTGAAAGTTGTACTCCGTTCAGCGATTGCTACTTTAATATTATTCTCCACGTGTAATCTGTCAATCATAATATCAAAATAATCGCAGTGAAAAAAGGCTATCGCTCTGACATTTCAAGCTAGCCGTTCAAATTCAGCCGCGGCGAGACAATAAGAAATGGCTAAGAAGTGGTGAGTGACTTTAATTAATTTTCCTCTAATTCCTCACATTCTGTATCGATAGCTCTTTCAGCGGTACCTCCTTGTAATTTCGACGAGGCAGGAATCTGTTACGAAGAAATAACATGTAAAAATTAAAAGAAAAAAACAGCTACTCAACATCGTTCAGTGTGATCGGTGAGTATTAAAACGTATATGCATTATCGTGCTAAATAAATACCTCCTCATAAATGGTGCAATGTGACGTGGATTAACATCTTTCAGATTAACAGTCCCAAGAACGTAGCTGCCAATGATTCCAAAAACAACAGTTACAAGGGTACCCAAGAAATAATAATACATAAAGGACAATCGATAAATGAAGAAAGGTTCGTCATCAGGATCCAAAGGTGGTAAAGTAGGTGCCGTATGCATAGTTTTATTAAAAGTAGACAGACATTGATCCGTGCTAGTGGGGAGTGGTTCGTATCTTATGATTTTCTTGGCAATATACCACTCTGCCTTGAAGATGATCCAGCTCATAGCAGCCAAAGAGACAATGCCGCCAAACATGACGCCCTTCTCATTGGACCAAGGAACCAAAGTACCCAGCACAAACATGCCAAGAAGAGGACCACCGGATACGGCTCCCATACTGACTGACATATGAAATATATTTCCCAGATTCTCCACGATAAAGACAAAGCCTACTGATATGACTCCAATGATGACCACGGTAATCTGTCAAGAGAATTTCGAGAAATAGAATATCTGGTGACGAAGAGTCTGATGCATCACTGTTAATTGGTGTTTAGTATTGAAAGTCAATTAAAGCCGTTATTTACTTTCATTATAGTGGCTGCCCTGGACTCGCTCTTGAAATTATCTGGTACGAATGGCGCAATGAAATCCTGATATATCGTACCGGCCAGGGTGTTGAGATTTATGCTCATAGTGGAAAGCGATGCACTCATCAATCCGGAGAGAAAAAGTCCTGGAAGGCCAGGAATACCGGCGGCAACGTCCATCACGTAATACGGCAATATTTGATCCTTGCGTACTACATCCTGTATGGATATAAGTAATCGAACGACGGTTTAATAGGTAATTAATCAGCTTGGTTTCATGATTAATTACTCACTCCAGTAGTGAAAGGATCGCACGCGTGATACTTGGCGTAAATTATAAGTCCGGTAAAGACAGATATTAATTTAGCAACTGTCATTCCAAACCCCGTTGCCCACATGGCTCTGTGTATAATAATTACAAGTGTTAATTACTTGGAACAACGAGTGGCACTGATAGCGGCAGCGATTGCATACTTTTTGGCATCGGACAGCGTTGGGACTGATAAAAATTTTTGTATGCTTCCTTGATAAACGCCAAGGTGTCCCGTGAAAATGAATGTATAACCAATTACTACGCTCCAAAAGCTGGATCTTACGAAGGGATCAGGGTCCATACTGAAATTTTCATTGTACTTATTATTATAATTCAAACTGTCAGAGAAAACCAGATACAGGGTCAAACTGTATCAAGATGCATAATGTTATTATTGATAATAATCGAGTCTTACTTGAAGAAAACAAGGCGTTTTCCTTCAGCTGAAATTCGCCAAATTTCGCTGAAGCCGTTCAAATAATTGATTCCCAAGTAAAGAACGACGAAGAGCGAGCCGACGGTGGTTAAGAATTGTACGGTATCCGTCCATACTACCGCCTTGAGACCACCCTGATTGAGTGAAGGAAATTAAATAAGAAAATTAATAAAAATTTAATTCAACTATTAAGCGTCTACGCCAATCTGATTAACTTCTGTCAAATACTTACTATGCTTGTGTACATGATGCACACTATTGATATCACTGGTGCTATCACGTGTATGCTCCACTTAGTGGCCTGTGCAAAGGCCAGGGCAGGTACGTAAATCACTATGGGTATGTAGAGGAATAAGGTGATGGTGAAGAGAAGAGAACAGAGTATGCGTATCGACTTGGTGTACCTCATCTCCAGGTACTCGAATGTACTTGTGATTTGAAGCTCGTAGAAGATTGGGATGAAGATGAAGACATTAATGATACATGTGAAAACTGACGCAAAGATGATCACTGCGTATTGAGTTCCGTATGAGTAAACTTCTGTTGGTATACCAAGGAGTGTGATACCTGACACGTGACTGCGCAAATAAATTACTTAATAAATTATTTAACTACCTTGTACGGTACCTTGCTCATGATAATTATACCTGGATATTTTATAAGCTAAAAACTACATACCTGGCAGTCAAGCTCACAGCTACTGGAATGTAACTCATGGTCCTTCCACCCAAAAGATATTCCGTGGCATTGTTTTGTTTACTGAAGAATCCAAAATAAGTGCCAATCAAAAAGCTCACTAGGAGCATTACTATGAATATACTGTAGTCAACCCAGTCGAACGTGAGATGAGCCATTGACGCGACTGTATCGTTACCGGACCTTTTAATAATTTTTTTAATTATTTTAATATTCAGTACTTTGCAAGAATTTATTTAGCTTTTTTTTTTGATAACTGATATTATCGGTATAGTCGCTTTTTACTTCAGGAAGATGTTCTCATCGGAGTTCAGTTAAGATACTGACAAGGCAGGCTGATTTAGATGTGCCACGATACTTCGGATGTGACATAGTAAAATTCCAGTAAAGGACACAATTTATAACGTTTACTGATAACAAAGATTTGTGATTCTTACGATGGTTTTATTATATAATGAAATAACGTGGCATTTCCTTTGTTCGCGACGGCGTTTTTTTTTTTATAATTTAGTACACCCAGCTGGGTTAAGTCGATTTGCGAGTTCGGTATGTGTTTTTTAACAGATTTTCAAACCATGCTATGTTTACTATAATAGCACGTGGCTTTTTGTAAAATCGTAGACTTATGTATTGTTATACTTAAATTATACTGTATTTCTGTGCTGAACGATGCACGTGCGAATTTTTTATGAAAGATTTTAAAGCCACGTGTGACTCACTGGAGACTTCATTGTTTTCGATCTGTCAAACGAAACACATTGAACTCTTGGAACGATGGTCTTAACCAGGTTTATTAATGTATCGCGCAATCGTAGTCATGGCTAAATATGAAAATTCAATTTTTGCTTATAAAAAAATTTCGATACTAATTTCCATTGTCACAAGAATTAAAAAAAAGTAACTACGCTCAAATAGATTTATGATTCTTTTTTTTTACGGTAAAGTGATAGATTGCCTAATCTCTTTACAAATTAACGTGATATATTGAATAAGTTGTAACGCATTACGAACGTTGCGTAATGAGCAAAGGACGTTTAATTGTTAAAAAATTTTAGATAGAAAATCTACATCGTATTCATGAATGTGTATATTTTTGAATTATATTGTCCAATTCATCTGATTGAATGATAATTAAGTAACTGCAGGCAGATTATTGGAGGAAAGGTGCTAAGACGCTATAGTAATAATTTTACATAGTAAATTCTATCTGAAAAACTGCAACTACTGCAGAGTATTCCTTATTAAATAAATACAATAACAGGTATCTGTATATGGGTCTGCAGTATCTCTCGATAATTGTATGCTCGCTAAATGCGCGCCGAACGGCCTTCTCTTCGACCCGCTTCCGCTAAGATTCTTCCACCCATAGCCTGTACACTCTGTAACTTACCCCCACTTACAGTCAAGCGCGAGGCAGGCAGTGTAGAGTAGTGGTACGAGTATCCGGAAAAGAAGAATAAGTAAAAGAGTAGTGATAACTGGTTAAGTGGACGCGCATTTAGCAAAAGAATAAAAAATTTTGTATTCTGTAATTTACTCACAATACTGCGAATTAGTTATGTCTTTTTCAGATACTTTGAATGAATAAAAATACAGCACAATACAGCAGAAGATTACCCTTAATCAGAAAGATTTATGTAAACTTAATATTAACAAATTACTGCTTCAGTAGCTAAACATATTTTGGGAATTTTTATCTATTTACAATATCTATAAATGTATCCAATTATAGTGTATTCATAATCATTGATATGAGCTAATGGAGAATTTCACTGGGGATGTATCCCTTGGGCACGTTGCCATGCGCCAAATTTAATTGTAACTTAGACCTAACTTAGTGGTTATAATTAATACTAATTTACAATGACAGCATACGAGTATTGAGTAGAACAAATCTGTGATTAATGCAGTCATTGTTATAAAGTCACTGGTTGGATATTCGTCCCTTGAATGTTATTAATCATTAAAAGACCAAGTAAAGAATTGCTAATAATTAAGATAACTTGACATTATCATATTTACACAAATATTTACAAGCTTTGACAAATCCAATGTATATATACAAATTACTTCGCATAAGCATATAAACTTAGAGTGCGAAGAAAGATTTAAGAGGAGTATGTACACAGAATTCTTATGCAGCGATACAAAGAATCGAAGAAACATTCTTTATAAAAGTATTCGATGCATCGAATAGGCAAAAATCAATTTAACAAATGTCAAATAGTAATTGCAAATTATTGATGCTGCAGGAGAGGAATACAAGCCATATCTGATACCCATGCTTCTTCTGAGATGCATCCTAAGCCCAGGATTATAAGATGCAGTTGGTCCACATTGCTGCAACGGTGCATCCCAGAGATTGTCATCTCTTGCACCAAGGAGAAGAGTGTACTGTCCACTCCAGTTAACTCCAACACGTGCTCTTAGACGTAACGTCGATGGAGCTTCTACTGCATGAACAATACAGTTTCTTGGCCAGGAATTTGAGGGTCTACCTTGATTTCCACATCGAACTGCCACCGTGGGATCACCTGGTATCAGAGTGCTCTCCGCCACGTGAAGATCTAATTCCGTTGTTCCTGTAGGAATGGATGATCCTAGAGGCTTCCTGGTGGTCTCCTCATAGCGTTGATTACCTCTGAGCATGGCGGTAAACGATTCCGCCATTGAGGGTTGTGCATTTTGCAAAAGATGACGATACGAGTCTTCCTCGTCTAAACTTCTTTTCGTTTTAAAAATTCCTTCTGTCTTCTTATCAGGATCATCCTTTGATGGTGAAGCCATTAGCGGATTTGAGGTTATAATTTCTGATAAATCAATCGCGGAGTCTTCTTTTACTTTGTTTGATGTATTACGCAAATGACTTGAATCCTTATGCACATCAACTATGGCGCTCACTGAGGTTCCTTTAGCTTCCTTAATTTCTTCAATGGTGGGAAGCATCTCTTCTTCCTTTCCACGTTTCATGCCGTACATGTCGAATATCTTACGCGCCAATTCCTGGGTCATCCATTCCTCAAGAGCCTTTTTCTGTCTCAAAGACTTCATCAAATAAAGGTCTTCCTTCGAGTCGACCTTGACAACATCTAGTGGATTTTGCGTAAGATCTTTAAGGTCAGTTGTATCCTTAATGAAACTCCTTTTCTTCCTATACAAATTTCTTACATTTTTAGAGTCCGTTCCTGTATAGTCTGCATTATTAATTGATAACAAAGCTAAGGAGTCTGGATAGACTCTCTCGATATCATCCAAGGACAAATTGCTATCGGCATCTGCGTCTGTTCTGTCGCGTCGATGTCTTCCAGCTCTCTGAACGAAACTTCCGGCATCACTGATGGCGTACAGGAACATAGAACATCTAGGATCCGCATAATAATCCCATCGACCAGTCCACAGCTTGTCACCGGAATAAATCTGTAATTGCCTCTTGATCCAAAGGCCATCAATAAAGCTTTCGCATGTCGAGCTTAACCAAGCTCCGCCCAAGAGTGCCGGAAGTGCTGCCACCTCGTGTAAAACTGGAGGACTGGTTTCCGTTCCCCGAGCAATAGTACTGCAGACCAAGCATCCACTTGTCTGTTAAACGAATAGAATAAAAAGACTTTTACAATCCAAGGCAATATGTAACCCACAGCAATGTTTTATTTCGTCGGCCTCATATTTACCGTATCTATTCGCAGCAAAGCAGCAGGCTGCAAAGACGTTGGTCTGTGAGTTTGACGAGATGGAACATTCGGCGGTAGACTAGCAAGAAAGAGTTCAACTCTTGGTTTCCCGCTAGACCCAAGACCAAACCCTGTAGAGCTCATGGGCTTCTTTTGAACTCTAAGAAGTTTTAATTCGTTGAATTCAATACCCAATGGCTCCATGCAATTGATCCCACGATGATTTCGCGACGGCGGATGACCTTGCAGAGAATTATAACGTGGACCCTCCCAAAGAGGATATCCAAGTCGATGCTGTTCGTAGATCAGCTGTGGCACGTAGGGACGCCATCTTGGCTGTGGGCTACAGGACACATTTACACGATGTCCAAACTTATGGGCAACCTAAAACACAGTAAAATATATTATATTTCTGACAAGAATATTTGCGTATATGTGGCGCAATAAGATTATCTGTATGTAAATGTAGTTATATGCGGCAACGACTTATAAAAAATCTGATTAAAACTGAGATCTATTAGGGATCATGAAATTACATGTCTTCATTTTAAATATTTACCAGCTAATTTATATTGTATTTTTGCAGTACACTGAGAACTTTAATTAGTACTGTTACATTTGAAAACAATAAGCAAAGTTAAATTATTATCTGTATCACTTTCAAACAAAAAAGTATGTCATACGTGGAATTCGCATGTCTTGTTAGGAACGAATAATAAATTTCAAATGATCGTATCAGATAGTAAAATTAAATTAAAAAATAATCATCCTAACGTTACCGTACAATTTTAAATTCTGATAATATTACGTTTTCTGGAGTTTACGTCCGATAAGATAACAGCAATCTTACAATTAAATATTAAACTTGGTAAAGAAATATCAAGCGTCATTATAAATATTAACTTAACGCTTTTGAAGTTTCTCTCGTACGTTTAACTGTTTATCGGTTCAACATGCGTATGGAGGCGGGTATACCTGTAAATGAAAAGTAAGAGAGGGAGAAAAAATTCCAAGACGTACGAAACAAATCTTCGCCACGTGGCATATAGTCTTTTCTAATAAAAGATTTCCTAATATCCTGACATATCTTTCCCGAAAGCAAGTAACGAATTTTTAATTATTTAAATGTTAACGAGCTTCCTTCTTTCCTTTTCTTATGGCTGTGTCCGCAAGGGATAACTTACGACAATTGTACGGTGCCGTTATGGTAATTTTAATTAAAGTCATAAATAATTAATAACTTAATTACCTGTCGATTCAGAGGGACCACGTGCACAGTGTCCAGGTGAATCCTAGCTTCAGTGGCGCCAGGCGTCACGACGGAAGGTGACAGAAGACGAAGAGTACCTCTGGCCGTGACAGTATGCGTCGCGACGCTACATGATTCCTCTGCATAATGATGTCTCATGAGAAAGAAAGTACCATTTTCAAAGAAAGTATATTTCCTAATAACGTACTCCGGTCCTGTTCTAATTTCGCATCTGTGAACAAAAGTGAATAATCAATAATAACGAAAAAAAAGAAGAAAAAAAAGTATAATTTTCCTATATTATATATATACTATGTTTTCCATAACTTCCTCTTAAACCTAAAAATGTGTAAACACATGAAAATCCCCATAAGTTACAGTCTAACAGACGCATTCTTTATATTTTCCTCTGTGAAAGAATATCCTTTGTTTAGGTAAGGCAACATATACAGATAGAAAATTTAGAACAAGATCCTTGAATACTCAAGGACTGTGTTTCGTCAAAGGATCAAGTACCAACGTCCGAAGACTTCAAAAGTGAATTCACAGGCCTGAAGGAATGTCAGGCCCAAGTGGGTCTATGGTGTTCTGCAAAGTTTCGGCCTCGTCCGGAGCTATGTGCAAGAATCCTGCATCAACGACATAAAATGGAACCCAGACAAAAAGTAAGAATGACCATGTTCGAAAGACTCGCTAAGAAAGTTCCTGTCATAAATAACTGAAGTGTCTCTTCTGTCATCTTTAGGAGAAGGAAGTCTCCTACCTACATCATAGGAAGACAAGAATACCTAACCTGAAAGATCATCCATCACTTTACTGGCATATCAAGTGAAATCGTTCCTATGTAATCTGAGGATTAATAATTCGTAAACGTATAAATCAAAATTACGATCGTCTGTGAGTACTTGGTCAGAGATGAACATAACCTCTTGTAAATCAATTATGCATCAATTTAGAGATACGTATCCGATAAATCAATAGAAATCGATACTTGTCAGATTCCCCGATTAAATTATTCAGAGAGTAAAATAGAGTTTCAAATAACAGTACCAACGTTCCAATACAAAAGATATTGACGTGTAAACAATTATTTTTTATAAATTTCAGTCTGTCAGATAGTTTGGAGATGACCAAGATGCTTCCGGAAGATAACTATTCCCAAGATATGTTCAGATAAATATTTTTCATGAATATATTCATATATATACCCAAGATCTGATCATAAGATAATTTTGACTTACTCTTGCGATAACCAAGTGGCGTACAAACGAGATGGCGTGTTATCCGCAACGGTTGCACGATCGGCCAAGATTGTTTCCTTGATGGCGGCCTCGCACTGATCACCAGCCCTGTCCTGGTTCCATTCGGTCGTACCCAAGGAACACGTTCCTGCAACGTGAAAAAACAAAGGCTGCCTTGGAATATGGACCGAGATGGAACGATAAATTCGTGTCATATCTCCCGCTCGGATTTTCTGTGTCGAGCACCTCATGGGGTCCGTAGGGTCCATAGGGTTCATGGGGTCTCTATCGGCAGGTAGGACCCCAATGCCCACACGCTGGGTCTACCTTGGAGATTTAGGGCCTGACAGATTCGTAAAAGATAAATACCCAGCTATATTGGATTATCTCGGTCTCCAGGACGCCACCCTCTGCTACCTGGACAATCCACGTAAGGCCCAGGTGGCGAGCATTGATTCTAAACGATAAGAATTTCCCTTTTGGGACCGGTGTCATTTTTGTCATTCTCTACTCTTTTCACAATTCCTTAGGACCGATGCCAAGCAGTGAAAACGATGCCGCAAGATTTTGGGTCTTACGGTAACACATTTTAACTACGTCGAACAGACCACAAGGGAATTTTTCAAAATTCCCACAGACTACATACAATTTTCTTTTCAGATTTGTACAATGGAAACAATATTCCCGAATGCTGCTAAATTATCCTCTACCCACGAGACACGTAATCCGAGTCTCAGAACGATTGATTCGTCGACCTATGAACTCGCAACTTTGTCAAAAATTCTCATAAATTTGAAATTAGGCAAAAATGAGAGAACCCACTGTGAGCTTCTATTTGGTAAATATAGGAAGTAGATGTAATGAAAATTAATGACCCAAACCCTTGTTCTAGGGTTACAGTGGGGTCTGGCATAAGGCGTAGTCGACTGGAAATACAAATCCTTGGAAAAGAAAAGAAAAAACCAGGCTGAGGGACTGTCGCTCTAATGAAAACAGGGGAAAAAGAAACGAGTGCATCGTATATCCAGAAATGCAACTGCAGCCATGAACGACTCCTAAGTTTTCTATTCCCACGACTGTTTGATATTCGATCGCATCGGCTTCCTCGCTTTTTCTTTCGTTCCATCTCATCCAGCCTTCTGGCTCTCTATCTCTTTTTATCACACAATTTTATCTCTTCTCCCTCTCTCGCTTCACCTTTCCTTCCCCTTATTGCTATTGTTTCAATTGGTATTCCAGCTGAATCGAATCTGCCTCGACGTCCCTTTACGACGCACGTGCAGTTATGCATCTTCACCGATCTTCGACAATGCATTCTCCTCTTTTAGTTTTCAGTTACCGATCTTATCTATCTGCTGGACTGTTAACAGGTCGACAGAGACGCGGTAGCCACTTGTTCAAAACATATTTAGAACTTGTTCCAGCATAGTCTATAATGTACCATGACAAATTAGTATATATAGCACAGCCCTAACAATTGTAAAAGTTGATCTACCATTTTTGGATGGAGCTACAGCATTTAATTTACCTTGAATGGCAAACATTGATTGAACCAAGTACGAATGGTGAATTGTAATTCTTAAATTGGATTCGATAAAAGGTACGACTGACAGGATATAATTACTGTTGAGATTAAAAAATAGTTGATTGTATTTCAGATAAACTTCACGTGCTAGATACATTTTATAAAAATTCAAGAAGTCTTACTCGCCTACCTGGAGGAACTTACAATTAATCCAATTCAATCGAGTATAACGGCCAAAGACAACAGTCAGAGTCTGACAATCAAAAATAGAATTACTAGAACCGTCGCGATAAATAGATCAAAGACTGTGCTTAAAGCGTGCTTAATTACAGGCAGTGGAACCAATCGAAGTAGCTACTTGGTAATGATAGAGATCATTCAAAAGGATTAATCAGCAGTATTGGTCGCTATTGATTATGTTAAAATTCAAAGTAAGTTGTATACCTTCACGATCTTGACTTTCATTTAAAAAGGTAATTTTGAATTTTCGCCCAATTGATTATTCATTTTATGTTTTAACACTCAGAGGATACTCACCCATCAGGATCAGACGAAGACTCAGGAGAATTATCCGTGAATGCTTCATCGTGGAATTCACTGACAAATAATTGATCCGGATATTAATCAAGAGTAATATGACATAATGAATCTTTGGAAAACACAGGAAAAACACAGCTGCAGTAGCTGCGCAACGACACGATGCACGTTGCAACTGCACCGAATAGACTAAAGCGAATGAGTACTCTAAGGAACTCTCGTCCCTTATAGAAGCCTACCCTACCTTTATGTAGTTTCGTCCCCACTCTCAAGGCCCCATGAATGTTTGTAGGCCCAAAAACCAAAAGCTCTCCTTTCGCTTGAAGCCCTTTGAGAACCCGCTGTGAGGGTCCGGGCATCTTACATAGATTTATATACCCCGTGTTTCGAGATTCTCTGGAACCCATTTTGTACCGGGCAGCACTGTTTCCTCTTAGGTCGTATATATACGGAGGCACGTTGGTGGTCGGAATTTTTTATTTATTTTTTTGGACTCTAACGTCTCTGTATACTCAAGGAAATGATACTTTCTTTGGACAAGTTAATATCGTTTGGATTCAATGATTTTATTCTCAGTCATTTTACGATTTTATGATCGTATACCATGAGCGTTTATTACCCAAATTCATGTGAAATTATTTAATTCTTCATTTGAAAATTAATTTATACCGATATATTTTCAGCGATACAGAGCGATTTGACGTGGAAAAATATTTGAATTTTCGTAATTTTAGTACAGCATTGCCTAATGTTTTATTACGGTCTGTTTAGAATATTTGAAAAAATCGATACCTGGATTTCAAAAATTGAGTCATTCCCTCGAGTGTGATAGAACTGTAGATTTATGCCCACATAGAATTTACGCTTGTAAAACCTTTTTTCTTTTTTTTTCGTGGGACACCCGGTAGGTGCATTGAGGTAAGTCTTTGCTTAAGCTCAGCCTAACTCGCACCTAAGGGAGGTTTCTGCACAATGCTTCAGTCGGACGGACAACTATATCCTAGGATGAGAAAGATGCGAGGGTAGAGAGTCTTTGTTGGCTCCAATGAGCATTGTTAGAAATTTTCGAGTTTGACTCTCGCTCGACGATTTGCGACGCGTGAATAGATTCTGATTGAGAAATCTTGCCTGGGTGGTCACTCGAGCTGAAGGGGAAAAAAGGGAAGAAGAAAAAAAAAGAAAACATCTGCCAACCCCGCAAAATTTAACGGCCGTTTAGCGGAAATTGATTTGAACGCGTTATACCTTCTACCAAAATGGGATCATTGTTGTGACTCTGAACTGACTTTGTCATCTCATTCTACTAACTTCTATACAAATATATATATATTCCAAATTTGGTATATCTAGGATCATCATCCGTCATAGAAATTCTTTAACTCATATATTTTTCAGATATAAAACTAAAAAGAAAATCCACCGTTGAATTTGATTGGGTCAACGAACCGGTACTAAATGGATGTGACCAAGAAACACGAATGGCTATCTATTATTCGAAGATTGGCCACGATCAGCATAGTATCAAAACATAGAGTAGTACGTGTTGCTGCGTCAAGAGATATAGAAAGAACGCCAAGCGGAGTGATTGGTAACAAGAAGTAGAAGTGGGTTTGTGTCTTGGCTAAAAAAGAAATTTAACAAACCGTTAGCGGGCGAATTGTTTGCCGAACTTTTCGCCATTGAAAATAAATAATTATGGAGTTCAAGAGACTCCGGGAATTCCGTTTAAATACGCCTGAGCTGTTTAGCGTAGTAGGATCCTTTCTAGATGAACGTTCTAGATTTTACTCAAATGTTCTAGAACTTTTGTTCCATAATTTGATCTTGGTGAAAAGCTGTTGAATTTTGTATATTGAAGTAAAAAGAGAGTAGATTTTGTAACAAATATCTCACGAATTAATATCTAATTAATAACTCAATATCTACGTTGTCGTTGGGACGATTAATAATGTAACTCTCCTTGAGAATTAATAATTAGTTGAACAAAAATCTTTTTCCTATTTTATAGATTTCATCCTAAAGTGGTCCAGATCTATTCGAGATAATGAAACGTTCCAGATTCGCAGCCGCTTACCAGGGGCGTATCTTTGAGGTCGCCGCCTTCCACTGTGTTCTCCATAATGGCCGAAAGAATGAAAGGAAGGAAGAGGTTCACATTGGGTCGGTTTGACTTTACTCTTGGCTGGTGCCATCGAGTAAGAGCCACTTCTTGGGCACTTTCATTGTTCTTCTATCTGCCAGCAGTCACCAACGGTCTCGAACGTTGTCCGTGGAAACTTCGATTATTATACAACAGTCCAGAGCAAAAGAAAATTATCCTTTTCTTGTACGAGGTTTTGTAAACGTTTGTTACGTCTCGGGGGGGACTGTAAGGAACCGACAGCAGTTTCGAACGTTGCGATCTTTCCACTGGGTATCCAGTGTCGACAGTGTCGTGGATTGGTATAAAGCAGTTGACTGGATCATTCTGACTGATAAGACCTATCAGCATCCCGGATCCTCCGACGTAGACAAGGAAATTAATAACGTGAGTATTTACTCATTTTTATACTCTTGTACCATCCACGTGGAACTGTTTACATTTCTAGTTTCACCTGTGACAGATAATGACGTGTAATCAGTAAATTTTATCTAATATTAAAATCATTTAAAAATTAACCTTCAATTTTGAATACCGTTCTACATTACTTTATCGACCGAATAAAAATTCAAGTGAACATTATTTACTTGATAAACAAGTCACACTTTAAACCGAACGCAGTTTTTTGTCACATAAATTTTGAACGCCACGTGAATAACGTGTTTCCTTAATGAGTAAAATTTGACAAAGTTGTCAAAACTTTGAGTAACTTATCGCGAGTGTGTGACAACACAGGAATCTTGTTTTGCACAAAGATATTACAATACAAGAAAGGGTGACAGTGCGCAGCTGATCGATCATTCCGTGAAGGACCGAACAGTGTTGAAAATCCAAACTAAAATTCTTTGGAGAAATTGCAAAATTCCCGCCATTCGGATCAGCCAAGCGCAAACAAGCCGAGAAGCGAATCAACATTGAATTGAACATTAGCATATAAGAGCGAGACTAGCTGACTCAACATTATCAAAACTCTCATATATATATATCAAACACATGAAATCATGTAAATATAAAGATAGTCATTAACAAAATTCTCATTCGCACATAGTGAAATTATAAATTTAAATACGCGCATAATTTTCTCTTACAATTAAAATTCATTGATCTCTCGTCATAAGAAAATAATAAAAGTTATCACACGAGCTATACTTGAGCGTCATAAAAATATAAAAGTAAAAGCAATCGTATCTCTATGTGATTTCTAACCTCTTGTAGAATATCACGAGTCATTAAGAGATCATCGATTTAGAATTGAATGTACCATTAGCATAGTACAGTATCCATCTCTTCACTTGTTTGCCAATCTGTTTCCTCGTTCTGCGCAGGAAGTATGCGTTGCATACGAATCGTATGTAAAATTGTTAAGACACCACGTATGCACGTGCGTACATAAGAGACAAGTGGAATTGCATGAGAAACAAGAATCCGCAATTCAAATTACAATTACGGGAAATGTGGAAATTTCAACGTCGTTATAAATTCGTCGCTTCACGTTGCCGTACGAATTTTAACACGCGTCTCAAACAACCCGTGGCATTAGACAGTCTTAGGAGCAAAAAATTCTCGCAGAAATACATTTCTTACATAAAAGCCATTGAACCGACGTATCCTCGACATTGACAAGAGGCCAAGTATAATATAGAATAAATGACTCTCACGCTAACAAAAAATGTTCTTCGATTCGATCTAGAAACGCGTGATTTTATTCGGATTAAATTCAACAACACATCTGCGCATGCGTGGAACAGCTTTACTCCGTTCTCTACAATGTTTTTACTTAGAATCGAATACATGCAAATTGTAACGGTTAACAATTAGCTATTTTAATTCGCAAAATTATTCCGGAACGTTGCCAACGTTAAGTACATGAAAATTAAGAGGCTAAATCCTACGTAAAATATGGGTGAAAGTAGTTTGATACGCTGAGACTATTTACAACGCACTCGGAACGCAAGTCAGGAGTAAAATGGTGTAAAAATGTGATACATCAGGCAGGAACAATTAACCTTAATTAGCGTCAAGTAATTAATACCAGAGTGGTATGGACAATGAATTTTTTAATTTTCCTAATACAATAACGTCACCGCGTTTTACTATATGCATATTAAGCTTAATTATCAGTGTATCAGTCAGCTGTTTCTATCTACCTGAATATCTATAGTTTCTGGGTGTTGCTACAGTACAGTATCTACACTCCTGGTGACTGTCAGGCGCGTCTTATATCTAGTTTCTTGGCACGCAATTCGCTTGGACGCTTCAAATTAAGCGAGTCGTTGTCCCCCGTTCAAATTATGCTTCCTAGTTTCACTGGAGGATTGTCGTTGACGAGTAACGTAGCAAGGAAGACGCATTCATGCTCTGTTTCAGCAGGCGCGAATTCACCGAGTTTCTACAGGATGCGACTCTCGAGATATTTTAATGGCGCGTGCACATAGACCACAAGGCGACGACCCGATATGCGATGTATGAACTCTTGATACTAGAAACTGATACAGGTCTTATTGAAATTGTTTTATTCGTCTGCGCAGAGCAATGAGTACATTTTGCAATGTGACAAGTGTCAATAGATCTTGTATACGAAAGCTATAAGCATATAATATTGTTATTTGGGGAATAATCCACTAAATAATACTTGCCACGAGGACAGTAAAGGAATTTAATTATTTCTAGGTACCTTTTTCATGCGATTGACAGTTCTTATTTAATTTTTATATTGAATGGTTGAATGCGAATTTTTAATAATTAAAGCAACACATCAGCTAAGCTATTTATGTCTTATTTTGTATATTCTTAATGCGAGTCTCTCTGCGGAAGTGTAACTTATGTAATGACGGATGTCACTACACGCTGCGCCCTACAGACCATGGCCAATTTAATTCGGCTTTCTTCCTTGGCATGAATATCTTTCTGTGCGACTTTTCATAATGGATGATTCTTCTTCTTTATGTAATGTCACTTTGATGTAGAATGCAAGTAAGGTGCTGGATGTCAATTACATTGTGGCTGATTGTCTCGGGTGCATCGCAGACACACGCTTCCATTGGTGGGTGGGAAGGATGCAGTGGAAGACTGGAACGTGCACTGGATGCACTTCACAGAGAATCATCGCGTAGAATTCGAATAGACGACGAGGACGCTGGTATAATTTATCAGCAGGAATTGCGATCAGCTCCTTTGGAAATGTCTGTGTCTCGTATTGCTGTTAAGGTACCAGTCTCTATTTTGCTGATTCAGTACTCTTCTTTACTCTCTGATTGTTAGTAGCTGATTGATTGTACAAAATAAAATTATTTTTAGCTACCACAAGATTTAAGGGTCAGAGGAAGTCCATGGGCTCACGTGGATCGTTGCATTTATGAACCAAACAGCAATTCTCTTGAGACACGTTTAGTATTCAATGATTTATCAGTTTCCGGTTTGGTATCCCTGCTACCAAGGGATTATCGTGCTCCAATACCAGCTGAATCCTGTAGAATGACTTTGAGATTGCGTCGAGCCGGTATAGAGTTCTACACAAGTCCAATTGCCAGGGGCAGAGGCCAAATGCGTATCCGTACCGAGTCCAGCTTCTTAGAGCCTAGATTTGCCTCCATTTATGCATATGGCTGCCGACCTACTCGACTGGATAAACAAATTAAAAGGCAGGATAAGTGGCCGCCACAGCAACCCTTGAATACCCAGAATACTGCTGATGATGAGGTATTTCTCTTTTTATAAATAAATAATATTCCAAAGTATCCTTTTTTGAGAGGTTTCCTCATGTATCCATGGCGAATTTTGTAGTTGACAGTGGTGCCAGTATCTCCGGGTGATAACTATGAGGCTGCTGAACCAAGAGAATTGGTAGGTGCCTCCAAGGAAGTAGATGTCGCTATTGCTAATGAAAGCAGACAAGTTCGTGCACTGTACATGCCAGAAGCTCGTTTAGGTCTCTGGAAAAAGAATGATTGGATTACAAAACCATCTACAAGGACAAAACGATCCACCAAGGAGATAACATCGGATTTAGATATTGAATTAGATACAAAGACATACCAAGGAGAGTCCACCAGGAGTCGAAGATCTGTCGAGGACATCACACCGAGAGACTTCGCCTTAGCTTTGGCCAAGAAGGCTAGGTCCCTTCTCATCGACAACCAGAATACGTCTCAGGTCGTCAATGGCAACCTGGATTCGTCGATTTCGCTTCACGGAAAAGATCCACGGTCCACCAAGTCTAATAACGTGGATGATCACGTCTACCAAAAGGCAGAATCCATAACAAATTACAAGCGGGAAACTACGGAAACACCTATTCAAGAGAATCCTGGGGAAACAAGAGAGCTCCTATTGGAAGAGGATATAGATGAGGTACCTCTGGCTGCTTTGGAATCCGAAGGCCGTGGTTGGCAGTCGAGGGAAGGAGTTGCCAGAGAAATGGAGGACGTCTTCCTCAGAGGCGCCAGTCAGGCTCTCACCAGCTACATCGAAAGACAACTTCATCCTGCTATCAAGGAGACCCTCATGCTTTCTATGGGATACACGATTAGCTATGGATAAAATACAATTATTCTATTTATTCTGAATGGTTATATCGACTTGATTTTGAATCGGTATTCATATTTTTTTTAACGATTAAATTATTTGGATAGACACATGATCGATTATGTGCGGTTACTTCTATCGTAACGCGTATGTGTTACAACAATGGGATTTGTTAACTGTTTATTTTTGCTCAATACGTTCGTTTAGTTTCACAAGAAAATTTCTTTCTAACTCATTTGACTGAATTTGCACTGTTTTTGAAATTTCGCGTTGACTCCTCTACTGAAACTACACTTCAATTATTTTGTACATTTTTCTTTTTCAATTGAATATGCTAACATGTTCAATAGTATATTAGTAACTTTACCATAGAAATCAATAGGTCTAGAGACTAAGAAAGTGCAATGTACTATTATCAACATAAAATAGATATTTATTTTAGATTAGATATACCTTGGATTGTATTCGCTGTGTTATTTTACAAATATAACTTAGCAAATATTTATTTGAGTTTCTACTTATGTTCTACTATTATTAACAAAATTCCACTAATAAATATGGAACATAACTTATTAAGTCTCCATCATACAAAAATTATAAAATTTTTGGTAAGCAAAAGGAGGACAGATCTTTATATAGTTATACAATATGGACCCCACGCCTTAACAAATTATTAGATAGGAACTTCAATGAAACCAAATTAAACATTAATATTCAATTTTCAAATAAATCTCTTGGCTTAGATTCATAATGAAAAATGATTTTTGTATATAACAGATTATTCAGATAGATTTTCCTTCCATAAATTAGCATCACACATGAAACGGTATTAACGTTATTCATACAAGTAAATTACACTAGCAAAAGTACCACAGATACATGACAAATAAAATATCCGAATATACACCTAAATTCATTAATATTTTTAATTATAGTATCCATACAATTAAACTTTATGGATGAACCTCATTTTTCTAACCGACTTAATAAATAAGAATATCTATCGACTGTGAGAATATCAGATTTACAGCAGTCTGGTATACAAGTATAAATATTATATAGCCTGTTTATTCAAGAATTTTCATCAGCGTATGTATATTAAAAGAAGAAGAACTTGTTCATAAACTGTAAAATGTAAAGCTGTAGTAGCAGCAGCCTTCAACTGACTTGGCCACAGACCTTTGAAAAGACCTTTTATACCTTCCTCCTTCGCAGTCATGATTAAACAATGTACCATTCCTTTACACCGAAAGAATTTGCCAAAACCTTTCCTACCATGTTCGAAGCCTTGAATTTGCAATCTTTTTCTGGATAAATCTAGAGGATAAACAACTGTCTTGGCTATGAAACCAGCTGCACTACCCGCCATTAATGAATTAGAGATCTTTGTTGTAGACTCATTGAAATGACGTTTATACAAATCAGTAAAAAATTCGTAACAGACAAACTGTAAACCGGTGTGTGGTGCTATCTGCAATAACGTGGGCCATAATCCACGAAAAAATCCTCTGTAAGATTCGGCTCGCAATATTTCCCTACAAAAAAACATCCTTTTACTTTATCAGAATTGATTACAGCCTACATTATGCTTACTGATGAGAATGTAGGATTCCCTGATACACTCGATGGTTTGATGACTGTGCAACTAATCTTGTTCTCACTGTATCGAATGGAAAGGATGTTATTGTTGCTACCGCACCAGCAGCTGCACCAGCTACAAAACTCATTGAGTGCTTCCAATGATCTACTGGCAATCTATCAGACAACTTTATAAACATGTGATAGGAGTAGAACTGTAAAGTAAATGAAAGCAATCTTTTTATGTGAAATGAAATAAAGGAGATTCAAAGAATTAAAGTTATTTTTCATTTTTTACTTGACTCATGCCGTAGACAATGGATAATAATTGTGCTGGAATATGACCTTTCCATAATGCTGATATACCTTCTTCTTTTAAAATAAGATACACTGCTTGATGCATAGACCGATACTTGCTTACATGATGTTCAGTTATTGGCTCCACTTGTAACTAAAAATATAAAATAGCAATTTTTGTGAATAATAGGTGTTAATAAAGTTTTTCACTCTTCCTATGTACCTGAAACCTGATTTTTAAAACGTCTAATGGTTGACACAAGAATCTTGTTATACAGCCACTCACAGCACCAGCAATTGCATAATCAGAATTTGGTGCTGAATTTGTATTGGAATCTCCCTTCGTATTATATAGCATTATGTCAACCTATTACAATAATGATATTAACATATATATAAACTAATCAATATAGGTATAAAATTTCATTAATATTATAATCAATTAATCTTCTAGTGCTACAAGAATATAATGTAATCGCCCATTAATCGTAACTCTCATTTTACTGCAACATATGAAAATACTTTATTTACTATAAAACAATGTCTTCGATGGCCCACCATCGTCATACTACTTATCACTCGTTCCATAAGAAAAATGTTGTTAAGACCATACTAACTTGCATACCGACTACAAAACCTAGCTTAACTCTAAATAACCAAGTTAATAAATGAAAGGACAAGAAATGAACAATATAAATTGTCAGCTAAGCAATGTCAATCATCCAACTAATACCTGAATATTTATTATAAAGAATTTACTCTCAATACGACTGACCCATTCATACAACTCGATAATATAAAACGAATGACACAACCATCACACATATTCTAACTGAAAATACATTATCATAAATTGCACACAAAGTCCAAGGAATAGTTTATAAAAGTCTTATCAAACAGGTGATTACAGGTAAACATAAGATATTTACAGTGTATCCTATGAAATTATGAATTGCACTTTTCTAGTACACAGTTTAAACATACGGTACAATAGTTTCAAAAACGGTCTTAACGAATATTAAATCAGTACTTTAACTGCGCCGCATACACTTGCTGTCACAACAAATCTTATTGACAAAAGAATAAGCGATCGCACCAGTGAAAAGCTCGGCGTCTTCTACGCATGGGAACATTAGGACTTCTTTTAGTAAGTATGACAGACACAACTTAAATAGTTTATACTAAAAGAAAAGTTACGTTGCCTAACAAAAAAACAGTTGCCACAATTCGGTCTTCTTTAGAGTTTTAAATAGCCACATTATACGTAAATTAATTGAGCGAATTATGTAAGATAGGTTGTGCGCCGGCATCGTGCCGTACACGCGGCAAAATTGATTTATACATTGCACTAGTGTAATACCAACATATGGGAATTACTGCTCTATTTATTATCAATTAACGATAGCAATTTGCCTGTCTACAGGCGTAACTGAATTTTCACTTGTCACTAAAAATCTGCCGTACAATATTTTGATATTTGAAAACCAAAATGTAGGGCTTACGGATTTATTTTATAGAACCCTGATGTAGTTTTGTTGAACACAGTCTATCTGTGAATATGACATCAAATATAAGACTTTTACATTGATGATTTTATATTTAAAAAGTAGTTGATATTTCCATCGTATACTTTATTCGCGAATGAACTGGCCGCATCCAGCATTTTTAGCGTGAGCGACAATGAGGAAGAATAAAATAAATTATTTATTCAACTTGAATGCGGGAGCTTCAATTTGCTAATTCTTTCATAAGATATTCTATACGCATTTACACCAATAATCCCGTTACGACGATCAACATAGTTGGGTTAGTCTACAAGAATTCGTCTTGTTCGAGGCACTGATTTTATTACTGAACGTTACACACGATTTTCTGACTATTAAAATTATATAAATTTAATACCACTTTAATCTAATTTCTTTTACATTTATTTATAACAAAGCCTAGATTGCATTTATTTTAATACGATGGTGTTAACAGTATTACGAATTTTTTTATTATTCCTGTGTAGCAATGCCGATGCGTTTTCTGCAAGTAACTTGAAGTTCTCTCTTCCTAATACCATGCATTCAGTATTACGGGACATTGGTAAGATATTTTTGTAACTTTTACATTAAATAATTAAGGTAGTATAAATATTTTAGTGCAAATTATACCCGAGGAACTAAAACTGCTACAAGAATCCTCTCAAGATCCGGAAGTACGTCCTGGTTTATTTCAAGGCGACATGGCTATGTCTAATGAAGTAAGATTGAGTTGGTTGCCTAATAATTACCAGCTTTTAATTAAACATAGTTATTCAACTTAATTAATATACCTCTAGAACCTTAATTACTGGCGGATAGGCTTACGCTGGGATGTCTTTCCTGATAAGCTTTGGAAAAATCGGACAGTTCCTTACGTTATAAGTCCCTTGTACGGTACATATATTTGTTATAATTATTAACAGAATCACTAATTGTAATATTAATTAATAAAACTGCAAGCTGTAATATCCTTATAGATATACCCGATTACGTGACGATATACAAAGCCATCACTTATTTGAATTACATGACATGCGTGAAATTTGTACCTTGGAACGGCAAAGCACCGGATTTCTTATTAATTTGGCCCATTAAATATCCAAAAGGGTAAACAACAACGATTGACTTAAATATATCTTAATCTAATTTGATATCAATTTAATCCAGTTGCTGGTCCTTTGTCGGGAAATTCGGAGGAGCACAAATACTCTCCTTACAACCACCGGACGAGAATGGACCTAATTGCCTTGGTGACGAGGGAAAAGCAATTCACGAATTGATGCACGCATTAGGAATATTTCATGAGCAGAATCGAGCTGACAGAGATGCATTCGTCAAAGTGCATTTAGAGAATATAATTCCTCGTAATTAATTAAACAATCTAATAAAAATTACAGCAATGCCATTGACATTTGATTACCCTTAATCGTCCATTCGCTTGCTCCACAGAATTTCGCATCAATTTTGATAAGCAATCATTGGAGAACACGACATACAGCTATGAGTATGATTACAAGAGTATTATGCATTACGGATGGAATTTCTTTAGCGTAAATCCAGAGAAGCCAACACTGACACCAACAATGTCAAAAACAACACTGGGTCAAAGAAAAGCCATGACTAAAACAGATTGTTTGAAAGTAAATGATTTGTACAGCTGTCTGAAAAAGCCAGGCCAGGCACGCAGGTATTATAATATCTGCAAGACACTTGGTTTGTAAATATTTATCAATGACATTAAAAAGATATTAATTCCCTAGTGATCCAGTTGTTTGAATAATTAATCCCTTGTTCTAAAACATCCTAAACTCTTTTAGGTACTTCCGGATGATTCACCATTGTTTCCACTAGCATCTATTAACTTTTTCAATTCCATATTCCTCGACTCAATTTCATTGAAGTCCACGCAGGGCAACGTCACCTCTGAGAACGGCCAGATATCATCATTCTCATCAGGATATGTCGGGTTCCAATAATTATCTATGAGAGTCTGTAGACTGTCGCCCCAACGACTGTTTAGGATGAACTCCAGGGTGGTATCCTGTGGCAGAAGAGGATGACCTTCCTCCTTGAGAGATTCTAGCTTCTCCATGAAGCGTACCTGGAATATTTAATGATGAGATACTAAATACTGAATTAAAGTACACGAAAGAACTCACAGTACTGCTAACGTTAGACATCCTTAGCTCGTGATATAATCTGTAAAGACCGACGACTGTCTCCTTGTAAATCTTTGTAATATTTTCAAAATTATCTTCCATGTTCACTAGGACTGCATCGGCACCAGCAGGGTTGTACGTGATGACCCTCATGGCGTACCACCTATCGAAAAAACGATTTCGGACGTCGGTCTGAACCGGAAAACACCTGGAGACACCAAGGCAATTAGGATGAATGTTTTGGAAGCTTAGACACAGTTGAAAAATTTCGTCCTCTGAAGATTCGATCAGATGCAGAACGTAATCCGGGTAAACAAGAAGAAGTCCGCTGACGGTGTCTGAAAATGTCTCTTTTGCGAACGCTGTGTACACTTTTAATATCTCTTCGGCAGCCACTGTAATTTTTGCACAAAATACTAAACGACAAGTATCAAAACGTCTGCCGGATCGTATAAAGTCGAGCACAGACCGTCTTTTCGGTTCCTCCATTTTTTTTCTGTATTAGTTTGATCAATAATGATACAAAGCTCGTTACGTAATGAACACATACATTTCTCATTGCATTAGAAATTTGAAAATCAGAGCTACATACATTTCTTGAGAACAGTTTTATACACCAAAATAAGGTACATCACAGTACTAATTCTGTATTGCCTTATGTATAACGAATGTGTAAGGAGACATGGGAAATTGTCAGAGAAGGTAATGAAAGATATTTTTATCTGAAGAAATTGCATTTTATTCCTTTTTCTTTTATTGTTGGTACTTCAATTGTGACATACATTAACGTGCATACTAGCTTTTAGGATAGTGTTGCACACGGCATGAAAGGATGAAATAAATTTCAAACAATAGAGTATTTTTAATTTAAAGACTTTAAAGGATCACTGCGACCCGTCAGATCAGTTGTACCTTAGAGCTCAGACGCTTTGGTTATATTTAAACTCGCTTAGCTCAAAGGGAGCTTCACTCTCTCTATGACCAAAAGCGATCCGACCATTCCACAATCTTGGAATGAATACTGAAGTTTGTAAATGGTCCATATGCCTCACTCGGCTCCTAACTATATTAAAACGATGCTCATTGATCAAACTCAACAACCCTGCTGATAGAACACAAGTAACATCATCGTGTAATCCCCATCAATCTCAGTATCCAAAAATAACGCGTTCTCGCAACATTTTTCATCCGTTATGAAAGGAGTCTGCAAGTGTCCATCGTCAATTAAAACATCAAACGTCGATGTTTCTTCTTTTTATTTTTCAAACATATTTTTCATCATAGCAAGATCAGCCTGCGTGGCTTTTGCGTAAAATCTAAAAGAGCATCGTCTCGTTTGCAATGAAAGAAAATAAAAAAAAAAAGTAAGACCGTCATTTGAACTAATACATAAATTCTGTTTATCATTTTAGAACCCACTGCGCACGTTCTAATTGTAACAAAAGCTAGGGGGGATAGGTGTGGGATTATAAATAAAAAAAAAAAGATATCTTGGGATAAAGATTACGGCCGAGCGATCGACTGGCGTGTTAGAGGTTGGTTACTGTCCGACCGTCAGCGGGGACTCGGTTTCTAATCACAGTTTAAGGGAAATTGTAAGTTAAACTAGGTCCCCTGCAGGTCGACTTCGGTATACCGTTTCGGCCATCATTTAAAATTGACTAAATCAACTGTAATTACTGTATCCGTTGCTTCGGCCATTATCGAACCGCTTGTGCGAGCCGGAAAAGGTGTTCTCCCTTCCACGTCCACCACCGTATCCCCAACGATCTGGCAAAGAGGAAAGAATTAGTTAGTAAAATAGACGCTAGATGTCAGCAGTCTCGGTAACTTTCAATCGATACCAATATTCACAGCTATACGTATTCTCTTTCTTTTTTTTGTTCGATTTAATGAAAACAAATGGTACTCACTCCTGCCACCGTAGCCACCACCGCCACCTCCTCTAGCAGCCAGCTCGGATAGCTTGGGGTTGATGACTTGGTTGGCCTCCTGGAGGACGTTGATCAGATCTTTAGCCTGTCGGCTGTTCTGTGGCGTGAAGAAGGCATAGCTGGTGCCCGTGCTTTGGGAGCGACCCGTTCTGCCGATTCTATGGATGTAATCTTCGGACGATGACGGATAGTCAAAGTTGATCACGTACTTGACGTCGTCGACGTCTAAAGAAATAACACAATTGTAATGGATGCTCGACAACTTAACTATAGACATATCTTATCTGGAATTTGGGATGGATGTTTGAGATTCTGATTTGAATCAGAACAAAATGGACGTAATGGCACGCTCACGGCGTATACGCATCGGAATTAAATTCACGAAAAAAAATCACGAACCGCTCAACAGTTTCTTTTTAAATCTTTACTTTTCGAGTCTTTTGTTCTACTGATGGGTAATTTTTTGTTCTCTAGTTCTTGGCGTGAGTGCACCCTCGAGCAACAGACATGACAAAAGTTCCTTGGGGGGAAATAAAGTCATAATACGCCATTTTGCGTGACAATCAAGAAAAAGACAATTCTGCATAAAATTATGTGATAGTGAATGATTCTATATGCACTGGAGAATTGAATTGACATATGTATCTCTATATAGAAGTGAAAAATAAAGGCATTGAACATTTTGAAAGCAACTAATTGACACCGAAGGAACATAAGAAGTCTCCTTTTTGGTTCCTTGACTTTGACTTGTGCAAGCGAAGAGCAAATTGTTGCATGAGTTACAGAAAGATAAATCTATTTCTCGAGATGCACAAACCATTTAACAGGTTGTATGCAGCTAAATCCATATACATACACGGCATAGACATGACACATTAGCACACAAAAAATACCTATATTTAAAAGGTGGCATTAAAACCAGCAACAGTCCTATATGCTGGCATTACTGTCCTTTTGCCATGTCCATGTGAATGAGCAACGTATACTATTAAGTCAGACTCTTATCATTCAACAGACGCAATTTCACCACGTACACAACACCGGCAAGTGGCAATCAAAAAACATTAACAAAAATAAATAAAACCCTTACGTCCCCACTCAAAGTAATAGATCCTACTAGAAAAACATTCAAAGAAACATTCTATCTCAGGTACAAGCTCGCTAAGGTAATCTCAAGGAACAAATAATCCAGTAACGTCATTCGAGTAACAGATATAACTAAAACACGTAATGTCAAATTAAAAGAAAACAAAAAAAAAATGATTAAAAATATAATTAAGACCACTCCCATACCGTCGCTACAGGCTGTAAAGTAGTAACCAAAAGTTAAAAGTCTCACAAGCATCTAACAAAAAAAAAACAGAAAAGAAAAGAATAATAAGTTAACTGCGTCTGTCGATAAATCGCCGTCTGTTTTTATTAGGTAAAGGCTCAGATGTGTATGAATGTATGTTAGCTGCGTCGTGATAATACAAACCCTGTTACCGCTGAACATTGCATTCCGTGTGACCGCATACAGTGCCCCCCGGGGTGTGCTATTTCTTGAAATGCAAGTTCAGTTCGCAATGTCCTGTTCCTACACGCATCCCCATCGAGTAGCGATAGTAGCAAAATCAATAGATTGTTGTCTCGCACTGGCTGAGCGTTGGCTATAGTGTGTGATGGTTGGTACCATAACGCAAACCAGAGTTTTCTTTTATCCCGGAAGCCAACCAGCACGATGGTACCCGGGCACCACCCTACTTACTCGCGTGGTACACACAGGCTGTACACAGAGGCACATTTACGTACATACGTGAATATATACGCGCAAATATAATTTGCGCATGTACGTCGTCTATATATCGCTTGCATATATAGCTTTTCTAGAGCACAGACAGTGAGTGAGCTATGGTTCTTTTTTTTTCTACTTCGATCGTTCGCTCATCGCACACTCAACACAATCTGTGCACCATGTGCCTCTGAAACAAAGGACAACCAGACTGATTAACATAAATTATAAGATGCCCACACTTATCAACTAAGTAACATAGGTTTTTCAAGTTTTCTTTTCTTTAAATCCTTTTAAAAAGTTATCTCTAGTACAGTATGCAAATGTCCCTTCTTCTTTTCACGGAGAGCCGTATTTTAAATCTATTCTCAATCCTTCGTCACGAGCCACTTTTACATTTTCGGGCTTAGCTCTGAGAATGCATTAGAAATAGACTGCATTAGCACCTTGCTTCAAACGTATGTCCTCGTAACCTTTACCCCGATGAAAATTCACATTAATTTAATTGACCAGTGCTGCTACGGGTGATTCGACGGTACTTCCCATTTTCTTTTACTGCTCATTCGTACTTTTTAGTTACTAATCCTGTTCGATCTTTGGTAATAGCATTAAAACATTATCGATAGAATATTATTGCACCGGAATCTAACCGTGCATATGCCATAAGTATAAGGTAAAATTAAGCGCGCAGCTGAAATCGTGCAGACGTTAATAAGTATGAGTAAGTGTTTAAGAGCTATTACGCTAGAGTTATGGTTTAACTAAATTATGCATTATCAATAGTTAGGTAAACGACATAAACGCCGAGGTTCAGGTAAGAAAAACTAATGCTTTCTATTACGCCTGCTTTGAGAGCTAATGCAAAGTTTGAGAATATTTTGGACCGCAAATACAGGCCTTCTCTGCGTTATTCAGTGCGCACGGGCGCCAATGTCAAATTACACTAATTGGACTCTAATTGGACATCATCCCGGGTGTCATTGGCCGTCCTCGTACCCTACGTCGTCTCCACGACGAGGGATCCGGCATGTCACGTCTATCTTGGAGTCTCCAGAGTGCCAAGCACTGAGGGTTACGGAGCGACAGACGCACTTCCCAATTACGTTGCGTACTGAAAATTCACAAGATTCAATCCTCATTTCGATTAAAATAATGACGGGAGGAATCCAAAAATCCGTTGGTGATTTGCATTGCGCAACTTCGAAAGGTTCTGCTGCTCCAAGCGCTGAGTTTCCAAGAGTGAGGCATCACTTCATATAACCAGTCTGTGCTACATCGCCACCCTTCCTAACGCTTTCTGACACGCGGTTCTTGCAAATTCCGCGCGACTCTCGCGCCCTTCTTTCGTTATATTTACGCGCTTGCCATGCATAATGTTTCGCGAAGAAATGATACAAACTTTAATATGAACTATCTGTAAAACTCACCCAATCCACGAGCAGCAACGTCTGTTGCTACAAGAATGGAACCCTTCTTGTTTCTAAATTCTGAACAAAAGAAAAAGGTGCAATGTTTAGCTTGTTACATCGTGAGACTGTCCTCCGAGTGGTAAACGCTTTGATTTTTAACCGCGATAAAGGATCATATTACAAATTTCACTTTACCTCTAAGAACATAATCGCGTTCTTGTTGAGATTTGTCACCGTGCATGCATACTGCTGGCCATCCGTAGCGACGAATGTTCCTTGTGATGTTCTCAACCTTTTTCTTTGTTTCTACGAAAATAATTGTCTTTCCACCATCTTCGTTCACGTTACCGATCTCCTGAAGTAGCGTGCCCAATCTGTAACAGAAGTTTAGTGCACTTGTTAGACTACTGTTCCCTAATCTTTAATAAGTCTCTGTTCGAACAATAAAGTGATCAGTTCTTCTTAGAGGTTTAGCGTTGTATAAAATCATAAGGAATCATTTGTCAGTCTCATCATAATATAAGTTTTCGAAGGGATGTGAACAGTTGTGTAAAATAAGTATGTCGTACTCACTTTGATTCCTTCTCGTGTTCCTGGCAAACGTCAACGATTTGGAGGATGTTGTGATTGGCGGAGAGTGTGAGGGAGCCGATGTTCAATTGTGTGTAATCAGTAAGATACTCTTCTGCGAGGTTTCTAACTTCCTTGGGCCAGGTGGCTGACCACATGAGGACTTGTCTGTCTGGTCGAATTTGTTCAATAATTTTCCTAATTTGTGGCTCAAAGCCCATATCCAGCATACGATCAGCTTCATCCAGAACTAGATATGTGCATCTACGTAAATTAGTTGTTCCACGCTCAAGGAAGTCGATGAGACGTCCAGGTGTGGCTATGCAGATTTCAACACCACGTTCTAAATCACGAGCTTGTCCACCCTTGGGTGCACCGCCGAAGATGCAGGTGTTCCTTACATAGGACAGCGAGCCAAAGTCATTGGCTACTGTCTGAATTTGTTGAGCAAGTTCTCTGGTGGGAGCGAGAACAAGTGCAATGGGACCATCTCCACGGTTTAATGGTTGCTGGCTGTTGATATGAACAATAGCTGGCAGAATGTAGCCAAGGGTCTTGCCAGAGCCAGTTTGAGCTATGCCAACCATATTACGGCCAGACATAGCAATGGGCCATCCTTGAGCCTGAATAGCAGTAGGTTCCGAGAAACCTTGCTTGCGAATACCCTGCATGACGTAGTCAGGGAAGTTGCCCTCCTCAAAATACTGAATAGGATTTGGAATCTTCTCTCCTTTGAGAGTGATCTGCTTCTCTTCTCTGAAAATCTCAACCTCTTGAGGATGACGAGTCTGAACATTAGGATGTGGCACATAGAAATCCTTCTTGAATGGTTTCAGGCTCTCGTACTCCCAATTAGGTTTCCTTAGGTTACTGCCAGCGCCACCACCTCGTCCACCACGACCGCCGCCTCCCGCACCAGATCCTCCACGACTTCCGAATCGACCCCCGGAAGCGCCGCCACCACCACCACCTCCGCCATATCCATTACGTTGACCTCCACTGGCACCGCGGTGTCCTGCACTGCTGTTACGATATCCACCGGTCGATGCTCCGTAAGTCCTGATACGCATTGTTAAAAATTCAATCCGTTACAAAATGTGTCTAGTAATATTTCAATATTTAATAATTATTCGTAAAATAAATGTAGTGAACACGGAGGATGGGATCCAGACGTGATATGTGTGGACACCGAAGGCGTAAGTTCACAACCGTTACTATTCCTCCCACAAGCATTCATGCTCCAGCGATGTACGAGGTGGAGGCATGCCAAAATGAGAGGTTTTCATTATAGTTAAAAAAAATTGTAGTCCAAAGGATACAAAGATTTTCGACATTTCAAACTTCAAGCAGTAGCTTGCCAGTACCTAAAGTAACGCTCAACGCTTGACGCTTGACGCTCTCTAACAATATAAGATCCGCCATTTTGTGCAACTGTCACCTTAACAAGAAGACGCGAATTTCCTGATTAATTTTTAACGCAAAGTTGCGTAACTTGTCTGTTACATAATTGCCACGTATTCCTCGGCAATTTTATAAGAACATTATATACAATTAAATCACGAATCGATTCAGGATACAAATTATTCTGTCAATTGAAAATTTGTATTTTTACAAAAAGAAAGATCGATTGATTTCTTGTAGATATACTTTTTGTCATAAAATATGGTTCAACGAAACTACTGTGCGTCCTTATGCTTTCGATGAAGCATCGGTGATGTGCAAAGTCGCCATTTTGTGCCACGCTATGTTCTGCTGCAATAGACAATATTCGAAAACAATTTCCAATCGATAAGCTATTGCGTAAATAATTTTAAGACGTTGTTACGAAGGAAAGGCATAATGATAAAAAATGATATTGGTAAATAAACCGAGCTTCAACCAATGATTCACGTGGAATATTTCGTAAAGTGAAATCAACGTGAAACGAGGCACAATGGCCGTCATACGCGAAACGACCATTTTCTTCGCAAATACATTTTACCAAATAGGACACGCTGTATGAGAATGTTGCCAGAGATAACGTTATCACGGTCAGACTTATTATAATCATCTACGATGATAGTTACTAATCGATAATATCGCGCCTGCTCTTACACGTGCCTCAGACCCAGGGCCAAGGCCATAAAATAGCAGGAACTCGAGAAGCCTTCAACGGAACGCGGACAAAGAATCACGATTAGAAGAAAAAGAAGTGACTAAGAAACCAAGCCGTTCACCTATCACGGAAGAGGAAATACAAAGTTCTACTTACATATTTGATATCTAATGCTTCTGTCCCAGAAAATGATTTTCCAACAAGTCTTGCTTGCACCCAATTTAAAGCGGCTCTAGATTTCTGCAATAATAGATTACTTCCGTTAGTTCACCAGAGATTTCTCTAGTCTTTGTTTCCCGTTTGAGAATACAAAGAACCGTACTCGTGCGCAACCAAAACGGAAGAAATTCAAAGTAATTCAAGGAGCCACAAGAAACACAACTTACTTCGGCCGCTGTTAGGGACGGAAAGAGCGAGTAGCGGTGACGGCGGATATGACTCGCCAAATGTCAGTACCCTGGTAACCATGGTGGGGGAAAAGACCTCGGCGCAGAACGTCTAACTTCGTCAACTGCGCAAATTCCGGTGTACTAACGATTTTTCTTTCAAGCATGCCTTAAGGCTGGTTTCTATGCCTGGGATTGGACAGCGACTAGCAAATCTCTATGGCTGTTCTATTTTTTTCGTATCAATATGGCAGCCATGAAGACCAATTAGAATGCATAGAAATATTGCTTACTCTAGTAGAACTCTATTTTATCTATTTTGACGCGTAAGGTTAAAAATTGGAGATTTACTTGAATATTTGTTTAAATTCCAGATAAAAACGTACCCTTCGTCCTTCCTACGATTTTTTTTATTTAAATCTGTCTAATCAGATCAATATACATGTAATGCTAAATGCCCGTTTGCTGGGCGATACCTGTGTAAAGTATTTCGGTTTCTTCTTATTTTATGTCTAGCATGGCTTTCGTTTACTTAAGAACAAATGTCGGAATGGTTTAATACCAATTTTAATTACTGTGCAAAGATTTATCCTAAATTTACCTTAAATTGCCTATTCCAGAAAAACCATATGTAGATGCTAATGCATGAGAAACACTGTATTTCCAGTAAACTTCATTGTCAGTGATTCTCATGGAACCTATTAGTTAATTCATTCCCATGGAAAAGGGAGACGTGTTTTCTTTAGAAATATCTCAAGTAAAAGATCGCCCAAGCTATTAATAATTAACAGACGAAGTTTCCTTTAAGCAGATTCATTTCTATCTAACTCGAACTCCAGGGTAGAAGAATAACGAGAATTAATTATTTCTTTGATTCTACATTCCAAGGAAAAATGGATGAGAGCTCCGTTTATATTTATACAAGGTTATAGAGAGTACAGTGGTTCTCACGCATAGCAACTATTAGGTCTAGCTCTTTGGAATGGGATATGAAAAGCGCCTAATGATATTTTGATTTTTTTTCCATTCTAAGTACTATACTTTCCAGAATTTACATTAATATAATATGAAATACCAAAACTTCTTCTTCTGAAGCTTGCAAGAGGTGATATGCTCTTCGCAACAAAATTTCCTTAAATGTAAATCAGATCTACATTTGTTAACTATTGAGTGATATATGTTAACTAAGATTTCAGTCCTACTAATAATTCTTTTTTTAGATACACATACTGAAAACATTTAATATTGTCTCTAAATAATAAATTACCATTACTGTACAGAGGGACGTCACAGAATATCAGCTTCTACAGGAACCTATCATGACATCTCCCAGAATAGACTTGCTGTATTGATTTTCCTGCAGCTACACAGTTATTACATAATCTGCTGAAGAGCATTATTATTATACACCTTCGCTACAGTTCCAATATGTACAGTAATCTGGATGCGCAAAGAAATATTTTTAGCAAACATACCATACGTACTCTCATTGCGTGTTATGGCAAAATATAATATGACTTGTATTATGCACAACTATAGGAATAGTTTAAGGAAAGGTAATGTAGTTGACTTTCCTGTCAAAAAGGTATATTAGGTAAAATGAATGGTACACAGTACAGTTACAATTGCAATATGTTTATTTTATTTTCTATCATAATACTGTATAACATACAAGAAATGCACTTTAGTGAAACCTACAGAAGAGAATCTGAATGTAGAGCAGTATCTTATATTGTTTATTTCTTATCGTTTGTCGTCCAACTGTCTTGCTTCCTGCGGTCTTAGTATTATTAACGAGTTTGTCTCCCCTCAAACCTCAAAAAAAAATGATAAATCGCGTTAACGAGTACTACCATAGGGCATTCAGTGTTACTCTGTTTTTTTTTAAATTCTTTAAATGTATTCTTGAAAGGACGTTATTCATCTTTCTTTCTTTTCCTCTCAGCAAGGGATGCAGCAATATATTCATATTATCATACACACTACTAAATATCACTTTACTCCCTCAAATCATGTCATGGTCAAAAAATAAATACCGCCTCTTCAATAATAATAATTATCTCTCTATCGTTCGTACGTTCTCGCTCGTTTTCTCTCTCTCTCTCTCTCTCTTTCTCTTTTTATTTCTCTCTTTCAGGTAAAAACTAACGTCACTGGAATAAACATTCGGCTAACGACCAGGGAATAGCTTCTTAGTACTCTCTTTCATTTTTTGTCTTCAATCATCTCTATCATAAACTAGTATCAAATATAAAAACTTATATATGCCCGTCAAGTTCGCTCGCTCGCTTTACACAATATAATACCTCTTTTTTTTTAATATTTATAATATCACTTCGTAACAGTTTGATTGTATTGAGCAATGTGCTGATGCTCAAAATAATATAAAGGCCCCTTGAAAAATCTGCCGTTTCATTTATCGTCAGTGAAACCTCGTCGTATAAAAATGAAGCCTCTCGTTCTATGTCTTTCCTTCTCAAAAAAAGAAAAGAGAAAAAAGGAATTGAGCAGACACGACACAAGTTGTCCGCCGCGAAAGATCGTACCTTCGATACTTGTCGGTAGGTGAAACAAATGACGAAAAAAAGAATACACGACGCACAGAAGAAAAAAAAAAGGAGAAGATTTAAGATTTTCCTTTTCTTCTCGACGAGAGAGAATGAAAAATCAGTATATCGTACGACTGCGCTGTAAGGCTTAAGTGATATTATAACAATTTTGACTAGATTCTCATATATCGTTCTCGAGAATGTCTCTAAACGTGGACGCCAAGAGGACCTTCTATTGTCATACTTAAATGTCGAAATAGAGTCGTATCGTGACATAACCTACAATAACCAAAATGATTAAGCAGAAGTGCTTTACCGGGCACACACGATAAGGAGAGATTATGGAACACTCGACAGCTTGAATTAAAGTGAACGTGAAATTCATTTGAAATAACGATACGATCCTCTTAGCGCCATTCGCACGAGAACTTCGCGATCAGAGAATTACCGAATTCAACCGGAAGTCGATTCCATTTTTTGTTCTCCCTTTCACCGGTAGAATTCAAAGTCACGCGCGCAAACGAGGAATATATTCGCACGTTGTAACCTCTATCTTTTATACCGTGTATTTGTCATGAGCGAAACAGATGTCCTACGACTCTCTCATTTACGACGACGGGTATTTCCTTATGGTATTTGCATTTTTGTTGTTTTTCCTTTATCTTTAGTAAGAGAAAAATCGAACAGGCGAATTACAAAATAAAAAAAAACTTAAACCACAAGAAAACGAACGTAGAAGAAAAAAAAAGACAAGCCAAAGAAAATAAAGGTATCTCCGCCACACGAATATTAGAAAAGTGAAAACATACTAGGATCGTTAAGTCCTGGAACAGTCCGAGCGACACAAGAGTTTCCTTCGTTCCTTTTTCATGTATTTTTCTTTTTCTCTGTTTCTACGTACAATAATCGTGTAGTCTCCTTAAACGGTTGGTAAAAATTCATTAACACGGATCGGAGAGTACATATTAAGTAATAAAGACTAACACAGTAAGTGTGTGCAGTGTCGCGTTTAAATAGGTAAACACCTATTTACACTGTCATTCTCCAGTGATGTATTTTTAACATCTTTTTATTTTCTTTTCTTTATGTTTATCCGTTATTTATACTCGCCCCTTTATACGTTTCGCATTCGTTTTAACGAACAGAGCCAAATTGTATATTGTGCACGTTGAGATGTGTCGCAGAGTGTGTCACACGCACGAGAAAGGTAGGAGGTCAACGAGTACCGTTGTTATTCTCATTTGCAATGAAAGTTATTCGTTGGTACGATTTCGCGAGTTGCATTTTCATTTTTCATCTTTAGAAACTAATATCTCGAGCTCTCGCTGTACTTGATGGGTGATTGCCGGTACCAGGTAAAAAAAAATGAGGGACAACGGGTTAATCTCGTACGTGACAAGAAAAAAAAATTAAAATCCTAACCTGCGAGAAAACTCATCGAGAGACACGAACAATACTGTGAAACTAGATTCATCTTTTTCTCTCGGATCTTATCGATTCCTCGTTAGTTCACTTGCCTTTTTCTCGACAGCCCATCGAAACCCACGTAAAGTCGCGTATCCGCGCAACGTCGGTTGGCGCGTTGAAATCGCATCGAACGAAGATGGCGTAAACGAAAGAAAACCTTGTGAATCGAAACAACGCAAGTGAAACATCGATTAGTGAGAATTTTAAGAGTCCTTCGACATCACACTAACCGATTGTTCCGTCTTGAACTTGCGAAATGAAAACTCGAACATCGCGACGCTCGGCGTGATCGTACATTGTCCCTAAAGTTCCACGTTCGATGAGTACGCGCCCGAAAAAAACCCCAAAAACTGCATGCGCAATAAAAAAAAAACCCCACTTCGTTGACTTGAGCAATCGTTTGCAAATCGACCGTCATACCTTTGACCGACGATTCTAAAACGTTAATTGCCGACAAATAAAAAACTACCCCAAGATCTTCCCGGCATAGTCGGCAAAAAGTTCTCCACAGATCCGTCGAGCATGGCAACAGCAATGAGTCGATTATCCATAGACAAAAAATTCAACGATCTTGATCCATGGATCCTAAGCTCAAAGAAAATTTCACGTTCCTCCCCTGCGTCGAATCCCCTTTTTCCCAGCGCATCCATCTCGCGTTTCCCACCCCTTAACCTTCGGCGCCATTGTTCCACCTCGTTCCATCGAAAAAAAACGTACGATACGACTGACGCGCACCCGTTGGATTTATATCGAACTAAGCAATAGTCATTTCAGCCACGTCCATCCGGGGACGGGCATTATCCAATCATATAAAATATAGTATTGTAATTAATAATATACAAATAGGTATCAATTAGTGTACAGCATGTGAAACGCGTACCTGCGGCTGCTAAAAACTCGTATATAAATTGGCGAGAGATTCAGTCTTTGTATTAAAGGAGATAATATTCGTTAACATTACAATATGCGTATTTACGTTTACAATAATAAAAAGTTTATGTACGCGATATCACAGCGCTCAGCATTTATATATAGAAGGTACTCGGTATTTTCGCTTTTCACTTCTCCCTCTCTACGCCCCTCAAATTACCTTCGCGACAAACTCATACCCCCTCCCCTCCCCCCTACCCACCAACCCTCTCGCGTATCCACACCCCCTCCGCCCCTTCTATCATGACCGACCCCTTGGATCCGCCCCCCCCTGCCCTCTCAAAAGTCGCAGCAATATCTCGTCGAGCCTCTCACAGCTTCACGAGAGTCGACCTTATTATCGCCAGGGGCTCTTTCTTTCTTTTTCTTTCAACTGAGGCGCGACATTCGCGCGTACCAATGACTTTTTACCAAAATGGAATATAGAGAGAGAAAAAAACAAACAAATTACAATAAACCCTCATCGAGACTCCGAGATCAAAAATCATTTGGGGATAGGAATATCAAGTATAATTTTAATATAGACTGTACTTTGAAGTTACCTTCGCGTACTGAAAGTGCGTACAGTGTGTGTACATATGCGTGCTACTACCAATTCGTACGCTGTTCAGCAAAGGACCCAGATTGAAAAAGACAACAAAAAAAAAGTCGAAAATAGATCTTTCCACGAGACTCATCCTCGCGAGCGAATTTTTTTTACACAGAAAAAAAAGATCTAGCTTTCATACGGGACATCGTGCGATACGATAATAACGTGCACTTATCTAATGATTTTTAATCTCGAGTCCTCGACACTTCAGAGAATGACTGCGAGAAGGTACATCCGGAAAGCACGCCTATCTTTCTCATTGATTGGCGACACGACGGTATACATATATATATATTGTAACGCTGTGTGTTGGTCGACAGTGTTTTCAATAATCCTTTTTTTTTCGCGCAAGTTTCGTTTACTTTCTAAAATTGCGATCACCGCTCGACAGGTAGTTCTGTATCTTTGATCGATTACGTCGAAAAAGAAATAATAATAATAATAATAATAATAATAATTCAAACATGGTCGCCCTGCCTATCGTTATTCTAGCTCGCTGCTCCACACACCGACGACCCAAAAATCACGCGCAGCAACATATCTGACGAAATGCGCATCGATCGGCGTCATTGTAAAAAATTGGCAATTAGAAAATTAATTTTCTTTTTTTTTTTCGTCAACTGCTACATCACGTGATACACCTAAACACAGTTGGTGTACGATTAACAGAGAGAGAGTACCGGAAGGTGGCATATAATCGTTACCATCCGCAATAGTAGTAGTAATTAATAGTGTAGTAGTAGTAGTAATAATAATAATAATAGTAGTAGTAGTATTAGTAGTAATAATAGTAGTAGTAGTAATAGTATATACTATATATGTATATCCCCGTTTCTAGAATTAAAAAATGGGAATACTCGCAAAAAAAAAGAGACTGCTCCTCGTCCCACAAAGTTGTCAGTTATTTTCATTTTCGCAATTTCTCTTTCTTTCTTTTGCTCTCTTTCTCTCTCTCTCTCTCGCAAAAATTACAAACAACTTGACAGCAGGCTCAGCAATATCATTGTGACAACGTGATATGACATATAACCATTCATATTTTAATTTTTCATTACTCTTGTCCTATTAACCAATGAGATACGTTTACTTTAATCGCATTACTTTTTTTTTTCACCTATTTTAACCATGATGCACGATAAGAGCAGTGGGTTCTATTAATACGCTACATCTTATATATCACAGAACTACGCGTACACCCACTATCAGCGTGAAAAAAGTTTTGAGATTATCGAAGGAGAATTAGCCAAAAAAAAAAAACATACAGATTACAGCAAGAAAAAAAAACCAACGCGCAGTAAGTTACTGGAAAAAAGTTTTTTTTTTCCCCTCGCACATCGCCATTTCCCGTTATCATTTTGGTAATCAATTTTCTCAGGCGTCATCCGTATTACCATTGGCGCGAAATCGATGGATTAATTGAAAGCTAAAGTCATCCCCCGGGTGATTTTTTTTATTATCGAATACAGCTGAACGTGGGGAACACGATTAATCCGTAGGGTGATAAGGAATTTACCGAGCCCTTTGCAAAAATCGGTGACAGTAGGTGTCCGTGTAACGAAACGCGAAATTTGACAAAAGAAGAGAATTTGTTTTTACATTTACACACATAGACATATATAGATATATAGTACGAAAGATCGCGTAATATTTACGCGTGTCGCAAAGTGTGTTTCGTTCTATGAATAATTTCCATAGTAGCGTTAAGTGTTCTTTTATTTTTTTGCAGTATACGCGAAGTTGGACTTTTATCGTATGTACTGTGGCATCACTGTATAACATATCTATATCAATTAATAATTAGGCAATTAGGTTCGATAGAGGGCGTACGCAATGTGCAGGGAGCCTCCAGTTTCTGACAGTTTCCGACGCTCTATATATGTATCTCGATCTCCTCCTCTCTTGGCAACAGTCCTCGTCAATGAATACATCAACGAGTTCGGGCCTCAGTTCTTCGTTACCGTCGAGAAAGTTATTTCACGATAAGAAACGTTGTTATCAGCCGTGAGAAATTTTTTTTCGCGAATGTAACGTGTCAGGGAATAATCGCGGGTACCGTAAGAGATATACGTTTAAAAAAAAAAAAGAAAATGAAAACTTTAAATATCCGTTACCTGACAAACTACTTTATCGATATATTTTTAATTACCGACCGAGTATCGATGAAAAATATCGATAACGATAGCGTTTAGATAGTACAATTTCTTTTTTATATTTCGTAACGAGCATCGCGACTGGGACGCGCAGATGAATGACCTGACGTGCATTTCTTTCTTTCTTTTTTTTCCCCCCCCCCTTAAATATATTACGAGCAAAACGAATGAACAAATAGAAAACTAAAATACAAAATCAATAAAGAATAGTATTCGCGCCTGAGTTTTGCTTCGATACAATAAACCTTCATACGAATGTAATACAAGAGTCACAGCTGCCTTTGGTACATATTATTCTTGACCGATAATCGCAAAGTTCGATCGAACCTCGATTTGAATTCGGCAGTTATAAGGCGCAACGTCACCGACAGAGAAAACGAATAAAAAAGGACGAAAAAAAAAGACACGCACTCAGTGACAGGGGATGGTTAAAGTGTCGAAAAAATTTGGCATCAGGACGAAGTTACTCGCGACCTGGAGGCTCACGAGATACGTCGAAAACGCGCAAGAAGATGACTCCTTCGGATCGGTGGACCGAGCCGAGAAGCCTGACATCTCCGACGGCGTAACAATTAACATTGAGAATTGGCAATTTTTTGTTTCGTAATGTCGCGCAAATAAGAATTAAAAAGAAAATTCGCTTTTTTCTTCCCTTACATCTCGCAAAGAGACAATGTTTCGTTAGTGCGTGTACGCGTATACGTAAGACGGTGGCGCGCACGGCTGCCTTAGCCTCGTGTGCAGGTAGTGTATATCTTATGCAGCTTATTAAACATTTATTTATATATAACAACCTAGACTCGTACTGTTACTAAAAGTAAAAGTGGTCAATTTCGACGCGAAACTATATTTAAAAAAAAAAAATTAAAAAAGAAAAAAGAGACACAGGTACGATGGATTTTCGATCGCAGCCGGCCCCGCACTTCTCTTGGTTGGCCGTGGGGCGTGCGCAGCGAGGCGGCCACTCGGTGGCCAGTTGCATAAATATCAAACAACAATGTTTATATCATCATCATCATTATCATTCGTTGATCTAACAACAAATTACTTTTGATACAAAAATAAACTGAGCTTTGCTCTGAGATGCACAGCCATGTGACTACGCGTCCGATTTTACTTAGTTTCCCCACCCACCCCCCTACCCCCCCTCCCCAAAATACTACGCGAATGCCATTGAAGATTCATTTTATATTTTGTCTCATTTTTTTTCTTTTATTACCTTTACTTAATAATTCCACGAATTTTTTTCTTTGTTCCCCTCCCCCCCTACCCAAGCAAACCCGTAAAAAAATTTTTTTCTTCTTTTTCTCTCATTCAGCATTAATTAGGATACTTCGTTCGATCGCGCGATTTAAATCCCCAGTATTGAACGCGTTGCCTTTCGTCGAAAAAGATTTTTCTTTCTTTCTTTTTTTTCTTCTTTCTAAGCTCGAGACACACCCAGTCTCGTCGCGGAATTAATAGAGCACGGTCGTTACGTAAGCGCACGGCTTAATTTTTATGCAAAAGGCCTTACACGTTTTTTGTAGAGCGTCGCCTGTATACGCAATTATAAATAAATTATAAATTATTAATCCTAACCCACCCCCCCTTCTATATGTTTCGTGCATTTCAGAAAAGCATACAGGTAAGTTTTACATAGTTATCGCAAGAAGATTACTATTCGATTACCATAGAATTGACCACCGTAACTACAATTGTGGTCATGCTCGATATTCAATATAATATTATATCGTTATACCATCTCTAACAAGCTAACGCTACATCAAGACTCGACTGGAATGTGCCTCTAATTAATTGGCGCATCGTTATTCTCTTCCAATTTCACTCTCACTATCCGATTCTCTCGTTTCATTCTCGATCCCATACGTTCCCGTCCACAACGGCATTGCATACCTTTCCCTTATAATCGCTGGATCACCGATATAATCAAGAACCCCAATAGAACGCGTAAATTCGTCCATCCTTAACATTTTCATTTTAAGTAATTAAGTAGGCCAGTTTCCCCTCTATTATAACTCGTTATGTTATTCATTTTGAAAAAGCGAGTCCTTTCATCGGATTCGAAAATTAATATCGACTGTTTTCTTTTTACATAGCGTTCATCGTAGTCCAGCATAGTTTGGATACCGCGTGAAGATTCGACACGGTATCATTACACTTTTTAATCTGAGCGATCCATTCGACACCGACCAATCCTTTCCTCTCGGTATACAAGACATTCTCTAAGCTCGATGACGTCAAGTCAGCACCATTCCAGAGAAGTACAAAAAGGAAGAAAAGAAAAGAAAAAAAAAAAACGAAACAAATTATGAATTATTACATTAAGAACATATTCAAAGAAATTCTACCGTAAACCCCCCCCGCGCGAATAATACGAAATTCTCGCGTGAAGATTAAACGGAGCGATAATGAGCAGTTAACTTGTTCATTTAGCCCAAGCTCCTAATGATTTACCTCGTGAAAAGCGTCACTGCTGTACTGGTGTCGGTGGGTAAGGATAGCCATACGGCGGAACGGCCTGGAACTGCCCGTATCCCATGGACTGATAAGCGCATGCGTTGGTGCCAGGAGGTGGTCGGTTCGTCTGGAAGAATTTGTTGTTGACGAGACTCTGGATACTGGAATCAGTGTGACCTCCAGGTGGCATCATGAACGGCGGTGGAATCGAGTACATCCCCTGGTTGTTCTGACTGCTTCCGTAACCGTTGTTCTGTCGACTGTTGAAACGATTGCCTTGATAACCGCCACGACTCTGGTAACGCGGTGCGCCGCCATTTTGATAGCCGGCGCTACCACCGCCGCCGCCGCCGCCGTTGCTGCCGCCACCTTGGTAGCCGTTGCTGTTAGATTGATATCCATTCTGGTAGCCATTTGTTTGACGCTGCTGGTAGCTGTTTTGATAGTTGTTTGGTCGAGCTTGGTAGCCATTTTGTTGACGAACAAGAGCTCTGTTATCCTGCTGTACGTTCTGGGTGTTGTTCTGCCAACTATTTCCCGTCGGACTGGCGTTGCTCCTAGGACTTCCGCTCGAGTTGTTATCCTTGCTGGATCGGCTATTGTTCCAACGCTGACGACCCTTTCCATACTGGTTTCTCTGGGAGTTTGCCATTTCGGCTAGCTGTGGGTTGATCGGCTGTCCAGCTTCCTCGAGAACGGATATCAATTCCTTAGCCTGTCTCGCGTTGTTTGGCGTGAAATATGCGTAGGCAGTTCCGGCACTTTGACAACGTCCGGTCCTTCCTATTCTGTGAATGTAGTCTTCGGAGCTGTTGGGATAATCAAAGTTCACGACGTACTTGACATCCTCGACGTCCAGTCCGCGAGCAGCCACATCGGTGGCAACCAGAATGGCGGTCTTTCCGTTACGGAATTCCGATAGTACGTAGTCCCTCTCGGGCTGCGACTTATCGCCGTGAATTGCGATTGCGGACCAGCCGTCTCTCTTAATGGCCTTAGTGATATCGTCCACCTTCTTCTTAGTTTCCACGAAGATGATAGTTTTGTTCCCACGCTCGGAGCTGATCTCTCGTAGAAGACCCGAGAGCTTGGACTCTTTCTCGTGCTCCTGACAGATCTCAATGATCTGACGAATGTTATGATTGGCAGCCAGTGTCAAGGAACCGATATTAATTTGAATGTAATCGGTGAGGAAGTCTTCGGCAAGGGCTTGCACTTCCTTTGGCCACGTAGCCGACCACATCAACACCTGACGATCCGGTCGAATCTGTTCAATGATCTTGCGGATCTGCGGCTCGAATCCCATATCAAGCATCCTGTCGGCTTCGTCCAACACGAGATACGTACACCTGCGCAAGTTCGTCGTACCCTTCTCCAGGAAGTCGATCAACCGTCCGGGAGTGGCTATGCAGATCTCGACGCCGCGCTCCAAGTCACGAGCCTGCGGTCCTTTCGGCGATCCACCGAAGATGCATGTGTTGCGGATACAGGAAGAGGAACCAAAGTCACGGGCTACACTTTGAATCTGCTGTGCCAATTCCCTAGTAGGTGCTAAAACTAATACGATCGGACCCTCTCCTCGTCCCAGACGAGGCTGATTGTTAATGTGAACGGTCGCTGGTAGAATATACTATAACATAAGCATATATAGACCAATGAATAATAACAATGTGCCACCACCAAGAGACACCAGCGTGAATCCCCCATTTTGAGTGCCGGTTGACTGAAGCGAAATACTTACGGCCAAAGTCTTCCCAGATCCTGTTTGAGCAATGCCGACCATGTCGCGTCCGCTGAGTGCGATCGGCCAACCCTGCGCCTGGATGGCTGTAGGCTCCGCGAATCCCTGCTTTCTGATCTCCTCCATTACGTAGTCCGGGAAATTGCTCTCCTCGAACGCCTGAATCGGAAACGGGGTGTTGTTGCCCTTGACAGTGATCTCCTTGCCAGCATGGTACTTGGTAACTTCATCGGCAGTGCGTCCCATCACGTTAGCATGGGGGACGTAAAGGTTCTTGGTAATAACTGGCAAAGACGTCAGGTCCCAATTTGGCTTCTTTAGTAAATCACCGGGGATTTTTTTCTGATTTTGCTTCTTACCCCCAAAATCATTTTGATTTTGTTGCTGGCTATTCCAATAGGTTCCACCCCCATTCCGATTGCCATACTCCCTGTTCCCTCTGGGCCTGTAACTATATCCATTAACCCATATTAAACATTTATCTTTCAAAGCCATAACGCGGAAATGCATTAGTAGATAGCGATTTGGCAATAATTATAAATGCATGACAATATTATTGTAGCATCACTTTCTATTCAATTCTTACAATCTTCATTCCACCAAAATTTCTATGATTATAAGCACGTAGTCTAATTTTATGCTTGCATCTAAAGAGGTTACGATCTTAGAATTAATATTGAATTATGTTAACAAAGTGTATATGGTAATAGTGTGGTAGATGTTATTTTATGCATGCATGAAAATGGAATAACAATGAAATGCGTTTTATCCGACAACAAAAATACAATTTGAGCTTTGTTTTACATTCATTCATTGTCTTTTGTGTTTCATGCTTATGTGCAAATAATATGACTCAAAGTACTCCGACTAATTATAAAAAATATCAAGAGAAATTGAGCCTGTTATGTCACATGCAAGTAATTTGTAGTTCTGTGTGACAGCCACATTGATGACAGTTTCTTCCCACAACAGGAGATTACAATTTTCAGGACAAATAACAGCTGATTTAATTAGAATTGATTAATATATAAATATAATGCCATGAACGTCAAAATAAATCAGTTATCGGGTCATAGTGTATCATACAGAAACAACATACTTCCTTGTATAGTAAGTGTTACACTAAACTATTATAAATATGCTTATAGAAATATAAAAAGTCATCCGTACAAAGCCAAAAGTGTTAGAAATAACAGTTGATAACAGATACAAACGTTGCTAAAAGGTAAGGAATGAATTATTATGACAAAATAAGATTAAAATATTACATTTGATTTAAAGTATAAACATTATAAAGAATCTCCATGAAAAATGATATATAACATCAGTATAAATCACGACAATCTGCTGGTCATAAAAAGATACTTTCAAATTCCTTCAAAAATACTTTGTATCATTTTTTATACAAAGTTGCAGACAACCAAACATTTTGAAATGTGATGCGGCTTAAGCAAAGCATTTTCCTATGTTCAACAACAGTTATGCAATCCTCTTCAAGACAAAGTTACCTATTGCACCATAGTTGAAACTTTAAATATATCATTGAGCTATCAATTACAATGTACTGTGAAAAGTCAAATAGTTATCTATGTATTAAAAGAAAAACTCCATTACGCATTTTTTAGAAACAGTATTATGATTACACAAAGATCTTGATTTCTCTATTTATCTAGTCTATTACCAAGAAACAGTCTTCAGAGACAGTTGTCTCAAAAGTACAGTGTATCATGTACATTTTTATTCATCCTTTTGTTCTCAGACATTGCACATTGAAATAAATGATCAGTAAATAATCCAGTACATTTCCATGAAACGCTTTATCATTCTTTTTTCAAAGTCGCGTACAAAGAGGAAATGTTCAATAAGGTAAATGCACTGACATGTAAAATCAGTCCTGATAAAATTATCATGTATGCAGAAAATATGCATACTGAATATCGGAAAAAGCAATGATTACTTTCGGGCGTAACAGAAGTTTGAAAAAGAAGAACGATTCATTGCGAATAGAAAGACCGTGACGAGTGTGAATAAACGTGGAAGAAAGGCTGGCGTACAAAATGGCCGGTACAGTTGCCGAGTATAAGAAAATTGACTGGCTACCCAGGGATTATCGATCGTAGTCGCGCATAGTGCAGACCCGTGATTTTCTGTAGACTAAATGCAGCAATGAATGAAAAATATTAATTGATTACTCACGAAGTTTGATTGGAATATCCGTTGCTGTACATCTTGCACAGCGTCAACGATCGTAAGTGGCTTGAAACGATCCTCCTTTGGTCTTCACGAAAAACTATGTCAGCCTGTGCCAATCAAACCTGCGAACAGCCAAGAAAATACCGTTAAGATATTCGGCCTACGGTCCAAGAATTCGTGTCAATTTTATACCCAAGTGATAGCACGTATATAAACACGGAACGTTATGTTAAATTTGGGATTGCCTGTTGTCGCGAATCAAGAGAAATTCCCGAGAACTTACCTAAAGAACCCGGCGAACAGAGCGACAATGGCTGACAGGCGCTGGGAAGACGGAAACGGGCAACTGGGCAACGTTTCCGTTCAGTACCTCGTCACGTGGGTTTCTTTCAGGTAAACCACGTGATCTCCGTCAGCCAATGAAAACTTAGCGTCAGTCACGTCACGGGGGTACAGCCAATCGGAATCCTTCTTTCCAAATCGATGACTGCTTAAGCTGCCATCTCTTTCTCACTAATCTATGAACCTACAGCTATCTCTTCGTTAAAGAAGCAAGCATGTGGGAAATACCTGGAGAACTTACGACTACTTACGACTTTCAATATTCAATAAATACCTACCGTAATTGGACTTTTATGTATTTCTACAGTTATAAATATCAAAATGTTTCTTCTTTTAATTACTATGTTCCATCGTGAAGGAACTAAGCACAACTCGTGCTATTCTCAAAATAAGCAAGTCTTATTATTCATATTATTACCTGTATGTACTTACATGCATACATACATACATATGCGTACTTTTATACTGGCTTTCAATAGACGTGTCTATCCTTAGATGATTTTGTGTACATTTACGCCATTTACCCTATACATTGTATGCCCAAACGTATAGCTTTGACAAACACTACGTGCTATTTGTATAGTATACACTAGAAACTTTTATACAATAGTTCTTTAATGTAGTATGCGAAAGAGAAACTTTCAACCGTTCTAAACTCTTGGACGAAGGATCATTGACAGAGAAAGTAACATGTTCCGGATGTATTTTCATTAGATAGAAATCTTCCAGATACTTTCGTGCAACCGTAATATCGTATAGTCCAAGGATAAGAATTGTCGTCCAATGAAAGTTGGCGTGAAAACAAAGGAAACATCGTCCAAAGAGGTACAATGTCAACTCTTGGAAAAATTCTTCAATAAATCAAGAATAATCAAATCATTATAAGTTCGGAATTGGCCTTTATCATCCCCAGCATTCCAGCTCGTAAGCCTGGAGCCGAAATCAATAAAGCTCTTCCTGCCATGACTATAAATAGATTTCCACGTTCTCTGCTCTCTGCTCTCCCTCTCAATGAATGCCTACACTTTTCACATTGCCACACCTGGAGGTACCAATACCAGTGTCATAAAAAGCATTTAAATCGACAAAGCATTTTGTCAGGCTGGTTGGATTGTCGACGTTTCTTGTAGGTTAATTTAAGATGTGCACAAGGTCTTCTATATACAAGCCAATAATAAAAAATGTACATTCTCCTGCTGTGTAAAGAAAAACTTCTTCACACCGTGAAACTTAAAAATTTACTACAAGGGAAACGATAATATCCTTGCAAGATTTCATTATTTTTCATGAGATTCTTCCAGAAACTTCTCCACTGTACGGCTGGGGTAGTATATTTTTTTCCCCCTTTTTATTCGGTCGCTTCTTCCGGTTTCGCTCGATAAAGCGTAAGCCAATGGCTGTGCTCTGCTATACATATTGTCGCATGCTCACTGGATTGCTCCGCATAAAATCGATAGAGCTCTAGCTGCTGGATTGAGCCGTTTCCCCTTCGAGAAGTTACTGGAATTCATGGCCGTACCTCGATGTTATGAGTATTTATTTATGTTTCGTTGCTATAACAATATTTCATTCACTTGGCGATCTAGTATCTCATTTGGAAAATTTCATACTGTTTTATAGAATTGACCAACGATGCGACAGAAATATCTATTTCGGTCATGGCTATAAAGATTATGCTTCTCTCTGAATGATTAGTCTTGTTTTTTTGGAACAGTTACGTAAACGTATTACTTACCATTGAATTCATTCAGGCTTTCAGAACCTTCATATCGGATATATTCAGTGAATGAACAATCTCAATTAGATTTCTAAAAACAATTTAAAAAATTGCCAAGACGAAGATTCATCAGTCACAGATAAAGGATGTCAGAATTAATAATGAAATAAACATGAAGTTCTGCCACGACGATTATTCATCTTCATAAATTCTAGTAACAGGAAAAAATGAATCTTCAGTTCTTCAAGTTCCAATAAAAATTGTACTGAGAATAATAAGTGCCGCTACTGCTCTAATGGCAATATTTTTTCTTTAACACCAAGTATATAACCATAACGTATCTTACGTACGCTGACAGTTGAATGAAGTTTATTTTCATGGGAAAAACGAATGAGAAGCAGGAATCTATGTGTCTGGAATAGGCTCGTGACAAGGATGCATATCTTGAAGGGTGATCAAACTGTAAAGAGAGAATCGAATTAGATTAACAAATTTTATTTGTTATTATATTCGCGTTAAATACTGTACATCGATGAATCATTGAATCATTGCTAAGTATCTAAATTACAGAGGAATGAATAGCAATTGAACACTAGACATTTATACGCCATTACAATCGACAAACAGTAGAAACAAACGTTACGCGACATTGATCTTACACTCCGAGAAGTCTGTGTTTCACGATAAAACGATGTCTAAAGTACCGTGTAAAAATGACAATTGATTCTTCGGTCACGCCCACGAGTACCTGTACCTCGAGACATCGGGGAAGATTTGATGAAAGTGGTGAAGAGGGAGACATGAAGACAAGAGGAGGAGGAGGAGGAGGGGGGGAATGGTGAATGAAGAGTCGCAGCTTCGCCGAACGGCGCGTGACAAAAATGTTCGGTGCTCAGTGTTCTCTCTTTTATGACAATTACGAAATAGTACTGCCAAATTTTCGCCATCAGCCCGTAGGAGATGATCATCTTTCACTGCTCCAGTAGCTCTTTCCGATGACTTCTGTAAAAAAAATAAAGTAAGCATTATAGAGAATCGGCGCACAGCAACGATTCACCGAGATCTTGTAGAGTCTTTCTCATAGATTCTTATGAGGTACGGTCGCTCTTAATTTAAACGTGAACAACGTAAAACATCCATGGTAGAGTCCACACAGGGCTGTTGGTTGTTCACGAGGTTTAATGCTGAAAAATTATCGGGCGAGTATTGCTTGTAATAATCGCGTATTCATTATTAATTTTACAATAAAACATGGCCCCCAGTTTCTTCGGCATCGATTCGTCAAGTCGATTTTCACGTACAATAAATACCGTTGACCAGTGAGGGGTGGTGGGTGAGGTGTTTGACGCTTAATAAATGGTGAACGGACGGCCGGCTTTGATCGCTGAGAAAAGATGGAAAGTGAAGGAGATGACGTGAGACTTGGAGAGGACCACTTTGAAATCTGTCTTAATGTGCTGTCAAGTGAGCTGAAAAGAACACATGAACATTCTACAGTGACTGCTATGCAGGATACATGTCTTACGTAGGAAATGAAGAAATGAAGGAATTTGAAATAAATGTAAAAGTGAAGCCAGTGCCGAGATCATATCGTTACGCCATTGTATGAGCCTGATCGACCAGCCTCGTGTGACGTAAACAGTACATAAAAGAAAAAGGAAGAAGAAGTACAAAGCCAAAGTGAAGATGTGCCTCCGTAGGTGAGTTGTCCTTCGTAGAGAGAAGGCGAAGGAAGTAGACCGTCAAAATGGACTTGACGTACCGCACCCGCAAGATCTAAACAAACCTTTTGGCCACGCGGCAGAGCAGGAGTGGCGCTGCTAGCGATGAAAGCCATTGTTGGGGTGCATAGGCGGCGGAGGCGGCTGGTAGTATGCCGAGGGCGGCAGCAGCACGTTCTGATAGCCACCCCCGCCTATTGGGGCCGGAGGGACCATGTTCATGTTAGGCGGAGGTCCGCTCCCGTAGTGGTGATAACCGTCACCCACGTTCGCCATGTTCACCCTTGGCGGAGGAGGAGCTCCTCCCTCTCCCATCGCCAAAACCCCCATAATCTTTGTGCGAAGAGGTGGTGGCGGGGCCCCCGAGAAGTTCGGATGAATGTGAGAGACTAACGGGGACCCCGCCGTAGGTCCCAAGGAAGGCGCAAGGGATGGTTGCAAAGGCTGTTGTGGCTGAAGTGGACCAGAATGGATCGAATGATTCGGAGTGGACAATAGCTGTTGTTGGATGATGACTCGACCTGGAGAATTTCGCCGATTGCCACAGGTAGGAGGTGCTGCTTGTGAAGAGGGTGGTGGCGGAGGAGGTGGCGGAGGTAGCGACAGTGGTAAAGGTAATGACAGTGGTAATGGCGGTGGTAGTGATGGTGGTGGTGTTGATGGTGGTGGTGGTGGTGGTTGTTGCTGAAGATTCAAACGGGTGGCTGTGGGAGGCGGAGTTGGAGCAGAGCCTCCACCGCTGGGACTGGCTGAGGACTTGCCTGTGCGATTATTAACGGGGCTGCGACTGCGGGAATAGCTGCGGCTGTAACTTCTACGACTTCCACGGCCATTGCGTTCCCTGCTGCGACTTCGACTTCTGCTTCTGGAATAGCTGCGTTCCCGTCCGCTGCGACCACCTCGCGTACGCCACCTGTTTCTTCCTCCTGAAAGAACCAAGCGACACAATGTTATTCGACAATCCTCAGTAAAAGTGCTATTAAATTTACTTATTGGAAACATCGCAATTACCTCGGTGTCTTCCGTAGCCGCCTCCTCTACCGTCAGCCAATTCCAGTAGCTTGGGATTGATAACCTGATTGGCTTCCTTCAATACTTGTATCAGGTCGTTCGCCTTGTTTGAATTGTTCGGCGTGAAGAAGGTATACGCGGTTCCTGTCTTCTGCCGACGACCAGTGCGTCCAATACGATGAACGTAATCTTCTGAGCACGAGGGGTAGTCAAAGTTGATGACGAACTTGACGTCTTCAACGTCTGAAACGAACAGTGTCATTTAATCGGTGACCCACTGGCTGTATGGGAGGATCGCGCGTAATACAGACATCAGTTTTTGTACGGTAGTGCTGCAAGGAATACGATACACCACTGTACCGAACAGATTACACGAATTTACATATTGAGAAGAGACAACGCGGCATTAACCAACTGCAAGAAACGAATGCGCTCCCAAAGAACTGCTCGTCTGTGGCTACGACGTGGGAAACAATACAGAGAAACTTAAACTATCGACAGTCCTTAATGAGAAAACAAAAGTTCCAATGAAAAATTATTTAAATCCATCGACTTGTAAATACGATTAGTTACAAAAAAAACCTGCTATTAAACGTAAAAACTGAAAAACATTTAATTTGAGTGAAGCGATTTGAATTTCCAAATAGTCGTAGCACTCACAAGAGTAATATATTTATAGTTCACTAAATGCATTTCAGTAAACTTCTATTTCTCTTATCATCAAATGACAATGTTACCATGATCGATGGATCGAGGTGACGTTACAAGCATAAATACAGGATCATTGCACCAAGTTGAAATAAAATGAGAAAGCATCGATAGACACGAGCCACTTAAAAGGAACTAACTTAAGACAATCTTTGAGGAGCGCATCGAGCATTATTAAAGTTTTTAAAATGTAAAATAAACTATGACCCTGGAGATGACTCCTGTCGCCTCTTCGCAAGCGTCAATAAATTGAAATATAACTTTTAGATTAGCACTGACTTTCAACGTTAAGAGCAGAAAACTTGAAACTTGTATAAACGTCATAACTCAAGCTATCAGAACAAAGTAAAGTTCGATCAATCAATAAAAAGCAATCCCAATTACCCCACTGTTACCAATACATTTTTAAAAAAAATTCCATAAACGCTGCAAAGAGCGACTGGAGTTCGGTACACAGGTGTGCTTTATTCGATACATGAGTTAGCATACTGTGAGATGCAAATGGACAGACAGACAGACAGACAGACAGAAAGAAATAAGACAGAAAGCAAATGAAAAAGAGGAATGGAAAATGTAAAATACGAGGACAAATAGGTAAATAAGAAAATAAAAAAAAGTGTTATACGAGAAACGAATATAATTAGAACTTAGATGTAAGAGTAAGAGAAATGAAGGTGAAGTTACTAGGTATGTGTAAATTAAATTGAATGACGATTAAGGGATGATAAAGTGGGATGGAGGCAGGTAATGGGAAAAGGTAAAGGATACAATGGGTGATATTGACTGATTTGATTGTATAGTATATTATACTATCATACTAAAATTAGTCAGTGGGCGAGTGTCGCTAGCAACGTACGGGCAGGGCCTGGCTGTTTGCGCTCGCTCCAGCTACAGCCTCCGCCGCTCGGTTGCTAAGAAGGGGCCCACTAGAGGCTCGGGCATCAGCTATCATGCCCCCGCCTCATTGGACCGGACCGGACCGCTCTGATTAGCTCGAGTGACCAGTGGAAGGGACTCTATTCTGGCAACAACGACCTGGCCAGCCCAGGTGGCGTACGGCGTAGCGTAGGACCGAGATATCCGGTACGTAGATTAACGTAGGGCCTGTGATTAGGCCTGAGATTGGGCCCGGACTGGCCCGTCACGTTATTGACGGATAGAGGCACGCGCAGCAGCCAGCGCAGACAATGCAAACCAGTGCACCACCAAACAAAGAGGCGGCGGGGCGGCCCCAATATGCTTTGCATTACCCGGCGTGGGCCTGCGCGCAATGTGCCTCTGCAATGCAAACAAACATCCAGCCGCGTTAGCTACAAATCCTCATTTTCAATTCATCATCATCATCATTAACCTCCTCCTCCTCCGAAGAAGAGGTCTTCTACTTCGCCTCATACCTTACATTATTCCATATTTTATTTATAAGTACCTTCTCTAAAGTTTTTTCATTTTTATTTCTTCAATAAAGACATTCTTGCTAATGCTTCAACTTATAACCTTTTTTATATTTTTAATTTTTATTCAAATCTACTCTCGTCAACAATTTGATGCTCAAGACAATTACTTTTACTTTACTTGGCTATGTTTCAAGTATAATTTGAAAAGAATAAATTATTTTATAAATGTGGTTACCCATATGTGGGCAATACATTTGAATATATCGATTGAGGCACATTGGAATAGCACGATACTATATGACAAATTGTTGACTGTTGATGTTAACTGTATTGAAAAATGTGTTTCAATGAAATCACACAAAAAAAATTAATTATTAGCAATGTTCAGACAGTATCAATCTTTACTGCGTAGCATCAATGGATACAAGAACGACAATGGCTACTAATAATCATTCTGTTTTCATTTTTTTTTGCTGCGGGAAAACGATACAGAAACACGTATTCACTCACCATTGAATAATAATACTTGCGAGTACAAATAAGAGAAACTATTGAATATCCAGTGAGGTGAATAATCGACTATATAATCATTTTCATAAAATAAATTATGTTACTTTGAAAATGCCTATTACTGAAAAGATATAAATATTTTAAGTCGTATTATAAGTTGTTTCCAATATTATAAAGAAAGGAAAAGATCCCGCAGCTTGACTAAGGCATAAATGAGTTCCTACGTAGCAAACTTATACACTTGAGTTGTCAATTCTAAATATATTTAACAAAGTAAAAGAAAAGAGGTAGAATAGCTCACTCACCAAGCCCACGAGCAGCTACGTCTGTTGCTACGAGAATTGGAGATTTACCGGATCTGAAGTCTACGAAAACGTTACATCAGCTTAATAAGATGTAAATAAAGATTTTTAAATTTATTAATTTATTTCAAACTTACCTTGTAAGACCCAATCTCTTTCCTGTTGTGTTTTATCGCCATGAATGCAAACTGCAGGCCACCCGTCTCTCTTCATTTTCCTAGTGATTTCATCCACTCTGCGCTTCGTCTCGATAAATACTATGGTCTTATTTTCCTTTTCCGACATAATTTCTTTAAGAAGAGTACTCAATCTGCAAAGAAAGAATTTAATTGATTTAAAAAATCGAGTGCCAGGAATATGAGATTTATTATTGAAAAACAATAAGCTTACTTGTTCTCCTTCTCATAGTCTTGACAGACATCTATAATTTGTAAAATATTATGATTCGCAGCAAGTTGTAGCGAGCCAACGTTAATCTGAGCATAATCTTTGAGAAAGTCTTCGGCTAAATTCTTAACTTCCTTAGGCCATGTGGCAGACCACATAAGTGTCTGTCTATCAGGCCGTATCTGTTCAATGATCTTTCTGATCTGTGGCTCAAAACCCATATCCAACATTCTGTCGGCTTCGTCCAGGACTAAGTATGTACATCTCTTTAAGTTTGTTCTTGCAGATTCCAAAAAATCAAGAAGCCGTCCTGGTGTGGCTATGACGATCTCTACTCCTCCATCGAGATCTCTAGCTTGAGCACCCTTAGGTGCACCACCATATAGACAAGTATTTCTAATGCCCGATGAGTGTCCAAAATCGTCAGCCACTTGTTGGATTTGTTGAGCCAATTCTCTAGTGGGAGCCAACACTAGAGCGACAGGGCCATCCTTTCGACTGAGCTTTGGCTGACTATTAATGTGTACGATGGCTGGTAGAATATACGATAAAGTTTTACCAGAGCCTGTAGAAGCTATTCCAACCATATCCCGACCACTTAAGGCAATAGGCCATCCCTGAGCCTGTATGGATGTTGGCTCCTTAAAACCTAACCTCCTGCAAATTAAATAAGGTACAATTGCATTAAATTAATAGGTAAGATTTATTAAAAATTTCAAGAAGATACGGTTGAGTATTAATATATAAGTGACAATGTCACAGCACTTACTTTATTTCCTTGATTACATAATCAGGGAAACCTGCTTCTTCAAATGTGAATACAGGATTAGGAATATTTTTCCCTCTTAATGTGATCTCTTTTTCACTACGGTACTGTTCTACGAGTCGCATATCTCGATTTTGAACTGTATCGTTTGGTATGTAAAAGTCTTTCTTGAATGGTTCTAAGCGACTGAGATCCCATCGTGGTTTCCTTAAATTTGCGCCTGGCTGGCCCCGACCTCCACGACCGCTACCAACACGATCTCGACCACCGCCGCCTCCACCACCACCGCCACCCCATCCTCTTCTATCTCGTGGTGATCGACTGCGTGAACGGCTACGAGATCTTCGCCTCCTGTCCCTATCACGGCTCCGACTAAACATGTACAACAGTGACATAGAAAAGTTCTGTTTTCTACTTTCAAAGTTCATATATATTAAACGTTCTAAATACTTTTGACAGTTGCATAGCATGAGGTACATACAATTTATAAAATTAAAGCATTGCTTTGTAACAATGTCTATGGTATCACAATATTTTGAACTTCATAAGAAAAAGCAGTGCATTTAAATTTAAACTTATTTACCAAATAATGTTAACATTCAACTGCTGATGAAAGCATTGATGTTTAATAAATACTCAATAAAATGATAACGTTCTGTCATCAAAATATTAGATACAGCATAGTACATGATCGGTATAAAAGACATAGTAAACGTTTAATCCTACTGTATAAGAGAATGAATTTCTGTATGAATGAATAAATAATTAAATAATTAGTCTTATATAACACCTACAAGTACGGTGTGCTTCAATAAAATTCAAATATGACATAATATTGCATCGGCAATAATCAAAATTCATTTGTACACATTAGATTTGAGAATTCTATAATTACTGCCAAAAATATCTTTCAAGAATAAGATGCATTATACATTCCAGAAAAATATAACACAATATGTTTTCCCATAAATCAATAATTACACATTCTAAGTAAAATTAATCAGTTTTGTCGGAAGGAGACTGACCGCGTCCACCGCAACGTATGAACGAGGTTAATTAGCCTTCACATTAATTTAGCGCAACTGCAGGGCGATCATTTGCAAAATATAAAGCAAACGTCGATAAAATGCAATTACGCTGAGAAAAGATCATTCGGAAATGGCGAATACTGAAGAAACGCAGGGCAGTTTGAACAAACCATTCAGATAATATATTATCTGGTAAAGTATCTACTGTACTATATAGGTTATGTAGCCGATTCCAAAATAGTGACTCGAGTATAATTGCAAAACAAAGGAAAAAAAAAGAACAGAAACCCATCAAGCTTAACTAGAAATAATTTAACTCCTTCAATCCAATAATGTGAATAGCAGTTTTAACCAACTACACGCGACATTAAACTACAGGCTAAAGTTCGAACGATGCGCTTCAGTAAAAAGCGCGCGAGTGTATATTAACATTCTATATTATTACCTTCTGTAACGACCCATTTTTCTTTGTGATTGGAGCGACGATTCTTTTTAAATATCACTAATGAAAGTGGAATAAATTTATGGAAGAGCTGAGCGACATAAGAAGTTTGTGAGGATGGATCCGACGAGCAAGTGACGCAAAAGGAAGCGGGACTACTGACCAGTACGGCCAAAGATTGGTAATGGACGCATGCACGTGGCGGCGCCACAGTAGCATTTCCTGTATAATACCAGAATGACGGAAATATATTTAATTAAATAGCCAAAAATGGAGAACGAGTCATTTTTAGAAGCAGAAATTACTTTTTCTTTTATTATAGAATATCGATTGGGCACTAGTTGTCGGGGATTTATTGGTAGGGCCTTATTATATGTACATTGGGTATATGCAATAAGAAAAAGTAAAGAAAGTATTCTAAAGAACGGAACACAATAGCAAAGATATTACTTTACATAACAGATGCCTTTGGCAATGAGTGCAGGTCAATTAGATTCGTAGAATTGCTGTCTTAGCTGATGGATTTGCCGGTTTTTTAAATTAATTTCTTGGTGCTAAACTGCTGTTACCTGGTGCCACCGACATCTCACCACCTTGCGTGTTGTCACGCTGTGGACTCTGCAATTGTAACGTCATTTTAAAAACATATGTTCTATTATTGGACACTCTTAAGTGACTCAATGATCTACCTTTACATGAATTTGATGTTTGAGCATGGCTGCTCTTAAGATTAACATGCGAGTACGTCTTTGATACTCCTTGCCTACACTGATTGATTTCTCAAAGGTTGTGCTACGTTGATCGACATCTTTGGCATAAAGAATCTGAAACGCATGTGAATTTTATTGAAGAACCTTTAGCGTTGTTCTTTAATGACATATTAGGAAAGATCTTTAATGGAATTGTTTATGGCTTTACGATAGTGGATTGTAGAATAATGGTACCTTATTGTGCGAATCTATGCGAGCTTGAATCTGTCCATCGAGTATTAATTGCATTAGTTCGTCCTCCAGGGCCGAAACTGTTCTATTAAAGGCAGTCGCCATTCGTCTCATATCAGCGCTTAAGTAGGGACTAAAATATTGGATCAAAGCTCTGTTTCGTATCTGCGTGTAAAGCAAATTAACGTGTGGCGCTATGTACATATCCAGGAGTATGTTGTCTTTTATTTCATCCAGTAATTTCAAGCAAGAGGCGTACTTAGATTCGTAGAACTTGAAGATAATATCTCTGAGCTGGGGTTCCAGTTCAAGAAATAATTTGAATGAGCTACTAAATATAACTTGTTTTTGCAATTCGTGTCTATCAAAAGTTGCCAGAGCACAAAGTCCACCGTATAAGGCAATATTCCCTGGCGAGAGAAGTTCTGGGCAGTCGCAATGGTCTAAGGAAGCTTGTAAAAAATGCTTTGCAGCCATTTTGTATCTCTTTGTTGCCAACTTTGCTAATCCTGCTGCTACCTGCAGCTTTGTTATTATTGACTGATTGTTATCTTTGCCATGAACATCTGGGAAATCGGGCGTGCTTTCAGCTTTACTCACGTAGCAAAGTACGTGCGACCAGTTTTGGAGATAAACAGAGACCTTTATTACATTAAGGCACATGTTAACTACGTGCTTGCCACTTGTGCAATAGTCACGGGCTCTTGAATAACATTTGAGAGCATTGCTCAGGTCACCACAATCCAAATAGTGATCACCCAGATCATCATGCCCTCTCCTTATACTTTCTTTGATAGAATTGCTTTTATAGTTTTTCAAATCGGTGTCAAACTTCTCTAGTTTTAAAGCCGCTTTCTTAGATCGTGTTTCTACCCACATTTGATCTATAGTTGGTATGTCCTGAGATGTAGATTGAGCAGCAATATCTGGCAAGCCTGGGGTGCCAATAGTTTGCAATAGCTTTTTGTGTAGTATCTGATATAGAGATACATTGTATGTGGTCATCACATAAGTGATTGCCATTTTTAAGGCCTCCAATCTTAACATTGGACAATGATCTGCTATATAAATAAGTCTATATAATTTAGCCAGCCCGGTGTAACTATTAGCATAGACCTCTAGGTCCTAGAAGAACAAACATATTTTTGAGATCACACTTAATAAATTGTAACGATAAGGTTATAGGTAAGTGATATTAAGAAACAAATATGTAAAACTTGGTACTTTAAAAAATATAATACTATATAATGGTACCGATGATGATTTTAGTGAAAAATTTGTTCAAGAATTAAAATAGAAATATCCTAATAAAATAATCGTACCAATGTGGGATTCTCCACGATATACGGCTCTTCTTCAGTATTATCGTTATCCTCTGTAGGTGCATCGACTTGCATGGGCTCAACGGCATTTTGCTGTACAAACGAAAACATTATGTTAAAAAACAAGCATGCAACTTGAATAAAAGTGACCTTGTGATATGAAAAAGGAATAATCGCTAAATCTCATGAAGCGGGTCATCTGTCAAAACTAACCCTAATTTTTCTACAATTTCTCTAACCGTGTCCGACACAAAATAATTTTCAACGGTCGGATCGGTGAATTACCTGAAAGAGCATAACCTGAATCGGTAGCGGCATTTTCTGCGATCTCCTCCCTCCTCGATTGTTCGGAAAATTCACAGAAAAACAAATATTTCCACTCAAATTTTCACAATCGAGCTGTTATATATCAACGACACATATTGCCATCTTGGAAACGTTTAAGCACGTTTAAGTCACTATAGCTATCGCCTGGCGCAGCACCTGCGGAGCACTGCGGAGTGCAAATTTCGATTCTCTCTAATTCTCTCTAAATTTGGCATATTTATTTCTCTTTAGGGTCGGTTTACAATTATGCCGTGCAATTCGATTAAATTCGAAATACGTGGATTTATAGGTGAACTAACAAATAAATTGTACATAGTGTCATTCTTATTAGCGAAAATTATTTAGGGTCGGGCGTTATCCGACGTAAGAATACTGAGAATACTCAAAAGTTAAACTGTTTGTATAGGTATATTTATTTTTCCTTTTGATATTTCTTTTTCTTAGAAAATTAAACTTAATTTCTTCTCACGTTGTGATAATATATGACAGCTTATTATACACTGATAAAGTTACATAGGTAAGCCAGGGATGAGCAAAAGTTTAATATGGTAAATACTTTAGCGTATAAATTAGTATATAACATATAAATATTGAAAAAGACAAGTTGTTATTTTCAATGTAATAATTTTGAAACTAAGTTTCTAATTCGGTCTAAATTCTCTTTTATTATTCTTCTTTGCTATTTCAGGTTTTACACTCCATAATGCCAGATAATTCACCAATAACTCCTGGTACTTCAAAGTCCAGCAATATAAATGAAAAATGCAGACGTGGAAAGCGGGCATCCAGGAAAAAGCTTGTTGATAATCTATTTAAGAACGAAGCTCTGGAACTCATCAGTGCAAGAGAAAATGTCAGTGTTATTCCAAAAAGGGGAAAAGTTACTAAACCCTCGGAAGCTGCAGTTGCATCATCAAAAAATTACAAAAATGCCCTGGGGCCTCTTATCAATGCAATGGAAAATGTCAGTGTTGTTCCAAAAAGGACAAAATCTTGTAAACCAGCAAAAGCTCCAGCTGCATCATCGACAACTAGTATGGATGATCCAGAGTTTCTTATGAATATAACAAAAAATCTTAAAGTTAGTTCAAAAAAGACAATATATTTTAAACCGTTGAAAGTTTCAACTGGATCATCAACCAATGGTAACAACACCCTGGAACATCTTATTAATACAACAGAAGACTTTAACGTTATTTCAAGAAAGGCAAAATCTTTTAAGTCATCGAGAGGTGCAGCTACAACATCAACAAATGATATAAAACCTTCCAATCAGATTGCGTCTGGAGCAGGAAGCCCAAAAGTACATGCAGTAAAAGTTAAGAAATCTAAGAAGGCAGAGAAACAATCGGATCAAAAAATACCCAATGTTGTATCCAAAGACTTCGCTGATCATATAGCACTACAGCAACTTCAGGAAAATGTTATATCTGTAAATGAGGTATGTATTAGAGACATCATCTGAAACAAGCATAACTGTATTAAACTTTATAATAATTCTATTTAAGTGCAAATTCATATTATGTTAATGAGAGCATTATATTATCAGTACAAACAGAAAGCGGCTATGGCGACAAGGAAGCATAATAGAGAAAAAATCAAGAAATTTTTTAGTGAGAATATTAAAAGTAATAACCAGAAAAAACAAGAGATATCTGATAAAGAAAAAAGTAGCTTTGAAGAAGTAGAAGATTTTGAAGCCAGTTGTAGTGAAATAATTAAAAAAACGGAGACGGATGAACGTCAAGCTAAAAGTTCAAAGAAAGTACGAAAGTCATTTGTAGATTATATATCACTCGAAGAGGCGCATAATATTTTACAGAAGCAACACGACAGACAAGTCGAGTACATTGAAGGCAATATACGTATTAATCGTAGATTTTCGAATCATGCATATCTGGCAATAACAGACGGAGAACAGGATCTTTTAATTATTGGACTTCAAGATAGAAATCGTGCATTGGACGGAGATTTGGTTATCGCAAAGATAAATCCAGAAGAAAAGTGGTATGCTTCTGAGGAAGATAAAAAGCAGAAAACTGGTGTCGTGGTGTACATTTTGGAAAAAGTGCATCCGAGAAAAGCTATTGGTTTCCTGAAGCCAATGTCCAGTAAGGATAGATCAGCTTTAATCTTTCAATCTCGTGATGTAAGATTTCCACTTTTGATTATCGACTCAACAACATTACCTCGAAACTTCAAGAAGCATCCTGACGAGTTAGCAGAAGTTCTGTTCCTCGCTGAATTAACAAACTGGAAGAGTCTTCCATTTGCTAGAGGGTAAGTACAGTATTTCATATTCATGACACTTTAATTGTGGAATTCCGTTTTCTGTTATAAATTTGACATTTGTTTGTCATTCCATAGAAAAATTCTAACAATGGTGGGTAACGTAGGAGATTTGGAAGTAGAGACCAACGCCATATTACTTCAGAATGATTTGGATCCTTCACCTTATGACGAGTCATTAACAAAAGGACTACCACCTGGAGACTACATACCAACTAGCGCCGAAATCGAAGATCGGGAAGACTGGAGGGACAAATGCATATTTTCAATTGATCCTGCCACTGCTGTAGACTTGGATGATGCGCTTTCTTTCTCACGTTTGAGCAACGGCAATTTTGAAGTAAAGATTTCATAATTTCTTCAAGCATCTCCTACTTCTCTTTGTATCTATTAAACTCTTACTCCTTAGGACTGGAAATAGTTTCCCTGGAGTAAGAGCTTATTAAAGATACTCTAATTTCAGATAGGAATACATATTTCGGACGTGACGCATTTCTTAACAGCTTTTTCACCACTGGACGAAGCAGTCGCGAAACGTGCCACTACAATTTACTTAGTCAACACAGCTCACCATATGTTACCGAAGAACTTGTGTCAAGCATGTTCTCTACTTCCTGGTGTAGACAGATTGGCATTCTCAGTTATATTAGAAATGACTCCGGAAGCGGAAGTGATAAAGCATCGTTTCGCTAAAGTAATAATGAACTCATGTTGCCAAATGTCATACGAACAAGCACAGGCGATCATTGAAAATCCATTGAAGGATTGGTCGACAGATGAATCCTTGCTTATCAGTGGTAAATGGAAATCGTCAGAAATTTGTGATACTGTAATTAATTTGTACAAGTTATCGCTGATTTTGCGGAAAAAGAGATTTGAAAACGGAGCCCTAAGAATTGATCAGCCGAAGATCCATATTAATATAGATCGGACCACAGGTTTGCCGATATCATACGGTCTAGAGGAATTGCAAGATAGTAATAGGTACATTAATTTATATTATTCAGTAATTACAGCATTTTTCATTAATCCTCTGTTATACACTCTGAACTAATACAATTTCCAAAACTAAAACACTGTATTGAATTATGTATTCTTTTACTATAGGCTTATCGAGGAATTCATGTTGCTGGCAAATATGACAGTTGCTACGCACCTATATAAAACCATACCAGAATATGCATTACTACGTAAGCACACACCACCACTGGGCCTAGTACTGCGAACAATTCAGGAATCATTGCAGAAATTTGGAATTCACTTGGATATAGAAAGTGCTGGTAGTTTACAAGCCAGCTTATCACGTTATGATTGTGAGCCAGCATCCCAATCGAAGGAAGATCAATGTGTATCACAGTATCGGAGTATGGTACTCAATGCATTATGCGCCAGAGCAATGACAGTAAGAATTTAACTTATTATTAAAGAATAAAATAAATATTTGTAATATAAATACTACTCGTATCTCATAATTTCTATTATTCTCTCTAATTGTCGTTATTCTTATTACTTTTAAGCCTGCCAGGTATAAGTGCTCGTCCATGTTATCCAATGAAGAGACCTTACACCATTATGCTTTAAATGTTCCACTTTATACGCATTTTACATCACCCATTCGGAGATACTCTGATTGCGTAGTGCACAGGTTATTATATTCGACGATTTCGAATGTTCCATTACCTGAAGCGTGGTCTGCCAAATTGTGTTCAAAGTAAGTCGGACTGAAATTCAGTAATATTTTTAATTAATCAATTGGCTTCCTATGCTTTGATTATGTTTTATTCTATTAACACTAATTGCATGTTCATGCAGGATCGCTGCTAATTGTAACAAACAGAAGATTAACGCAAAAAACGCACAAGATCAGAGTAAAGAATTGTACTTTATATTTTTACTTGATTTAATGGGTCCGGTTAATACCATTGCGATAGTGCTGGATGTGAAGGACCGTTGCGTTGATGTGATCATTTGTGAAACGGGTATGAAATTACGGATATACTTTGCGGACATTAAAGAAGAAGTGAACGTTAAATATTCCACCGACTATTCCGTCCCAACAATAACGCTCGAATGGAAGAATCATTCTATCGATCAGGTAATTGTCATCGATTGAATTCTTTGTTTTGTAATTTTGAGAATCTCTATTGAATGACAAGATAATAATGTTCTAAATAGTAGTTCTAAGTTTTTGTTATAAAACACACAGTTTTAATTGGCAATTATTTTTATATATTTCAGGTAATTAATATGTTTAGTATTATTCCCGTTCGAATCGAAAAACATCCATCTGCGTATCGATTATTTGGGATACCATTGCCTCCTGTAGAAATTGAGGCATCCACGTAATGACAAAAGACAAGGCTGTGCGCGCAGTTTTGTATTATATGACTTTGAACAAGACACGAAAAGATTAGCGAAAACAGTTTTCTAAATTGTTTTTGTCATTTTTGAAACCGAAGAACTTCGTGATTTTTATCTTGTGAAAAACAGTTTACAATGAAGTTATAGAATATTTTGAAAATGATTTACACTGTTAACAAGCTCTTAAAGGCGCTCGAAATATCTTACAGCGTGATGAAATTAATTTTTTTTTAATCTGGTTCTTTTTTATTTCATTTTATCTTCTTTATGCTGTTAATCAAGCACGTCATGATCGATATCAAGAGACGCGGTAGCGTCTCGACGCCAAGTATTATAATACTTAACGCGCGTAAGTAATTGTGAATAATGTTTCCTTAGAGAAACGTTGACAAAATTTTACTACTGTTATTTTTTATTTAAAAAAAAAATAAGAACAGTTTGTCATTTACAGAACAGAAACAATCATGTGTACACTTGGATTTAAAATATATGAAGATTTCTTTTATTCCTGTATATTTTTTCAAATTGCTGGCAGTACGTCGCGCGTGCCTTTTTTATTTCAAAACTCTCGTAACTATCCTCGTTTGTTCTTTATTGTAGAGAGGTTCTTACACATTTTTCTTTTTTCGAGACACACATTTATTTGAGGCGTCCCTTTTGTTTCTAGAATATAAGGAAACATTTAAAATACATCGTATCACCGTGAGATGATATGAAATGGTAAATTTTCGCCTGAGAATTTCTAACAGCGGACTATGAAGTATTGATACAGATTTATTATAGAAAAATTTAATTGCATATAACCGCTTTTCTTAAACATACTATATCCGTACGTAATATATCTATGTACAGGATGTTCAAATTAATAGTCAACACTACAGAGTGGATTCTCTGACAATCACTGAGTAAAAATATACAAACATGATTGCATAGATAAAACGAAATCCATTTTTGACACCTACCTGTATAATATATATATTTGTGAATCTTTCATGATTGAGCTTCAAGATTATTAATGATATCATCCTCTGCATTTTCTTTGACAAACAATAATCCAAATATCCAGACATTTTTAATTCAGTGACTATCAAAGCAATGTCGGTGCATCCTGTCTAGAGTATGGAGAATAATATTTAAAAATAAGACACTGCTTACAGATTGTTCCATCGACATAAATCCACTTTCAAAGTAGATGTTGTTTCTTTCCAATGGAATCACCCTGTATATACAATCTATAACTGATTTCAATTACCTTTCCCGGTTATTTACCGCCCACTATTTTTCTCTATACTATCTTTATGTGAAAAAATTTACTCGCTGTTCAAGCCAAAATACAAGAGTTGATTATGGATATTCCTAAAAGAACAGAACTTTATATTATGACATTTGGAACTTCCCACAGCGTCTTTATGGACAAGGAAATCCGCGACTAAAAATCAACAGCTCAAGTAGTTTTTAATATATAGCACTTTCACATGAAGAATTTACGGAAAAACATACTTAAAGGTGTTCATTTAATTTTTGTTCTATAGTTAGTATGGTAGTTCAATAATAAATGTAATTGATAAATTAAATGAGCACCTCTGGTACTTGACTGTTTTAGTATATTTATTTAACAGTGATCAAAATGTATATACTAGTGCAATACTTCACTAAGAAATTAAAGATTGGATAAAAAGAATCATGGTCAAATTCATATGCCCAGATGTGAGCACGAACACAATATAGCATTTCAATAGAACACATGATAAGCGTTAATCAAACTTTAGCATTGAATCAAAGTAACAAAGTTTTTATGCTTTTTCCAGAACTTTCACTTTTGTTTGAGGTTTGTAATAAATTCATTCAAGTACAAGATTTCTTTTAATTCCTTCTCTTCTAGGTTTTAATCAAAGAGGAATTTGCATTAGACTGTCGTGCAATACTGTTACAGTTAAAGTATTGAAATATAATAAGTTCTCTAAACCATACAAGTATACTAGCAGTATCGCATTGCCTCCTCAAGTATGAAAATAATTAACCAATTGGCTGCGCAGCAAAGAAAATCATAATTTTGTTCCACCTTCATCCCTTCGTGTGTTGCCTGGGAAGAAATTTATTTATAAGTTTCTATTTTCATCGATTCAGAGACACTGCAATAGCAAGCTTTATCGCGCTGGCTTTATATCTCGGGAATCATCACTATCGTTCAGATTTATCAGTTACATTAGCGTTACACTAGGTATTCACTATAAATTTTTTATTATGCACACTAGGACTCGTACGTGGTAACGAAACTATTCCTAGAATCCACTTTTATAAGATAAGGTTAATGAAAGAGAAAAAAATCACCCAACAAGCATATCAAAAAGATATTGGGATCACAAATAATTGTTCATGAACCAATGGCCAAGAACCGAGTAACCAAGAATTACTGATTACACATTCTCTATTCCAGGGTGCTAAGCGATACGTCTCACGTAAAAGCGATAGCGTTGGAAACCAAACAGTCTTTTCGATTTATTCGTTATCGCTTACATAAATATATTAAGATATTAAAAAGAAATTAAAGCACAGATTTCAAACATAACTTATCGATCGTCATAATAGAACAGTGTCTCGAGATATAATAAGAATGTACATGAAGTTAACCTAGTTCGCCGTTCATTCTATTCTCGTCGAAGGAGCGTGGCCAAGTAAAAGGTATTTCCTTTCGCTTTCTTCTCTGCATCAATCTTAATATCCGTATCGTTAGCTCGATCTCTGTGACTGTTGGTTCTGGGACTTATTGCGATGCTCATAATTAACCAGTCGCTGTCCCACGAGATACTTATCGTTCTTTATATGCTCGTAGAGCTTTTTGAATTGACGTATCTGGAAGCTAACGAGGACACACACCAGGCTAACCAGTAGTAGGAAAGGATAGAGGCGTCGTGCTATGAGAATCTGGGTCTGCAGATTTGTCACAACTAGTGGAACTATTCCGTAGGCAATCGCGTAAGGAATTGCCAGAGCAAGTCCAAAGCAACAGATAACTGGTGCTGCCAATTCCGTCACGACAAATTTCAAGTCCATCTCCCTGATGCCATCGTTGTAGGCCCGCTCGATCGCGAGACGAAGTCTCCATTCCGGACCCATCATCGTTACAGCTGTTGCTATTTTCGTGTATAGGACGCCGAGGGCCCAGTCTTGCCACACGAATAGTATTGGATTTTGTTCAAGAGGTACTCGCAAAGGCACTACTACGACCTGTTCCAGGAGCAAGCCAAATAGGAGCGGAATTACTCCGACGAGAAGAACAAACGCGACTGAGGCTTTTACTCCCAGGATTGCCCAATGCTTTATTCTGTCCAGGACAGCTCGACGTCCACGTGGTAACCACGAGAAGGCTAGGGCTAGACCACGTACGGCTGCCCAGCAGACGTAGGTACCGCAGGCTACTGTGTATACCTCGTGCACTCTTCCGGATAGAGTTACCACACTTTCGGTTCCATCTGGAAAGAGTAGGTTTTCTGAGTGTGGGACGGTTATGAAATTATGCTTTCGCTGTAACTTAAAGACGATTCATGCCGATTGATGATTAACGAAACTTAACGCGTTGTACTCACCATTGCTGAAAAGTGTTGGTGGCAGCACCGGAGGCGATGGTGCTGGTGCTCCGACCATCCACAGTGCCATTACACGGCGACCTAACCAAACTGGTAGGGTCATCGCGATCAGGCTAGCCACGACTAAAGATATGCATACGCAGAAGAGTAGTCCTACTAATCTGGCAGGGAACCATCGTGGTCTTATATACGGTTGAAAGTCTGTCTCTCTGCCCGCTTCTCTGTGCATCAGTGCTTGATGTGCAGCACCTAAGCCTGGATGTTGTGCTTCCTCGATGACTGCTGGACCAGGTTCGTCAGCTTGGTCTTTGAGGAGGTAGGATTGCAGATCTAATAACCATGCTACCACACGACACCAACCTCTAACCAGAGCTTTGAGCCAGGTGCGCGTGTGGGATTGCTCCAGCAAAGCAGGAAGAATGACTTGGAGTAACAGAAGCTCAAGAGATAATTCGCTGACCTGTTTATAGAATTGGAAGAGTGGGTGAAAGAATTTTTTTAAATAAAATGTGTTATGATTCACACTATAAGCAAATCTTACCTGAGCTTCGCTCTGTACAGTTACAGTGTAGGGTAGGAATCCTGGCCATGCCCATTTCAGTAGCCTTATCGGTAACCAGAGCATAAGAAGAATAGCTGTACCAAATATAACGGCGGAAGCGACGAGTCTTCTAGCGTGTCTCAAAATTGGCAAGTGTATCATCTCCTGAATCGGAGAGAAGTCCGGGTCGTTCAAGTTCCTCAGGAACCAGAGCACACCAGGTCTCAGGACCTCTCGTAAAAGTAGGATGAAAGAGGCAAAGTGATAGATGTAAATCATTCCAACCAGCCAATGAATAAACATGGATGTGCCTGGGGCAAATCTAAAGGAGGATTCTCTGTCTTTCAAAGTTGCGTCGAACATTGCCAAGGAACAAATGTCCAGCCACCATCCGCACACCAAAGGTAGTACTCCAATTTCGACAACGGATAACAGGGAGACTTTCACCACGACGTAGCAAAGGCCTAGGATTCGTTGAGAACGTTGCTGACCCAGTAGCGCCGCCAGGGTATGAAGCACAACGAGGCATAAACCGATTACGCAGTAACCACAGAGGGTAGTCACCAGGCCTTCAAAGTGAGAGGCAGCTGCATGTTCTTGCATGCCTAGTCCTGCTATTGCAAAGTGACCGATATGATATGGACAAAATGCAAACACCTGAGAACAGAGAAAGTTGGAAGTTAATACAGAGATTTCAGCTTCCTTTCACTGGTCGCTAGTATCGTTTGGTAAACTAACCATAATGAATAAAGTGTTTAATGAAATAACCCAGAAAACATGCTCCAGGAACACGAGTGAACCATCCAAACCAAGCAGGCGTTCCCATGTTAATTCTTCAGCAGGTCTATCCCATTCCATTGGGTTCCAGTTAGCCTCTTCTGCTTCAACCTGTTCCTGAGGCTGGCCTCTCCAGCCTCCATCTGCAGCAGCATTTGGTTGGGCACCATCTATCCCAGGTTCATCCCTCGGTGGAAGAGGTTCATCTCCCCTTGGCATTCTGTCAGGCTCACCAATATCCGCAGGTTCAGGTATATTGACCTCTCGTGGTTCATGAGCATCCACGTTGTTACCTGGCGCATAATTAAATTTACAAGATTCATTCATAATTGTCATTCAAAAAAAGAACTCAATTGTACTGCAAACGGAAATGCTACCTTCAACGATATATGCAAGTGGCTGAGGAACTACAGGATCATCCACAAAATGTGGTACATTGTTATTATTTGGAGCATCTGGTTGCTGAATTCCTTGTTGACCCTGAGGTAGATTATTCGCTGATGGTGGCTGCACATTGTCAGCAAAAGGTCCCCTTTCATCTCGTGGAAGGTCTTCTACAAATGGCGGTACGTTGTTATTATGCGGAGCCTCCGGATGTTGGATTCCTCGATGGCCCTGAGCCTGTTGAGGCCGTCCATCGTTCTGGCCAAGATTATTGTCTGGTTGTAATTGTGCATTTCCAATATATGGTCCTCTTTCTTCTTGTATAGGAGCTTCTAGGAATAGTGGCACGTTGTTATTTGGAGCTTCCGGTTGCTGGACTCCCTGTTGAGCCTGAGCCTGTTGAGGTTGTCTGTCATCCTGGAGGGGATTATTAATTGGTTGTAATTGTACATTGCCACCGTAAGGTCCTCTTTGCTCTCGTGGAGGATCTTCTACGAATGGTGGTATGTTGTTGTTATCCTGAGCTTCCGGTTGTTGAATTGCTTGTTGGTCTTGGGCTTGCTGGGGTTGTCCACCAGGTTGAGGAGGATTGTCTACTGGTGGCAGCTGTACATTATCTCTCTCAAGCCAATCAGGACCACCCGCGTGTAAAATTTGTTCACGAAGCCAGACTAAGCCAATAAAAGCAAACAGAGTGCAGGTCACTACAAAACATCCATGGAAAACGTCGGAAGAAACGTTTTCTGTCGATAGCATTTCCATCGGCAGCGACATTATCTGCGATCAGAAAAACATGCTGTTCATCTTCTTGTTCTTATTTTATACATAGTCACTTATGTTGTGTATTAAAACTATTATATTACCCGGACTAGATCGAGGGAACCACTGAACAGTGTTCGATAAGTACGACAAGCAGTTAATGGAACAACTCCGAGCCATGCAATGGCTACCAGGGTGTAGTGTAGCCAGTATTTCACTGCAGTGGCTATACTTGACAGCAAACCACCCACGACATCGCGCAATGGCAAGCGTCGAGGCATGTCTGGACTGTATATCGGAGTAAATGAAAACCGATAACCACACAGCTCGCAGTATTCCTTGCGCGAGTACCGCATCCATTGTACCAAGCATTCCTGATGTATCCATTTTATACTACCGGTACAAATGCAAGGATGGAACAGAGGTCTGTCAGCCAGACCCTCTGATCTGCAGACCCTGCATATATCTGCACCCAACATGTCCTCCGTCATGTTTGCGCCTTTTAAAGACAACTGTCACGTCAATTGTTTTCAATAGCAGATCAGCAGTCCTGAAGATATTTAGAAACAACATGAAATCCATGTGAACATAAGGGGAAATGGTGAAACTGCAAAATATGACTCTTTCTTGAACAATTACATATAAAAAAACAAAGAAACCAGAGCTAACTTCAAGAAAGGGCCGTATTCCATGGTTTAGCTGGAAAAATTCATCCAATATACAAAGAAAAATGATTTAAATTGAATAACTTCCTGTACTCAAATTACATTCAGAATCCATGAAATATGAAACTAGATTGTGCAACATGAAATCTAGGTAAGAATACTATTTATCATTGGTATATAGGTCATATCATATAGATATAAATGTAGATAATATAAAATATATTTAAATTTTTACAATTGACAGAAGATTGAAAGACATTATTTAAATGTGACAAAGCATTTATACAACAATTATACAAGGCTGACTTTGATAATGATACAGCAAATGGAGTCATAATACAATAATTACAAAGTAACTGTAGACCACTTATATTGAAAGCATTTAGTCACTTGCAATAGTAATTAATGTATTTGTCAAATCACTGCAATGACGTTCTCAGATTGTAAATACATTTTACGTATAAAAAATCAGGTTACCATCCAGGACAACAGAGTTTTGAGTAAGTAGCAAAAGTGCGTCGTCCCAAAACAAAATGGTACTCCTAACGAGACTCGTAATATATATCCAAATTAATGTGTATACGAGATCCATTAATATAATAAATACGAGTACTTACGTGTCTTCTCCTTAAAAATACATCAAAACGAAAACTGTTATGCAAAATATCGAAAAATATTCACTCCTACTTCCAGCTGTTTCTCTCTAGACATTTTGACAGGCTCGTCAATAGAGAAACACTAATGTCACCAGAGTACCGGAAGAAGAAGAATAGAACTTTATTAATAGGCACGTTCAGCAGAAACACCGCTGAGTGAGCAAATTCGTTTGATTGGTCATTTGATCGTAAATCTTGCAACAGTTCTGAGATTTGACCAATCAAATATATTTGCTCCCTGAGCGATATTTCTGCTGGACGTACCCAATCATTTCTGATTATTCCCAATTATTCCTTATTCGAATTTCGGCTATGACTGTGCATGGCTTATTTAAAGAGCAAATTAAAATAAGTTATATATAAGAGTTTGACAACCTTGATAAAGATATAAGAACGAAACTACACAACTGATAATGCTCACGGATTTATATGAAATAAAGGCTGGCCCATATTTTATGACTTCTTTGTCCATAAATATTTGAATATTTGTTTTGTCCAAAATCCGTGACGCACTTCCTGTCAAAGAATGTTATAAAATAAATCCGCTAATATTTGATTTTTCTCGTGATGGAACATCTATCAAAATTCCAATTGTTCATATTCGTCAATGCGTGTGCCGGGCCTACAAATTTTAAAATCCGCATGGCAATTTGTTGAAACGTGTTTTATCTGATACGAGATAGGATTATTTGTTAACTTCTTTAACATTCGTGTACCTTGTCCGTGGGTATACTGATAATAGTCTTTTTATTGCCTTCGTAAAGTGCTTATCATCCCAATAATGGGATCCGAGAGTGGAACTGTAGATTTTGAGGTTAAAAAAGCCAAAGGAAGAAAACGTACGAAAAAAAAGATTAAGATCGAAGAAGGTATGACTGAATAATGTGTTAAATTAAAGAAAAAGTTCTTATAGTGATATGCTTCTATATTAGATTAGTTATTACTATAATGATACTCCGTTATTGGTATTTAACATCTCATGTTCTGATAGATTCTGCGCTAGCTGTTAATTCAAACGGTGCCGAAACTGCTGATAAATCTGGCCACGAATTTAAGATAGTGAAAATAGAACAAGTGAAATCTGAGGAAATATCTAGTGTTTCACCATCGAATGGAATCAGTAATCGAGATACGGAGTTCAAAGATGATAGAAGGACAACACGTAACGGCAAGAGAAAACAAAATAATGATCAGAACTCAACTGAAAATGTCAACAATGGAAGTTTCATGAAGAAGACTAAGGTTCCTAGGTGAGTGAATTGATTTAATGTTTATCTACGTCTATTTGATTAAAATAGCATACTGTTATGATAATAACTATTGTAGAACATTAGTAAAGTCTAATGCATTTCTATTACAATTCTGGAAATGTGCATAGCAATCTTGTAAATGAAATCAAAGAAGAGATTGATCAGAATGAGGAAGAAGAAATTGAAGGTGATAAAAAGAATGCCAAGAAACCGTCGAAACGGCAAGTTAAACGAGAAAAGGCTGAACAGAAAGAAATGGACAAGAGAGAAGCAAGTAGACTTGAAGCGACGCAGAAGGCCCTTAGCTATGTTTCGAAGGTATAATAGTTCACTAATTTTATATACTTATTCTTATAAAGATTTCAAACTCATATTGAATATATAATTGATTTTCAGTGGAAGCATGCAAAAAGTGAATGGAAATTTGAAAAGATCAGACAAATTTGGTTGATAGATCATTTACTGGATAAGAACTCAATTCCAGATGCAATATTTCCAACAGTTCTTGAATATTTTGAGGGTTGTAAAGGAATGGCTCGAGAACTTTTGCTGAAGAAGGGTATGGATGTAATTAAGAAGGTAGAGGACGAAGAAGAGGATGAAACGAAGGACAGCATAATGGAGTCTATTGAGTATAAAAGAGCTAGGCTGCTATTACAAGCTTTACCTACGGAAACATAAGGGTCAAATTAAGGCATTAAGAAAATTCGCAGTCGTATCAGTGAAGTCAGTAGGAGGCTTAATGACGCATCAAATAACTTTGAAATCATCAAATTTTATGCGGTTTTTCTCTTTACTGCTTTAAGTACTCGTGACATGTATGACATTCTACAAAGTCATACGTTATCATTGGTATCTTAGAAGATTCTCTGATACTGATTTTCATTATTTATGTACATATGTACTGGAAATTTATTATCAATATCCAAGATATGCAAGTTGATGACAAAATATGGTGCGGTGTATTGAAGAAGAAATCCTTGTTATTCTTACATACTTTTTCAATTCCATTGATGATACAATGAACCAAAATCTTAAAAATAAGATAAGGATTTCTTTGCTTCAATAGCTTTAAACTACAAAAAGACTACTGCTACATTTCAAGATGAAACTACGCACGTAATAATGTGAGGAAATTTATTAAAATAGCTTGAAGCATTTTCAAGCTGTTATCGAAGATACGCACGTCTGTTATTTGCCATGTAAATTTTATACTGTTTGACATAAACAGAATGATTTACGGGATTCATTATGTTTTTGTCTTTTTACACGTGTTTACATTTAGTTTGTATAATTGATTGGTAATAATCATACGCCTGTAAATATCTCAATAAAATTCGGCTGTACATTACAAATGAATATATTTATTTAGTTACATAATAACATCATCGTTGCAGATTAACTATAAATAATCTCTGCTTAACAGATTTTCAGGAGCTATAGCTTTAATTGCGCAATATACACTACGTTAAAGTATCTACTGCTCCATAGTACAACTTCGATCGTACCTATTTTATTTTCATACTGCTAATAAATTCAATTATAAAGTTACTGTGATTACTTAGAATTTCCAAGTTATTGTTGCTCAGCGTATTTGTTAACAAACTGCCGAAGTTTATCCGTATCTTGAAGACCAACTATTCTCTCTAAGACTTTACCATCCTTCATGGCGATAAGAACAGGAACGGATCCCACCTACAATGTAAATATAATTTTGTAATTCAAGTAGTTTAATTTAAAGATACGAGCATCAAAACATCGATGCATAACAACTGTTTATAATCATGGCTTGTTACGTGATCTTTTCAAGAAAGCAATCAAGAGATAAAAAGATATTAATAAGAAATGTACATACCTCGTAATCTAATGCAAGATCTGTATTCTCATCGATGTCAACCTTAGCCAGGAGAATTTTACCTTGCTTCTCAGCAATGACTGACTCTAAACGTGGTGTCAACATACGACACGGATTGCACCATCTAAATTGATGAAAAAAAATCTCATGAATAACACGACAATACTGATAAAGCCTTTCGGAATCATGTCGTCATACAGTCAACTAAATATATGAATATAATATAATGAAAATACTGTAGAAAATAATACTGATTAACTTACGTAGCAAAAAAGTCAACGATTACAGGCACTTTAGAGTTTTTAACACGTTCGTTAAAATCTTTGTTATCCTGAACTTTAAAGGCTGCCGATACCGCAGCTTCCTGAGCCGGAGCATTGGCGAAATTTCGACTAACTAAGGTATTACGTACGGCTCGTGCTCCAATACGCAACATCTTGACAGTTATTAAGCAAATAATAATAGAAAACAATAATTATTAGGTATCAAAAGAAGTAACCTCTATTTTCACAAAATTATAAATAAGACTAGCACGATTACAGAATTTCAGTCTGCTAGTAGTAATCCGTCAGCTATAATTCGTCAAAGTAGCCAACAGCTACATTTCCTTGTCACGAGGGAAAAATTCCCTAGAAGTTCTTCTTTACCGACTACTACTGCAGCCCTCATTTTTCAGTCGATAAAAACGACTATCGATAACAAAAACTGTAAATTTTATACTTCTAAGTTCACTTTTTTTGTTCTAGATGGAGCCGTATGCAATAGAATTGTGGCGACTCTGTATCGGAGTTCCGACTACGCCGCTGAGCGGCGTGGCGATCGAGCTTAAGGCGGTAGCGCATAGC
>JARQTI010000598.1:1277736-1289261 GCA_030142655.1 Trachelus tabidus
TTGTAGCGCAAATAATAAACAAGTTTTTGTAATCCTGGTGTTGTAATCATTCTGGGGGAATTATCTCGTTTCTATAGAATTTTGTCTTATATGTAACGTCATTTTCTACTTCGGTGAGATAATTTCGTCGATGATCGATACTTCAAAAGATTTATGTACTCCGTGCTAAGTATTTAACATTCCCCACGAGTACAACATATGCGCCAAATGCGCACATAACATTATTTGCTTAGGATAACCAAGTGTAAAATAAAAAGTACAGGTAACGTCCTTCCACCTCTTTTCCTTTCGTTCTAAAAGGACAACTTTTCAAACTCGCACGACGTTCAGCAGTGGAAAAAACCAGGACGTGTATAATCGAATTAGAAAAATCGATGCCACGTAATATATAGGCTCTAAAGATCATCAAAAATTCCACCGTGCTGCAAAAAAAATGGGTCGGAATTTGCAGTTCTGCCACATCATTCCACAATTTAATTTTCTAGAATCCCCATCAATCTATACATCACTATATACTTTTAAAAATAATTCCTGAACAGAATTTAATCATATTTTCCTTGGCGCACATCATCATTACACACAGATTAAGAAGCGTCGCTGTTCACGTTTTTGTATAAATTAAAAAATTTTTAATTACAGATAATTTGACTCCATCAACGCCTATATATAATATCCAAGACAAAGTATATTTTTATTTTTAGCATAATCAGTTGGTAAATTCACGTAAGCATTTCAACAGTAAAATCCTAAATATTTCTTTACTGTTTTTTATACACAAACGTGATCTTCAAGTCATTTGATTACAGGTAACTGACCTGAGTAGACGTACGCAAATCATAGCCTTTCATTATACATCATGACATCATACCACATTAAAAAGAATTAACATATTAATTAATTGTCAATCATAAAATGTTGGGTAAGTAAAAGTAATAATATAACTGTTGTTTTTACAATAAAAATGTACTTACTCCTCGTAGAATTAAGTCAGTGTTTAAACAAATAGAATATATTTTTTAATCACTGTATTTGTCAAATTCAAAATAAAAGGAGGCAGACACATGAACCTTATTCAGAAAAGAGTCTGCATTAGTCAATGTCTGCTATACTGTGTTAATAATCTTTTATCACAATTACAGGATGTATAAAAAGGAAAGAGACAGAATATGAAAAATAAATAAACTAATTAATTTGACAAACTTATGCAACTACAATAAGTAACGAATACGAATGCAATAAGAATCCTTCTGTCCTATCGCTCATAAGGCCTTGACAAAAAAACTTTCAACTCCTGACGTCACCGTGAAACATACTGGACGCACGGTAACTGTCATGCAAATATACACTGCTTACAATTTACATTAGAGTCATTCAGACGGTTTAGAATCATCGCTACAGTCACTTAGTATTCATAACAATAATCGTCCTGTAGTAAATTGGCAATCCGTTCCTCACGATTATTAACAAGTATCGTCCAAATGTCCTTGAATAATATGACACATGTTATTTACTTTTGTTAAAGGAAACCGGGCGGTTCGCATGCGAAAAAAAAGACAGGGGCGTTGCAGCACTCTGGACAAATCAGTTTCATACTGCACATCTATTTCAGAAAAATACAATTAATTTACCGAGCAACCAATTTGCACCATCGTTTATCAAAAACCAATCATATATTAAATCAATCAGTTCTTTCACAAATCAGTTAGTGAATTTCTAAGCATAACTAATATTTGATAATTATACATCATTGGTTCTTAACCAACTATGATTTTCACTTACAAACTAGTCCCCTTCTGAACCGACCTGTCTCTCTTTAAAGACAAGAGCATTTTCCAAAGTCAGTCACTCTAATTCAAAATTGAAAATAGCATCTTTCACCATGAGGATTATTCCTCAATTAGTCCCATTAAAATATTTCGACTGGAACTATGCGAAATCGTGAGAACCAAAAAAAAAGAGACACGTGGGTTAGATTTTGATGGAGAATAACGTATTTCAAAAAGAACAAAATCGTAGTGGGACACCCGAGGTATCTTTTTTGTCAGTCACACTAGAATATTCTTAGAGTTTAATTCAATATTTTTTTTATCTTGTAAGAAATTTGTATTCATGTGGTTTTTTTTAGGAAGGGATGCCTGTATATGGTCTAACCATGGCAAGTGGCTACAATACATATTATACGTACTGGATCTAAAGCTTGTAGCTTACTTGTCTGCATTTTGTTTTGTAGCAATGCGTGCGCGACTAGTAGATACAAGTTGGGTCTTACGTAAGGCCCATTCGTAAAACAAAGCACGTGCGAAGCAGGATGAATCACGTAAGGAAATTAATATTTCATTTGTTTCTCTCCGTCTCTCTCACTTTCTCTCTTACTTTGATATGTGCACAAAAAACTTTGAATTGTGTCGATTGCGTGCCTATTTCTTGATCTGCTTACATTGTCGTTTCAGATTTTATTCCAAGTGACAGCGACAATAGTCGTCATATCGTTTTCCTACAAAACTGCCATAACGTCCGTGAGAAAAATTTTATAGGTTATGACTCACCCAGCTGGAAATTTAATACGAACCAATCGATTGAATCATTCTATATTATAATTATAAATGAATTAATCTTTGAGAAAAAAATGAAGGTAAAAAGTATTTAACAGTTTTGCCGTATGACTAACCGTTCCTGTTCAAAAATTCTTATTGGAATCAATACAAATCAATAGATATCCGATTCAATTACAATAAAAATTACTAAGTTATCGCGTCCAATATGATTTTATTTGCGATTACCTCAGAAACAATAAATTCTTAATTAGAGTCAATAAAAATCTCCTCATTTTCAGTAGTAAAATCTATAAGATTTTATAAGAAATTTCCAACACACAAATTCGATTTGTTCCATTTTCAAGTTGTTTTAATACATTTCTTAAGCATCTTGGGTAACAGGTATAAAGGTGATCCGCAAGGATCTGGCCGCCAAAGAAAACAATTAAAAGATTTAAAAACGCCCAACGTTCGTATCTGACATTTTAAACATTCATGAATTTTTTTATATTGCTTACATATATAATATATTAATATGCTAAAAGCTTATGTCATTGTTTCACTTTCATAAGTGACACCATGTTTTTAATAAGGTCAGAAATTCGTTTAGGATTCGCAAGATGATACGTATGAGTTTTATCATCGTTATTCGTTATCTATTTTTTGAGTCGTCCAAAAATAAAGTCTATCCCATCGTTAACGAACCATTTACAGAGGATCATTGTCCAGTATCTAGCCAAAATCGCTGCATTACCTCAACACTGACCTCGAAATTCTTCCCGTCTCGTCACTATTAATACAAACAGATAGAAACGTTTTCATTGGAATTAAATCAAGAGATCCACAAGAGAAATACCCAGAATGCTAGAATCTAGATGAAGGCATTGTATATCTATGTAATAAAAGGTCAGTATGCCATAATAATTGAATCGAGGAGACATTAACACCCAAAACTTTAAATAATTTTCTTTATCCTTCCCTATACAGAAAATTATTCTATCCAAGTATCACACAAGGACTTCCTGCAGTAACGACCTCCACGTTGGACGAAATGGCCTCCACGAATGAAGCCTCAGTTAACACAAGAATAAGCAATGCTATTTGTCTGAATAACAATCTTATTCAAGTACCTAAGACTATACTGGTACTACTATACATCTGGTACATCTTCATTACTACTATATAAACTGTAAACTATCATGGCTGGGAAGCCCGAGCTAAACGTACATTGAGAAGCTTGTAGCATTTATATTCATCAATGCCTCGTACTTGTTGTGCGATTCTTAAACAGATACTGTATTACAATTCATATGCGTAATGCGTGACAATTTGATACGTAACATCTTTTACTCATGGTTTCTAAGTAATAATACATTTTTAAAAAACAATTTCAAAGTTTGAGCAACTCGACTGCTGAAATCTACCACGTATATTTTCCCTTTGACACGATATCCTGTGACAAAAGCAAAAAGGCTTATGGTACCTAAAAATCCCACGTCTATTCGCAATTTTGCCTTTAGTTAAGCGATTTATAATATACATAAAATAATTACTGTATTACATCACTGTCACCTAATTAGTCTGAGTGTAAATTTATAAGATTCATTATAACCCATCGTATGCTGTCATGAATATTTATTGCTTATGGTTTATGCTTAATGGTCGATGAATATTATCGATGCTAAACGTGTGATAATATCATGACGTTATACACTCTGCCGCACATTGTATTCGCATGATGCATGATATAACGGTCTAATTGCTAAATTAAGTCCTTCGGAGTACATATGTAGTTCTTCTACTAAAGCCATAAGTGGACATACAGCATGAACGCTGTATAAAATAGAATACTTTGATACTTTTAATTCTCGTAGCACATGGAGTCACGTTACGCAACGGTGGCTGTTGACAGATAATTTTTTTACTTTACACATTTTTCAGAAACTCCCATGTACGTGGACGATGACTTTTCTTACGTTTTAATCCACCGGATGCATAGGACGACTGGAAGATTTTATGGCAGAATATAAGCCACACGTTAAATTCTCTGTGAAATGCTGGCAGTTATCGTCATTCGAATTTCGTAATGGTTAGTCATCATCCAAGAATCATCAGTAAGAATCCAATTGAGGAGATACAGCTTCTTTATAATTATCACTGGCATCGAGATAATGGTAATGGATCTTTTTTCTTTCCTTCCACAGCACGATTTCTTGGTTCAAAGAAAATAAATCGAAGAGACGTCCTGAACGTTTCTCGACGTTCCCGTTATGGTCCAGTTGGAGAAATATGATGAATTTTTTATGAGTCTTTATGGACGTTCACGTAATCTGTTTTTGTTGTACAAACTTGACGTTTCCTGTAACAACAATATAATTTTAGAAATTATCTTTGTAGTGCTACTGTATTATAATACGTGCTGGATATGGTGGACTCTGAAGTCCGTAGAATATACTTCCTCAAAATGTCTATACCGACAGTTTGTCCGCTACAAGGCCAGTGGGGATCATATTCCCGTGTACTCGAACGCCTGCCAGATGAAATCTCAACACGATGGTTACCATAACGACCAACGGTCGCCGTTCATTATTTTTCAGACCCTCCCTATGTAACCACCCCAGCATCATCAGCATCCTGATCACAGGCTAGCTGAGGCATAACCAAATCCTATTCACGTGCCCATGACCCATTTCTCTTACGTCACACGTGTATTGCACCCTACAGCGACAAGTCGATTACACCCCATGAAACATTGGATTACTTTGGATCCTTCTAAAAAAAGCAATGTCCATCCATTATGCTTTCAATCTATAAAAAAGCACCAAGGTATTAATACAAAATTAGAAATCAATTTAGAACTACAATTAGAGTACAGTTGTAGCTTATAAAATTATAATCTAATTTAACTGTCTGATAATTATAGATTGAAAGAATAATGGCTATGCAATTATTTCAAAATAATGTTCTCTACGTGGTTATTATAGATTACATTTTTTTTAGTATACATACTACCAGATCACGTCAGTAACTCCAGGCTTAGCTGGACGGACACCTAGTGTACCTACGGCGTAACACCTACTGAAAATCCGTCACGTGATATACCATGGTAGAGCAGATGCTGGCGTTGGCGAGCGCAAACATACCGTCACCTTCACACTAAGTTTGCTAACAATATTATGACAGGATCTCTACTCTCTCGTGTCGAACGTTCGACGCTGCGACCTAATTATATCATCCACACGACAGCAAAGACAAATGTAGTTTTGTAGCTTCCATAGCGCTTTAAGAAGAAAATAATGAATCCTAAACTGAAACAAGAGATTTCAATTGGTAGCTTAACTAGACTGTATCTGATGCTGTAGACCTCAGTAATAATCTGCAAAATGATACAGAGATAGGTAATAATTTTTTATATTCTACAATAGTGCTCATAGAAACTCTATAAACTAAATAGAATAATGCTATCAAGTTCGCTATTGCTGTTCCCTGCTGGTAATTTCTAAGACGTTTCAACGAGCAGATTCCGTGACTGTAAGACGGTTTGAATTATGCATCGCTATTTGATTTTGCTAGAAGAGATTTTATATTTAACTATGATGAGCATTCTAGCCTATTTATTACACGTGTAAATGCGCTTTGCGCCATGAGTTAAAATAACGAAAATGTTTATTAAACATGGTCATATCGTGATGCCAAGGAACACGTTATACAAAACAACCAAGAGCTCGAAGTTTCGTTTGAATGGAGGTTAAAAACGGCAGTCGTACACCGATTCTTCTGGAACGTTCCAATGGAAAGAGAACAAAGACTCTCATGCGTTCACAGGCATATACAATTGTACATATGTATGTATGTATAATCTTCCATAAGGGAACAAAGCTGAATAAGGACAATAGCTGGCCGTTTTATTTATCCGTTTGTAAAGGTCCTCTCATGAATAGATCTTAACGGTCTTTTGGACAACCCTATAAAGGGTTTTTTAACATATGAAAACCTATAGTTCTAATTATTATATCAAACCTTTGTACCTTGAGTATAAAGTAGTATAGTCATTATCATTAGTTCATTCAAACTAGACCTAAGTTCTGTGTGAGATGTGGAAAACTTGCTTCAAATTTTTGTTCTTTAAATTCTTTACTTGACTGTACGACATAGGCATATAATATACAGCAAGAATATCAGACTGATATGTTCCTTCCTTAATAAATTCGAGTGGGATTAATCGTAGAAGTTTGAGTTTATCAAAATGATATAGGCGCTCCTATTGAACAAGCTAATAAAAACGAACGTATAATCCATTAGCTACCACGATAAAGATTCGCATTTCGCTAGCTGAGTCCATCCAATTTCAATGATTCGATGACCAACGTAGTCTTGCGCTGTCTGTCTTATAGTTTCAGTCCACTTTTAACCCTCTTGCTCTTCGTTCTAGTTTACTATTTTTCACTTTTAGCTGTCCTATTTTCCTTTATCTCCTTTCCTCGACTCGCACTTCTCGCCATGACGCTTCTATTTCGGGAGATGATGCCGTTTAGTAGGCCAGCGAGAAACGGAAAGTAGAGGTGCGGCCTTTGCCTATATACCGAACACATTTGGAGGTTATATTGTCAGGACTCACCCTTCGGTTCGTCCCTTATCCAGTTCGATAATGTGAATGTATCTACACGTGCGTCACACTTTCACAGAGAAGAACAAAAACCTTTTCTCATAGTCAAATTGCTGACCACACAAGATTTTACAAGGTAAATATTACAGATTGTCCTATTGGATTCATTATTGGACTTGGCTTGTTCTATTGTCTGTATAAAAGTGGCGGAGAATCGTTCTGATTGGAGGGTTGGCTCTGAATTTATGAACTGTCAGAGAATAAAGGGTTCGTGACTCTAACAACATAAAGTGATCGATGGAACTCTGGTGGACGAGGAACATCGTTACCGACTGACGCGAATCATGGCGCACTCTTATTTCGAATGCTTTCGAAATCCCTAAACGCAGCTGAACCTCTTTTAAATACACGGTTCGTCCACTCTTAGCGATTTTCAACTATAGTGAGTGATCTAATTCTTTTCCTCCTTCTCTCAGTCACTCTTGCTATCACAAGAAATAGTTTTCACTTTCTTAAACTCGCTTATACCAAGCTTACTGATACATTGTAAATATTTTATAACTGCACTCCTTGTATAATCCTCATCGAATTTTCAGCACTCTACTCGGCCTACATCATCAGAAGATATCAAACTCTGCATACCCAGCAGTCCCAATAAAAATCTACACGTAAAACAAATTATCGTTCCAATATTTTTATTTATAAATTGTTAAAATCTCATTTCCATCTCGAAATTACTTCAACTAGGCATTACATCTAGTAACAGACAACGCATCCCATAGAATTATTTTCAAACGCAATAGATTAATCAAAATTTTGAATATACAATGAAACTGTACACCAAAGAATGCAACAACACTGTCAGCTCATCCCTTATGATTAATAGTGATAATTCAATGGCTCCGTTACGTTTGCATTCCTCCTGACAAAACAGTCAAAGTAATACCCACGTCCTAAGCCTGGAGAACAGTAAGTTTGTTGTATCCTGGCTCATTTATGGCTGCCGGAGTCGTCGTTCCTCATCGTTAATCAGGTGTCGCGCGCGCGTGCACGGTAAACCATATCTACAGTATGTATGTATAGCTATACACAGTGGTACCTTCGTCCATAAGAATAAATTTGGGTCAACCAAATCTTTTTTCTATTTCTAGACACAGGTAAGATTCTTAATTATATACTAATACCAGACTCAGGCGATATTGTCATTGAGCATTGCAATTCACGTATCCTTGCTGTTAGATTCTTAATAATAAATTCGTAGTCGAGGAGCACATGATACGTGCAAGAATGTCAACTGCGAGTAATGCTAATAGGTAAAGGCCTGCGAATGATGGCCTCACTTAATGTAGATAATTAACGTACACACTGGAATTTCACGTTTTACAGCGTAACCTTCCTGGAAACACATAGCACACAATACACAGCATATAACGCCTGTCTATAGTATTTTTTAAAAGTCACAATATTACAGAATTTCAAGGCTCACAATGTATACCATCTCTTTTGAACGTTTCCTTTGTATCGTAGATTTATGTGGGTGTAACGTCAAATGCGTTTATCAAGTATCAGTATATCCTGTACATTTAGGCCTAACAGGTAGATATTATGTCGAACCAATTATAGGTAAATTTATTAGCATTCGTAACCGTTAATATAAAGGCGTGCCAGGCGTAAATTTGTCGTAACAGTAATTTGTTCGTTTCGTACAAGACTATTACTTATTAAGAATTCGTTAACGTAACCTAGATAATTTTTGTGAGCATTTAAAAACTTTGGTTTAGTATTTAAGTGTAACGTCCGGTACTTCGATAGAAAATATGCCTATAATCAGGTGAATGCGCATTTAGGTTACTGTACTTCGTTAGGTACAGCCTCGTGGTTAAGTTTACTGTGTAAGTTTCTACTGTACAGGTATACTGTATTATATTATAAATGTATGCAGAGTCCAAAGATTTACAATCCACAACATTCAATCTTTCACAACAGGATTACGTGACCGATTTGATGTACTCTGAAAAATAGTGGTAAAAGACAGACCAATTCCACATATGCGTTTTGAAAAAGCAATGTGTCATGGAGGCTAATTCGAACGGAACTGTGGTCTTGTTAAAGCGCTGCTCAACTTCCTCGGACATGTCCGAGTCAGTTTTTCACCCAACTCCTCTGGAACAACATCCGTCCTCTTTCCATTTAGGTCAACCAATTCTTGTCAAGTCCTCCGTCGCGATCAGAGTGGACGGGAAAATCGATTGGGACCAAAAAAACTTCTCTTGTCTTCCTGTTTACCGTTCTATTTTTGTGATATCAATGCCTAAGAAAAAGGGCAGGTCGATCTTGATACAATGCATCCATCAGTTTCCTCTATTGCAGTAATTCAAGTACATCTTAAGTATAAAATAGAATATACCAATATTCGTTGTATCGTTACATTGACATAACCTAAAAGCATAAGGTCTTTTGGTAATAATTAAAAAGGGTCCGTGCAGTATACTGCGGATACCATTTACATTGGTGTCACAGCAGTGAATCGCGCGGTTTCCTGGACCGTTTATTTGTCCAGAGGCTGCAAGATTAAAAAAATCGTGGAATTTCAAAATTTTTAGCTGTCGCCACCACTAGAACAAAGAATGACCATTCGTCCCGAGCCAATAGCAGCGACTGGAACAATTACGACGTTCATCATAGTTTATTTTTCCTGGACGAGCTGTGGCGATAAAATAACACCCGCTGTACTATTTCTACAGAAAAACATTTAATCAGGCCATTAGGATAATACTCGTGTCTTTCTTGAATGTTTGATATTAATTTTATGTTAATCCTTTATATGTAATCTGGTATAACCGGATTAAGAAAACGCATTTAATCAGAGTATAAATAATACATCACGAGCTGTTATTTACCTTACGAGACGAGACTGGGCAATAAAATACCGGTTACCTGAGAATGGATGATTAACGAAACTTGATTAACCTTGATCGATTGATTGCAATGAATAAAACGGTCGGTAACGTAGAAACCTACTGTACTTATGTACCGCGGGAAAAATATATAAGCTTTGAATCTCTTGAAGCAACTGGGCCATTGGTCCATTTTCAAATGCAGAATCACATCTTGCCACGCGCTCTTCTATCTATTTGCGTAACTCGATGCATCTTTGTTTCTTTCCCACTCGTTCTTCCTATTGCAATTTGATCTCCTAGTCACTATCCCTTACCCTTCGTCCTTCCACGTCTACCATTTTGATAACACGAGTAAACCAAAGTGCTTTCAAAGGGACAGAAAGCTTTCACCGAGAAATGTGATCGTTATTTGTAGGTAAGATGGCACAAGCAACGAGAGTCGAAAAAAAATCAGACAGATAGGCGTTGAACAAGAAAATATAAAATTCTTGAGTAACAGAGAAAAATTGTCAGACTAAGTCAGACTTGCTCCGAATCAAGTCACAAATATGAAAGCTTAGAAGTTACTGCTGAATTGAAGTCTCAAAGAAATTTGAAGCCAACACAGTCAACGCACTTCATTAGCCATTTGCATAGCACATTTGCAATGATAAAGACGGCCAAGCCTGTGAACTCGGTTGAACAACAAAGATCGTCTAATATAAGAGACGCGAGACAGTGACGAGGAGGTCAAAAGAGGGTGGAGAATTGTTTAGCGGTAGGGGGAAGAGGAGGGATCGGTCAAGACCGGATAGTGATACTGTGTTGGAGTGGTGGGGTAAAATTATAGGGAGCGGAAGGGGAAAGGCAACTCAGAAGGAGAAAGGGATGGAGGAAGGCAAGTCTCGGCTTTCAGCTAGACGAACGCTTCTCCCTCAGTCAATTCGCAAACGTCCAACGAGATGGACGTAAGCTCAAAGATACTAGGGAACTGAACACCCTTGGTGACACATTAAGTAACAGTTGGCACTGGGACACTTCCGTGAAACACATTGCACAGGACAGGAATAGCATCGGTGGGATTATTAGGTTGGGACTGACGAACCGGTATTGCTGTTCTCGGTGGAGGAGATTTGGAGCCGACGAGTTCACGAACAGGTTTTAAAAAAACGTTGTTCATTATCAGAGACAATAAATTGCGGAGGATAGAAAAAAGAATTAATTTAAAAGATCAGTGATCGAGGGAACATTTTTTTAATACTGTATAAAGATGTTGAAGATAGTAACGATATTCGTGGTCCTTGTGGCTCCTACGTTGGCGGTTCACGACAAGTTTCAGGTTAAGTTCGAATGGAAGTACATAAACGTGACATGGCCATCGGAAGACGCGCGACTGGCGGCCCTGCAAAATGAGGAATATATACCAGAGAATAATGCCATTGCTGGTATTAAGTTATGGAAACATCGGATGTACCTGACAGTACCAAGATGGAAAAACGGTGTTCC
>JARQTI010000600.1:915-12792 GCA_030142655.1 Trachelus tabidus
TGAATTAAATTGTTTGTACGTATACTTATTTCACAGAATCCGAAGTGGGTGAAATCTTATTTTTCTTTGGTCTAATAGTCGTTTCGCTTAAATAATTTTCAAAATATTTCTTCCCCTTTTCGCTCAAAAACTTCATCAGTGCCTTCAGGTCTCTGACTTTTTCGGGAGATAACTGTGATCTGAGAACTAAGAAATCCATTCTTGATGCCAAGTTAATTCTCGACGTCAGTAATTTTTAAAAATTGTTAGGAAATTATTATTCCTTTACTGTGCTTTTTTTTACGCGTTGTACATTAATAGTAAAATAGGTTCTGTACACGTATTTACTTGAAGCATTCTGAAGTATATTGTATCAAGTTCTCGTGTTTTTTTATGCTGATAGTCATTTGTTCGATAGCGTCAAAACAAATGCGAATCTGCGGAATGTTGTGGATTCTAACAATCATTTGGCAAGCTCATCCTTGCATCAACTCCGTTGGAGCAAACAAGTCTTGTTGTACGATTTGTTTCTCAACTATTTTTGAAAATTACATCGAGCATTAACATGGCATCAAGAATGGATTTAACGTCAAATAAAACATTGCAAATCGGACGCAAGCGTTCCAGAAATGAGTCTTTGTGGCAGAGTAATGCATGGAAACAAGCAAGAAATAAAGTATGCTACATAATTTGCTGAAAGATATTTATTAATTTTTTAACAGTGCTAATCGTATTAAAGCCATCTGAAACGTGAAAAAATGTACGAAAAATTTTATATTACCGCGAATTTATATATGTCGAAGGTGAGTGGGGGTTGTGGTGCAAATCCAAAGGACGCTCGTCCATGTTAGTTATTTATTGCGTTCACTTACAATCGTTGACAAACTTGAACTGAACTTAATGTCTACCTGCCGTCGCCTCGAGGTAGCTTTCCTCCCTGGCCTGGAAAAGGGGGGAAAAGGGGCACCTTGCTCCGTTCCCAACTCAAAACAACAAAAAAACTAAAATCGGCCTCTCCCGCCGACACGGCCATTCTGACGATCGCACGACCTCGTGTGCTCCTATTCGGAGGCTGCATCATCTGAAACATTACCAAAAGTGAGGTGACCGTTCTTGGGGCCTGGAGCGTATTCAGGGTTTAGGGGTTCGTTGCGTTCGTTATCCGCAACTACACGACTCTCTTCAGACGCCTTGACGCGCGTCGGAGTCCGTACGGCAATACCGATCACTCATTCAATCGCTCATGCGATATCGACATGTCGCTGTGCACTCTGCTGCACTGATCGCCTCTGCGATCCGCGATCCCTCGCCCGCTGTCACCTCGCGCCGTCTCCTCCCATGGCGGTGGGGTAGGATTTTTGTGACTTGCGATTAACAAGCAGAGCGGGGATTCTGTCTTAACATTTTTTTTTCTTTTTTAACAATCACCACCACACGTGGTCTCCACAAGTCAGCCATGCGACTTCCACTGCCCATGCAGTACCCGGTCGATCATCCGATCACCGGCCAACACCCATCGCCCGCCGTTACATCGCGCCGTCTCCGTCCACAGAAGTGGGTTAGGGTTTTTGTGACTTGCGACTAATAAGCAAGGCGAATGGGTTTCGACTTTCACTCCCTCACATTGCAACCATCACTTTGCTGCTCATCCACACCTCCCGGTTTTTTTTTACTTACTTTTTTTTTTAACCTCTCAGGTCACTCTCCTCAGTGCTGGCGCACTCCGCTTGGGCCTTCGAATCTTGTTCAGCGCCAGGGTCAAGCTCGGCAGGTACGTTGCCCACTGGCATGGGTCGTAAGCGATCGTGTGCATACTTATATGTCCTGTTACCACTCAGGGCCTTTACGCGGTATCTATCACCCGCTAATATTTCGACGATCTTAAATGGCCCTTTAAATTTCGGATCTAATTTTGTTTGATTGCGTTCGTGGGTAGGTTCGCCAGTAGGACGAAATCGTCGACCGAGAATTGCGAAACTCCAGCTTTGGTATTATCGTACCGTTGTTTATCCCTTTGGGCGCTCTGCTCAATGCTCTTGACTGCTTCCTCCCTAATCTCGGGGACGGCGATCTCGTCGTCGTGATCGCAAAGAGTCATCAGCTGTAGTGGCCTGGCTACCTTGCCGATCAGTAATTCTAACGGACTAGCTTTGGTAACGCGATTTGTTGTACAATTGATGGCTAGCTGTACTTCGCCTAGTGCGTCTTGCCAAGATCTTTCTTTACTAGATTCGACGATCGTAAGCATGTTTTTTAGAGTGCTCATAACGCGTTCCACCTGTCCGTTAGCGCGGGGTGTGCCCGTCGCTATTAGATGGAGGTCTACATTATGAGAGTTGCAGAAATTTCTGAAGTCTCCGCTCGAGAAACACCGACCCTGATCTGCGATGATTCGAGAGGGAGCGCCGAATAACGCAACCGCGAGTTTAAGAGCCCTTATAGCGCTAGTGGAATCGATATTTAAGGTATGATGCAAGAGGGTAAACTTCGTAAAGGCGTCGACAATGACAAAAACGTATTCCTTAACATTGTTTTTCCCACTTAGTTTTCCTGTGGCGTCTACGTGTATGGTATGCCAGGGGACGGCGGTCTTCGGAATAGGGTGCAGCTCGGCTTGAACCCTGCCAGATCTAGACTTTGACACCTTACAAGTGATGCAACCGTCGACAAATTTTCGGACATACTTCGTCATGCCGGGGAACCAGTAGTGTTGAAAAGCCTTTTCCAATGTCTTTTCCCGACCCATGTGCATAATTGATTCGTGGACGTGATTAATTACTGACCATTGGAGTGCTCTAGGTACGATTGGTAGAACTCTGCTACGTCCATTGCGTTGGATCTTGCGATACAATACGCCGGCTCTAGTCTCGTAGGTTTTCTCGACGTCTGGTTGGAGTTCCCCGCGTTCTAATTTAGTGGTGAGATCCCGAATTTCATTATCCCGTTGTTGTTTTGCTAAGAGCCAGTTCGAAGAGACTTCTGCCAAGTTGATTAGCTTTTGAGGAACCTTATCTCCGGCCTCGATTTCTGGCAGCGGGTTACGTGAAAAAAAATCGGCATGGGCCATGTGCTTGCCTTCGCGATAGGTGACGTCAAAGTCGAACGCCTGGAGGAATGCCCACCACCTATGCGCGCGCGGCGTTAGGTCTTTTTTCGATCGAGATGCTTTGAGGGAGTTGCAGTCAGTGACAACGACAAACTTCCGTCCTTGCAGGAAATGGCGAAAGTGTTTCACTGCGTTTACTACCGCGAGGGTCTCTAACTCGTAGGAATGGTACCGCGACTCCGCGCTAGTGGTCCTCCTACTGTAGTAGGCGACAACGCGGAGCTTATCATGGTCTTTCTGCATCAAGACAGCGCCGTAACCTTCCGAGCTCGCGTCGGTATGTAATTCTATGGGAAAATCGGGGTCGAACAACGTCAGGACCGGAAACTTGGTCAGGAGGGAGATTATTTTCTGGCGGATCTCTTCGTGACGCGGTTCCCAATTCACATTGCCGTTACCTGACGTCAGGCGATAGAGTGGGCTAGCCAACGGAGAAAACCCGGGGATAAATTGACGGAAATAAGATGCAAGCCCCATAAACTGTCTCACTTGGGTGGCCGTCTTCGGTGGTGGCAAGCGTGTTAGGGCGGTAATTTTACCGGGATTCGGTTTTATTTCCCCGGAAGTTACCACGTAATCGAGGTATTCGACCTGAATCTTCAAGAACGAGCATTTTTTGGGGTTCAAGGAGAATCCGGCTCTCGTTAGGGCCACCAGGACCTCACGCAGGCGTGCAATGCCCTCGGAGTTGGTGCGCGCGGGGATTATAATATCGTCTAAGTAGCAAACGGCGAAGGTATTCGCCAATTCGCCGAGGGCCTTATTGATTGCGCGTTGAAAGACAGAAGGTGCATTTCGTAATCCAAATGGCATAGCGAGATACTCGTACTGTCCGTCCGGCGTGACGAAGGCAGTGCGCTCGATAGAGTCTCGGTGTATGGGAATCTGGTGGAACCCGGAGGTCATATCTAGTTTCGAGAAGCAATTCGCGCCGGACAACCTCTGTACCTGATCGGATATGAGTGGTAAAGGATACCTGTCGGGTATGGTGCTGCTATTTAGTTCGCGGTAATCAACGCACAATCTGGCCGTACCGTCCTTTTTCTTTACTAATAACGCCGGGCTCGCAAAGGGGGAGCAGCTTGGCCTGATAACATTCGCGATTAGGAGGTCGCCTCTGCACCGTTCGTGCGGGATCTACGAGCCTGATCTCCAACTCGGCTGTGGTCACCTTTCTCACGGGTGTGCCCTCGGCAAATGATTGCGAAAACTCGCTCAAGAGGCAGAGGAGGTCTGATCTATCCCTGGTAGGGATATCCGTGTCGATGTCTGCGAGGCTAGACGCGTTTATAGCTATCTCGCAACTATTCGTGATAAGCTTTCGTCTCAAAACGAGTCTGTCGCTGGAAATTTCCACGGTGAAGCCCGCGGTGAGAAGGTCGCGACCGATGAGGATATCGCTGCTTAAGTAAAAATCTGGTAGCGCGTGTAGGATTAATTCGACCGTGTGCCCCTCGATGGTTACCTTGGCTAAAACCTGAAAGGTGCTACGCACGTTGGACCTTCCGATGCCGGTTAATATGACTGTCGCGAGAATTCGTTTACCCGTGAAGCTATTTGCTACCGTTTCCTTGATTAGAGAGCACTCTGCGCCCGAATCAAAACAAAAAGGAAACGACTCACCGTAGTGCATCAGCTGACCAGACGCCGGTTTTACGCCGCACACGTCGACTCGTCGTTCTGCCTGGGACGGACGGCGATTCGTAGCGGACGCTGCGCAGTGCGGGGCGATGTGGCCATCCTCTCCACATCTGAAGCAGGTGACCGAAGACTTCTTTGCTGATGCCGGTCCTTTTACGGAGTTATTCGGTGGTGTTTCGGCCGGGTGTTGGCTCCGGTCCTTTCTATTGCGGCATTCCCTCGCTCTGTGTCCCGGTTTTCCGCATACGAAGCAACTCACGGGGGTGTTCGCTTTGGGTCGTTTGGCGTCGGGTGGTCCTTCTTTGCGATTTGCAATTCCAGCGTCGGTGGTGCTCCTCTTTCGATACGCGAACGCCATAAGTTCTTGTTGCATCCTTTGCCGGGTGCTCAATTCGGTGGTGAAGGCCAAACTTTGCAAGCGCGGGTCGATCGCGACGCAATGAGCCATCGCGACCGAGATGGCAATCTGCTCCACTGACATGGACTGCCAACGAGTCATAAGGTTGGCCATGATTCTGCCGGCATATGCCGCTGGGCACTCGCCTTCCTTCGGGCGGCTGTTATGAATGCGAACTAGCGTTGCGGTGGGTGTCTCTACCGTATCGTATTGAGCGAGAAAAACCTCTCGAAACTGTGGCCAAGTTATGCCAGAGTAGGTGATTTGGGAGAACCAGGAGGCTGCGGAACCTTTCAGTGCTCGACTCATTGCGATGACAAGCGAACTGCCGTGGAGTGGGCGTTCTTGCAGGCACAGGTCGACCGTACCGCACCAGGCCCGTGCATTTGCTTCATCCGTGTCTGGGTTGAATTCGGGTAGCACTATCCTATCGGGTGTCGGTGTCGACGGATTTCGTATGGCCTTGACGAGCTCCATCATGTTCCGATTTTGCAATTCGAGGAGCGCTGCCCAGCGCTGGTCCGATCTGTTTTCCTCTTCCGGTGTCCGTTCGCGTTCCTGCGGTAGTGGTCGGTGAGATCCCACTTCTGATGTCGAAGGTGAGTGGGGGTTGTGGTGCAAATCCAAAGGACGCTCGTCCATGTTAGTTATTTATTGCGTTCACTTACAATCGTTGACAAACTTGAACTGAACTTAATGTCTACCTGCCGTCGCCTCGAGGTAGCTTTCCTCCCTGGCCTGGAAAAGGGGGGGGGGGGAAGGGGCACCTTGCTCCATTCCCAACTCAAAACAACAAAAAAACTAAAATCGGCCTCTCCCGCCGACATATATATTTTTTCTACGTATATGATTATTTTTAATATGCCGTGTATCACATCTTTGCTTAATTTTATTATTGAATTAATGGGAAAAATTTAATGGGAAAAATTCAAACGCAGATCAATGGATCACTAGCTTCGAAAAAGAATGTGAACGATTCGACATTTCTGACGACGATAAAAAGATTGAGATCCTAAAATCATTTATGGATAAAGGTGCCGCAGATTGGTATAGTTGTACACTATTGAAACTTACTATTGAAGCAGACTGGAGAGAATGGAAAAGGACTTTTTGCGAAACATTTGTTAGTAAAGGTTGGTCTCCAATAAGATATGCACTGTCATTTAAATATCAAACAGGCCCCTTACTAGATTATGCGATAAAAAAAGAAAAACTTTTACTAGAAGTCAGAAAATCTATTGATAATGGAACACTGATTGATTTAATCGCAACTGGCCTGCCAAACTTCGTAGCTGACAGGATTGATAGGGAAAAATTAAGAAAGACGGAAGATTTATATAATGAAATAGGTAAATTGGAACATTTAGTTCACAAAAGGAACTCGGAAATGAAAAAGAATAGGAATTACAATAATAAGGAGAAAATAGAAAAAACACCATGCGAAACTTGTAAAAACAAAGGCAAAGGTACACGCTTCCACCCTGCAGCCGAATGCTGGTTTAAAGATAGAGAACACGAAATTAGACATATTAATAATTCAGTATTAGAAGTAGAACTAAGTGATAAGGATCCAAAAAACTAATAATTCCACCATTAATTAGACTTAAAATAACATTAAACAACGCTTTAGAAGTATCCGCTATTTATGATTCAGGCTCAAATGTCTCGCTAATAAATTCAAAACTGGTTCATTTAAAACAAAAAAGAATTAATTTGAAGGAAAAAGTTAATTTAAGAACGATTAATGGTGTGTATAAATCAGAAAAATTAATAAAAATCAAAGCAAAAATATGGAACATAGAGGAATACATAGACGTATTCGTAATTAATAATGAAAATTTCAACTATGACTTTCTAATAGGATTAGATTGCATAAAAAAATTCAAGTTAATACAGAATGAGAAATTAGAGATAGAACAAAGAAACTCCCATCTCACAGAAAAACAAGAATATCGAATAAATTTCAATGAACAGGTAGACACAGACAATTTTAAAGCCTTAACAAACCACTTGAGTCATTACGAAGAAGGTATAATAAAAAATCTAATAGATAAATATAAAAATATATTTGCGAAAGATAAATATGATATAGGCGTAGTAAAAGATTACGAAGCCAGAATAGATCTCATAGTACATGAATACTGTAGTAAAAGACCTTACCGATGCACAATTGAAGACAAAAAAGAAATAGAGGAGCAAATCTCAGAATTACTTAAAAGAAAGCTAATAGAAGAATCATACAGTCCCTTTGCTGCTCCAGTTACGTTAGCATATAAAAGAGATGAGAAAAAAAAATCAAGACTATGCATAGATTTTAGAGACTTGAATAAAATAATAGTCCCTCAAGCGCAACCATTTCCATTAATTGAAGATTTAGTAATAAAAACAAGGAACTGTAGATATTTCTCAAAATTGGACATAAACTCAGCGTTTTGGTCTATCCCCCTTCGAATCGAAGATAGAACGAAAACGGGATTCGTAACTCAAGAAGGTCAATTTCAATGGACGTGTCTTCCATTCGGATTGAAGACGTCGCCGGCCATTTTTCAAAGAATATTGAGCAACATAATAAGAAAACATAAATTGTCAAACTTCACAGTAAACTACATAGATGACATATTAATCTTTTCAAAATCTTTCGAGGAACATGTAGAGCATCTATCGCAATTACTTGAAGCGATAACAGAAGAAGGGTTCAGATTAAAACTTTCTAAATGCACATTTGCATTAGATTCTGTACAATATCTAGGTCACATCATACAACACAACTCAATTTCTCCAATAAAAGATAATCTAATTTCAATAAAAAATTTTCCAGTACCGAAAAATCAGAAAAACATTAGACAATTCCTAGGAAAAGTTAACTTTTACAACGAATACGTTCCGAAAATTTCACTAATTTTAGAACCTTTACATAATTTACTAAGGAAAGGACAAAAATTCATTTGGTCTGAAGAATGCCAAAAAGCCTTTGAATATATGAAAAATTTCCTCTGCACGCAACCAACACTAGCTATATTCGATGCCAGTCTACCAATACACATATACACAGATGCGAGTCTACAAGGCATAGGAGCTGTATTAAAACAACCACAACTAAATGATGATTCAAAAATGGAAAAACCAGTAGCATATTTTTCGAAAAAACTAAATGAGGCACAAAGAAGAAAGAAAGCTATTTACTTAGAATGCCTAGCAATAAAAGAATCAATAAAATATTGGCAACATTGGCTCATAGGTAGACACTTCAAAGTATTCTCAGATCATAAACCATTAGAAAAGATGAATATTAAAACTAGAACAGACGAAGAATTAGGTGATCTCACCTACTATTTATCACAATACGATTTTGAAATAATATACCGTCCAGGTAAAGATAACTTAGAAGCAGATTGCTTAAGTAGGAACCCAGTATTAGAGTATCAAGAAGACGAAGACGATCAATTGAAAATTGTAAATTTAATAAAAATAGAAGATATTTTCGAAGATCAAAAGAAGAACGAAGATATAAAAACTAACAAAGATAGATTACTTTTAAAAAAGAATCTGTACTATAAAAAACTAAGGAAAAAAGAAAAAATTATACTGTCAGAAGAATTTTGCAAGAAATTTATAGAAAATACTCACAAAACATTTTGCCACATTGGCATAAAACAAATGCAAAGCAAAATATTACCATACTATACAGCGAAAAATATCTCAGAAAATATAGAGAGAATGTGCAAAAATTGCGAGATCTGTATAAAAAACAAGTCGAGAGGACAAGATAAAATTGGTCTAATGTCTAATCTTGGTCCCGCAGAGAAACCATTCGAGATAGTTTCCATAGACACAATAGGTGGATTCGGTGGGTCACGATCCACAAAGAAATACCTACATCTCCTAGTAGATCATTTTACAAGATTTGCCTTTATATTGACATCAAAAACACAAAGCGCAAAAGACTTCATTAAGCTGACGGAAAATGTGCTAAAAGAAAACAATATAAAGACAATTTTAACAGACCAATATCCAGGCATAAACTCAAAAGAATTCAAGAACTACCTGGAAACAAAGAAGATTACGATGATTTTCACAGCAGTTAATGCACCATTCTCCAATGGTTTAAACGAAAGACTTAACCAAACTTTAATAAATAAAATTAGATGCGCAATAAATGAGGAAGATAAAAGAAGGGCATGGACAACTATAGCACACCACTGCGTAGGAAAATATAATGAAACTGAACATACAGTCACTAAGTTCAGCCCAAAATATCTACTACAAGGTGAGGACACCTCAACATTACCAAACGAGTTAAGGGAAAAGAAAGATAATAATACTTTAGACAATGATAGAAAAACTGCCTTCAAGAACAGTTCTAAATACCATGACTACAATAAGAAATTATATGATAAAAACAGAAAAGACTATGAGTTCAATATCGGGGACTTAGTATATGTTGAAAATGGTAATCGACTGAATCGGAAAAAATTAGATGAATTAAGAATCGGCCCTTACAAAATTTTAAACAAAATATCAAAATCAATGTACGAAATCGACACAGGACACAAAAAACCAATATCAAATTTGTTTCATATCTCTAAACTCATTCCAACTCCTGACAATTCAATTGTAATAGGTTCCGCGGTCACCTAGCTACGACTTTATGTAATTTTGTGCCAAAACTTTGTGCCAAATTTTTGCCTTAAAGGGGGGGAGATGTAAGGAGAGTCGATAAGTCAGATCTCCTATAGTACCAACACGACCTAATCACGATAGAAGCCACGAGGTGCAAAACGTGAGAACCAGAAAAGGAGACATAAAGTGAATTGTGAGAATAGTAAAGGAATCAGGAGACTATAAAAGAGTGTGAATAATAACATTGAATGTTGTTTCTTTGTTTGTACAGGTAGGAGGAAAGATTAGTTTAGTTTAGTTTGTAGATTATATTTTGTTGAAAATAATAAAGAAAAAACTCTTTGTTTGTACAGAGAAACAATTCTACTTATTGTTCACCAACAATCCATCAGATAGACAGAACATTATATATATGTCTGGTTTTATTTTTTACTGAAAGGGTGAAGAATATGTATCTCGCTCAACAAAGAAAATCGTGCCAGAGAAGATATTCGAGATTCCCGATTCTTGCTGCCCCAAAAACTGTTTCCAGAAAATAGATACATTGCACCAGAAAAAACTTTTCGACAATTTCTGGCAACTTGGATGTTTCAAGTCACAAAATGTTATGCTGAGCGGCATGATGAAGAATATTTTGCACAAACCAACTGACAGCAACAATAAAGCTGTGAGATTTATTTACTGTTTTCCCGCGCAAATTTATTGCAATGATGAAATCATTACATGTCAAACATTTCTGCTTAAAATTCTGGGCATTTCTCAACGGCGATTCAAAACAGTGGCAGACATGTTAAAAAAGGGTAGAAGCTTCGATGATCAAAGAGGAGGTCCGCGATCAAGTGACGCTTTTTTAAAATTGTCACATAACATGAAGAAAATAATTCATCAACATTGTAATACATTTGAGTATTCAGAATCACATTACAATGTCGATCGTTCTAAACTTAAATATTTTACAGATTGTAGTTTGAATTTAAAAATCGTGTACTCAAAATTCTGCGAATATTATAAGCGCGTGACGAAACAAAATTCTGTACCGATTGGGGAATCAACTTATCGAAAGTATTTTAATCATTTTGTTGATTTCACATTTGATATGCCAAGAATTGACGTCTGTAATGATTGTTTCATACTTAAACGTTATGGCCCAGAGGAAGAAGAAGCGATACATAGATCCAAATACGAAAATCATGCAAAGATGAAAAAAGAAATGTTATCATACGACGATACTTTGTGCCTTGAATTTGACTTCGGTCAAAATTTGCCGCTCCCAAAAGTTCCAGTCATCGCGCAATTTTATCTTCGCTTGATATGGTATATTATATTCAATATTAACGTTTATGAAAAAAATGGGATTGACAAAAGCTACATGTTCACGTTTTTAGAGGGCTACACAAAAAAGGGAGGAAACACGGTGTGCAATTTATTGCTTCACGTTATTTTGAAAGAAATCGAATCAACTTGTTACAATCGCTTATGTTTATTTTCGGACGCATGTGGTGGTCAGAATCGTAACCACATGATGATGGTTTTTTTGTCTTCTTTGTCTTGCAAGCTTCAAATTGAAATTCAACACCTATACCCTGTTCGCGGACATTCTTACAGTGCGTGCGACCGAAATTTCGGCATGTATGGCCAGAAGAAAAAAAGAATGGAAACTATTGAAACTGGAGATGATTACGATGAGTTGATTCGAAGCGCGAAAAACCCTCCATTTATTATGGTGAAATCGGCAGATTACGATATCAAAGATTTTGAAGCAGTGATACAAAAAAAAGATGTAATCCCGAAGTCATTGAAAATCAGCAAAGCTGTGAAGCTGGTATACTTTCCAAATGGGTGGGTTGATGTGTATCAAGATTATTATGACAAACCAAAAAAATACCTCATTGAAAAGACAGTTACATTTAACGAGTTGATTGAGGCTTCAGTGCCTGAAATTTGGGGGTTATCTCCCGAAAAAGTCAGAGACCTGAAGGCACTGATGAAGTTTTTGAGCGAAAAGGGGAAGAAATACTTTGAAAATTATATAAGCGAAATGACTATTAGACCAAAAAAAAAATAAGATTTCACCCACTTCGGATTCTGTGAAATAAGTATACGTACAAACAATTTAATTCACAAATGTCAAATA
>JARQTI010000600.1:15004-28820 GCA_030142655.1 Trachelus tabidus
GCATGCGCACGCCACCGCTGCGCCATCTGATCGGGAGGTTATATCACTAATCCTATGTTTCACTATAGCCCATAGGAATGTCATCCCCCTGATTCTCAGGGGCATTGGCGACATTTCACGTCTGCGCAAAGCACAAGTTTCGTCAAGGAAAAATCAAAACAATCAAGATGGCTGATCCCAATAACGAAGCTGCTTCGTCAAGTGGAGTTTCGGAACCAGCATCTTCAACTCCTACGATTCGTGACGACCTCGAAAAGATTGAAGATTTCTTGGAACCTGATAAGAAGCGCCGCAAACTTCTGCGGGGTGATGGCAAAACTGAACAAAAGCTGGAACACCGATTGGGCGGCATCCTTTGCTGCGCTGTTTGTCTTGACCTGCCGAGGGCAGCTGTTTACCAGGTAAATTTGTATAATAATTCTTTTACATAATTTATAGTAGAATTAAGTAAAGAATGTTCCATTAAAAACGATGCATACAATTTTTATTGTCCAAACATTTGTTTTTGTACATAACTATATTATACTTCACATTACTACTGGAACATGATATAATACTTACAAATTGTTGAACTGTTCATATAATAGTCTAATTTCATTGTTTTAAATTTGATTGCAACGTTATATTATTTATGTTGCAATTACAGTATGTTTCATCATTTTATGGTCATACTTTCTGTGCCATATATTTTTACATACACATTGAACAAAAACATTTTTTACAAGAATGTTTTGAATTTTTTTGATTGTTACTCACGGTTTTTTACAGGGTTTTTCGCCGTTTTTTTACAAGGTTATTCACTTTAATCGCATTAGCTGAAGTTAATCACAAATGGATAATTTCATCAATCAGAACAATGTGACATCATTACATCATTACGTCATAACATTAGGTTTGTTTTCATTACCTACACTTACTGCATTTTTCAAAAACTGGAAACTCTTATTGGATGATATTTTAAAGTAACCAATGAGAACTAATCCATTTTGAAAAGTACATAAAGTGTAGATAATGAGAACAAACCTATTACTAACATGAGCTTCAGAAGCCCATTTTCTTTGACGAGGTTCAATGCATAAACTTGTCCGTTTGACTGTGTTATTAGCCAATCAGGGACTTGTATTTCGAAGATAAACGGAGATTATGCATTGAATTATATTAAAGAAAACAGGCCAGAATCATTCATTTGTTTAACTGGTCAAACTACCTCAACTAACAGAATCATTCAATTGCATCTAAGTTCAGGTGGTGCGATTGTAGTGAATAACCCTGTATAAATATTGAATATAGATGCATGAAATTCATTGTTATTGTATAAGTACTATTACTATTCTTTGCTGTCTTCTTAATTGGTAAAATAAATATTTTCATTAAAAGTATGTTAATACGTAGCCAACCGAATGGGTAGAACATACAGTTTGCTCTAGTGCATGGTTGGCTAAATGTTAATGATAGAGTCATGAAATGGTGAAGTACATCATATGTAAAACAATACTTGTATGCAGTTAATTTCTATAATTTAATTATATTTATGAAATCCTTTACTTATTTCAATTGCATATAATGCACATATAGTATAATCCTTTAAGTTTATATTAAATTGTTTAAATATCATGGAATAAAGTAAATGCTTAATTACTTTTCTTAGTATAAGGTGGTAAAATCTATAATTCATTTTTGCTGTGAATGATTATTTTGATCAAAATATATGTCATATATAGAAAAATGATAATTTAATGAAGATTGTTACATGTAGTTGCTTCAGTATCATCTATTAAGTTCTATGCAATTAATTTGGGAAATTTACTACCACGTGCAATTTAAAAAATCATGAAAGCTTACGAAATACAGAATATTTAGTGGATTCATATAATATGTTAACATTGTTTTTTAATAATTTATTGAAGGACATAAATATTTAACAATGGATGAAGTAAAATTAGGTAAGGCGTGAATATATATAATTCTTTACTTTGATATATGAGAGGTAGGTAATTGCATGTTTAAATTATTTTAATTGAAACATAATTTGAAACAAAAATGATTATTTATGTATTGATTGAGTATCAAAAGAGTATATTTAGATATTTTAATAGATATTAACATTAAAACCAGAGATTACATTTTCAGTAAAAGTACAGTTCAAACAGTCACACACATTATACAATTGTGTATTATAAAAAAAATATTAATTATAGCATCTGTTTCCTGACACAATTGGTGAGTTTATATGATAATTCTTTATAATATGAATATGCCACTAACCTATTTTTATATGAAAACAAGTAATTGTACTTATTTTTCTTGATTGTACAAGGCTATAATTCATAGCATGTATGAATATTTAAATCTTTTAAGATGAATATTCATTAAAGTGAGTACAGGTTGGCACAACTGATGTAATTGAAGACTATTGATGATTTTATAAATTACTGTGATATTTACATTATCAAAATTAGGGGGTATAAATATATTTTATTCAGAACATTTTTATTTAGTAATTAATCTAAATCTCAACCTAATCAGTTTTATTAGAACATAGTATTTTGATTAATCGTTTATGATAAAGCACAGGAAAACCTATTTTCATTCTTCAATATCTTCCTTGTAAACATGACGTTGTCATCAAAGAGAACTACGTTACAGAAATTGTTTCTGATAAATGAGTTTATTGTATATTCTATCATTTTAACTACAATCTGTGGAACAGAACACATTATGATGTATGAATACTCAAAAAAAAGGGAATGTTTTAACTGTCAGTATTGCCAATCTTATATGCGCTTTTTGCGGTTATTATTTTTAATATAATTAGATATGCTATAATATATCCACAAATAGTGTCGTAAATTTATGAGTGTGTGGCAGTTTGTTTAGTGATAGGGAGTGAGAATGAAAGGAGTGAAATACCAAAATTCATTGTATGCCATGTATGGTTTAAAAGGATGTTCAGAATAATAAACATCATTGAAGGTTTTTAGTTAGTTATTTTAAATCTAATCACCTAATATACCTCTCCTACATTTTGCTATCCTATTTTAAACCATTTATTGTGACATTGCTAATAGCAACAATATGCTATTTTCAATATGAGATTTAACGTTATTTTACTCTAATCCTATATTGTGATAATGTAACAATTAATGGAGTTCATGCGATTGTGTGTTTCAGGTTTTAAAACATCAAAATCATGGTAACAAGTATCGTATTAGTTTGGTTATTCTAATTTATTTATGCTCGGTTAACATTCAAATAAGACATATATGTTAACAGAGCATAATATCAAGAGAACATGTGGAGATCTAAAATCTTTACTTTGGTTATGGTCAATTTTCTCAATACAAACGGTGATGCTATTTTATACAAGTTGCGTTTTGTAATACTACAGAATAGTAAAAAATTGCTCTGAAGGCGGTTATACCGTTCATTTAACGATTACTCTCAAACTGAGAACACACCAGTACATTTTACTTCCTATTTAAGGTTTACAATGCTCTAGTAATTATTGCAAAAATGAATATTAATTAGGCATGCTGAAATGGTGTTTGCAGTGCACTAATGGACACTTGATGTGCGCTGGTTGCTTCACTCATGTCTTGGCAGATGCCAGATTAAGGGACGAACTAGCAACGTGTCCGAACTGCAGAATTGAAATCAGCAAAACATCAGCATCTCGAAATTTGGCTGTTGAAAAAGCGGTATCTGAATTGCCAGCTGAATGTCAATACTGCGCTAAAGAGTTTCCTCGAAATTCTTTGGAACGACATGAGGAAACTATGTGTGAAGAAAGGTATATGTTTCGATAAATTAATAATTAAACATCATTTTAACAGCAAGTTATGATTCTTTTTGTATTTATAGGATATCAAGCTGCAAATATAGCAGAATTGGTTGTCCATGGAGAGGTCCCAATCACGAAGGTCCAGAACATGAAGCTCATTGTGTTCATCCTCATCGTACTGGTGCCGATGTAATGGATGCATTACGAGATATCGATGCTAGAATGTTGGAAGAACGGCGACTCTATGACAACGTTTTCGATCTTTTATCCTATGAGAAAATTACTTTTAATGGTTAATTTCAAGGTTTTTTTTTTCAAATTTCTCATATAATGTATTCCGTAAAACTGGTGTAGCTAATTTTATAGCAACAAAGTAAATGTTTCTTGTAAGCTAAACAATTGAATAATTCTGGAACGTTGGGTAACGTTTTCGTGAAGAGAAAATTATGAACTAAAACAAAATACTGAATTTTTGTTTTCATATGCCAAAAATATTTTAGTTTGTCAATAACGGTTCAATAACCTATTCTGTAGAATAATTTAGTAGTAATTCTTCTGAATACTTATTTTTTTTTGCATTTGCTAGAAAGTTATGGGAAAATTAATTTTACTAAAAAATTCAAGAGCTTGACTAAAATATCATGGTATGTTAAAAATAATGAACTAGCAACAAAGCGAGTGCAAATCTCTAATTTTCTATATTCTGAATTATCTACTTTAGCTGAATAATTATTTCTTTATATCTATGGAGTCTTCTGAAGTTAAACTTTATACTGTCCAATTAACGCAATGGAATCACAGAATTTCCCTAATTATCAAGTACAAAAGCGTTTAAGATTTTCCGAATTTGTTGTAAAATGTAGTTTGGTGTATTGACAATTTGGAGTTAGTTACCAAGTACGATTTGGTGCATATTTTCACTTGCACTAGGTGATACATACGCGGTGTTGTTAAATTTGGTCAGTTGAAAATGTCGTTAAATATACTTACATGTATTTAAATGGTTATATTTGACATCGTGGTCTATAATCTACTTAGCTTATTAATGTCACACTATTGTGAAAACTCGATGTTTCTTACGTTTTTATTGTCTATCAGTTGTATTCTAAAGTTCATTGCTAGTACCAGTAATCGTTCTCTATCGGATATAAACAACAATATTTAAATTACTAATAATGAATTATAGAATACAACCTACTTATCAAAAACAGTTAACACCACCAAATTGAAATGTTTTTGCAGATTTACAAATGAAGCCATACCGTACGGACGAGTTTGTCCACAAGCTTTTTTACGAAACATCCCGCTTTACAGCTTTCAATAATCAATGGGTAGTTAAAGCCAGAATTAATAACAGTCAACGTGATCCCACTCAAAGTTCAGAACGTGACATGACTTATCAGGTTTGTTATTTGAATTTATCGATAAACCTATTGACTATAAGATCAAGTAAACACTCCGTAAGCAAGGAATCGTATAGTAATGAACATAAGAATACTAAGATATAATTCACAGATATAATTAAAATTCGTGCAGAATTTATGAGAGAGTATATTTTTTAAACCGCGTGATGATATATTACAGCTGATTTTGAAAACGAAAACTACGTACCCCTTGCCTCTTCATTATTTGATCTTAAAAGGACCATTTGGTGATATGAAAGTTCAGCCAAGGATTCACAAATTTGACTTTACTGAACAGGACAACGAAAGCCCTTATTTACCTCTCCCATTGCCAGATACAGCAGAGTGTAACAGACTACTTGCTGCAAAGGCCATCAGTTTTCGGTAAATATATCTTTTTACTAGGAAATGATAAATTTACACTCTAGTTATGCTGCAAAGATTATTATATAAGTATTGTTGCTGAATATAACGATGTAATAATGGTTGTCAATACTGATACTAAATTTCGCAATGTTAATGCACTGTTTCAGATATAATCGAGCCACGAGTTCGATGTGTTTTTTTTAACAGATCAAAAATAATGAAGTCTTTTGCAAGGTCACACGTACACTGCACAAATATTTGTTACAAAGTATGCATTGGTTTTTGAACTAAATATATTTTATTTTTCTATTTTAGTATATATTTACATCATTTTATGGAAAACCACATGTCATTTATTAAGGATTACATTGTTTGCTAACTATAAAAATAAAACATATTGAACTCGTGGATCGACTATAGTCATGGTCAATAACCGAAAATTGTCTATCATTCAAGTGATTTATAGTTTATTTTTAATTATTAATAGCGTACTAATTCATCATCTTGTACCTCCTTTCTAACGTTATCCTTCAACGGCTAAATGCCCGCAAGGTTAATAGTTATACACTTGTATTCCTTTTCAAGATCTTCCCCTATATTGATATGCTTTAGAAGTGTTGATAATATTTGATTTCTATATAGTTTATTTATTTGTTCATATTATGTCTAACCCGGCTGTTTTTTGCAGATTAATTATGTTTCTGGCATCAAAGTAAGTTAATCCAAGGATTTCCATCTTATTGCAATGAACATATTAGAAGGAAGACTTAATTATTCTAATAATGATAAGATCTAAGTAACAAACTTATTGGCAATTATTTAATATTGAAGAATAGTAAAGAATTTCGCTATTATTAATAGTAAAAATGCAATGTTATCATGTCTCTTTAGATTCATTAATAGGTAGATTTAGTAAAAACAAAAAAATATGATATAATGTAATTAGATGTAACGTAATATATCATTTATGTTATATATAAATATAGCGCTACAGAGCACCAAACATACTGAGAATCGATATTAAGATTAGTGGATTTTCGTTCATGTCATTTCGTAAAGCAATTGGCAGGCCTATCATTTACTGGATATTCCTATAATTATTTAGTAAAAGGTGGTGATTCCATTATTTCTACTTGAATCAATCGGTATACTAATAGATTACTACTGTCGAATACTTTTCCTTAGAATATTGTTAAATTAAAAATTATGAATACATTTAGATGATCTTATGGTCGAGCTGTAAAATATATTTCATTTAAAAAAAACGATCCCATTATGGTTGGTAATGTAAGCAAGTCCTTCGAATGTGGCGTTAATTTTACAGTTTTACAATAATGAGTATCTCAATAAGCAGTTGATTAAATCAGATTTAATTAGACTCTTCTAATTGTAAAATGTCGAGTGAAGAATCATAAACAAATGAGCAAAAATTATATCACGCGTTCGTTCAATTCAGCAGTTACAAATTATGCTTTAACAACCATGAACATATAAAAGATGCGTACTTTGACGTTTCAATATTATTTCAAATAGAAAAAATGTCTTATATTTATAGGTATAAAATGTTATGTTCTTTGAGCTTTCAACAACGTGAAACATGAAAGTTTATTTTATTTCTATTTCTCTTTTCTAGATGCATATATAGACTTTTGAAGTATATTCTCAAACTAACACTTTAAATGACCATTCTATAATACAATGCAACGGGACACGGAACACGTATCACGGCGCGGTATTCAATTGTATTTTTGCAAAATTCCATAGGATCCTCCAATTAGGAAGAAGAAAATCGTTTTTAAAACTGAGAGTTTACTAAATCTCTACGATTTTTGATACGTCTCAGACATGGCAACGATACGGAAGACGGTTGCTCTAGGGTTATTACGTATCTTATGAATCACGGAACGTGATGAGTAGCATCGAGCATGTCCCGACTCTCGCGTTCCTTACACCGTGTAAAGGCCATTCTACAATGCAACGTGATACGTATCGCGGAACGTATAAGCGGAGCAATATTCAACTTTATATTTCCCTAGTTCGATTGGATCCTCCAATCAAGAAGGAAAAAATCGTATTAAAACCGAGCAGGGCAATTGTTTTTTTTTCACGTAATCCGTTACAGATTACGGAACGGGGCATGCTCGATGCTGCTCATCACGTTCCGTACTCCGTATCTCATTACGTATTCACGTAAAAAAACAATTGCCCCAACAATATTTTAATGCTTGAAATGTCATTACCTGTCACCTGTCATTATCTGTTAATATATAAATATTTAAAAAAAATGTATATGCGTTTATTCATATGGATAAGTACATTATTACTTCATTTTTAATGTAACGATGACTTTTATCGTAGAGAAATTTGATTTCTCTAACGATATTGATAATGACCTCATTTATAGAGTTGGTAATGACATTTCACGTATGAAAATATTGGCAGGGCAATTGTTTTTTTCATGTAAGCCCGTTACGGTGCACGGAACGGGGCATGCTCGATGCTACTCATCACGTTCCGTGATCCGAAAAATAGGTAATGTGCCTAGTAACCGCTTCCGTATCGTTTCTATGTCGGAGCGTAGCCAAAATCGTGGAGACTTAGTAAACGCTCGGTTTTAAAAACGATTTTCTCCTTCTTGATTGGAGGATCCAATAGAATTAGGTAAATATACAATTGAATATCTCGCGGTATATATGTTCCATGTTACGTGTTCCGTTGCATTGTAGAATGGCCTTAAGCTTTTTACACACAAAATAACTTAACGCCGTAAGACGTAAGGATAAGAAAACCGACCAATCAGAATCTAGTATTGTCCCCTCAACGTTTCTCCGTATGATGTTAGCCGTAGTAATGAATAATATCGTAAAGACGAAATCGTTACGGCTTACTTCTTACGGGAAACCGATCACAAGCCTTAAAAATCGGTTTTTATTTGACGAGAGATGAGTGGCATTGCTTCTATGAAAAACATTTTCTTTGTGTGAAAACAAAAACAAAAAACACCGCGGTGTGATTGACTGTAACTTACTCTTTACGCGTTTGGTGTGTGATGGTGCTTATTGATTACGGCTTACGCTTACGTCTTACCTCCTTACGTTATTTTGTGTATGAAGGGCTTTAATTGCTCTTACGCTTAAAAAATATTAACCAATAAGTTAAGAACAAATTTTTGAAGGCACCCATCATATTTTTTACAATTCCCAAGGATAAATTTATAAATTGCCCATGTCATAGCTAATTATTACGCATCATTTGTCAGAAACTATTGAATTTCTTCAATTTATCTAGCTAAGTGTTAGATACAGGTATACAGGGTGTCCCAAAAGTTATAATCCTCCGAGTGTAGGGAGGTAGCTGGTGCCCCTCCGTACGCACCTGCGAAGTTTCAGCTTCCAGTTCGCAATAGTGTTGAAGTGGGAAGCGATTAAAGTCTACCAATCAGGTGAGACGTCAGTATTACACAGTTACACAGCGTCGGAAGCTGAGTGAAACTGGCGTCAGTCTTCTTTTTTTCATTTCAGCCCGACGCGAAGCCATGCCTATTATCCTATGATAATGTAGGAAGTAATAAGGATCTGTTGCAGTAGCTAAATCTGAAATCTGTCACCTACAAGTATTATGTAACTTGGTTTAGACGATAAAAGCGTATCAGAATAAATCGTGGAAAAAAATACCAGTAAAAGGATCAGTAAAAATATCTTTATGCCTCGCACATATCTTCCCATACTTCCCCTATACTTAACATTACAATAAAAACAAAGCAAGTATGGAGGGAAATTTTAACAAAACGTTTTATCAATCAAAGTAACATAAACATATTAACTAGAACAACTGTGCAATGTTTGCATAAATTAAACACTTATAAATTTTCCTTACTGCTTTCCTCTCATTGTTCTGCATAAATTTTGTTAATATTTGTCGTTACCGTCCACATGATAATTTTAAATCCTCCGGCATTTTACTATTTATATAAACTGCAAAGAATAGACGTTAATTGACATTAGATTTGAAACTGACAAAAGATTAATAATAGGATAATCGCTTTACGACATTGCGTCATTGACACAGAACGTTTGACAATTTGTAGGGAAATTATAAAATTTGAAACTTTTTCATACACATTCGTAATCAACTTCCCGAAAACAACTGTTGCATAGCTACATCCCACAAAAAAACACTTTGGTGTAAATAAGGTCGCCAAGTACAAGTTTTCTGTAAATTTGTTTCTTTCAAAAACCACTAGTATTTATAGCTTACATTTATTGTTCCACATACAAAAAGTACTAAAGTCAAATTTAGTCTCTAAATAGTCGGGAAGTGGGTGAAAAAAGTGATAAATAGATTTTTTCAGAAACAAACAGAAAGTCAAGTTATTATAAAAGCTTGTAAATCGGCCCTCGATCACCTGTATAATGTGAACTCGTAATGTGTGAGGATCGATTCAGGATATTGAAAATTAGTATGAATCATATACTATTCGATAAAATGCATGAATCGAATGGTCGAGACATTACATTCTTACTTTTGACATTATCGTAAATATTCTCAGGGATTTTATCAGTTTTTCCTTTCCCAATAGCTGTCATCTTGATCAAATCCTTAGGGCCTATAACTTTTCGCATTATCCAACAAACTAATTTATTTGGTTGTTCAAATTTTTTTGTCATTTCTTGTAAATCCGATGTTGGAATATAGAATCTAGATTTTGGGACTATTTCACTCTAAAAATGTTTCAAGAAATATAGCAAAACAAGAACTAGGAATGGTACTACAATTGGTACAAAAATATGCGATTTGTTATTTTTTTTTTTTCCAATTTATTGCGGTATTTTATAGAGAATATGTTTGTATTAGTACCTATTTTACAATTAATGTACAACGTGTAAAAAACACAGTAAAGGAATAATTACTGAAAAGCCTAAAAAAACTATTTGTCACCTAAAATAGAATCGCAATGTTGCGCGCGTTCGGCGGAACTGCAATAGCGGCGCGACTTCGGTCGAATGTTAGAATGTTTATGCTCGTCATTTGTACAAATCTAATACGATCGAGCTGAATTTTGGATATAGTATAATTAAATGTATATACAATCGATGGATATTAGTTGTTATGGACAATTGAAAAATTTATAGCGACGTTTTCGAGCTCAAAGTTGTGAAAACTTCGTGCACTGTTTGTACATTGAAGTTTCGAAAAATAAGCCATGATACTACATTCGTTAGAAGCGGCAAAGACTGACGAAAATTTCTACGCAAGAATCAACTTGATATGACTATTATTACCGGAGTAATCACGATTTAAAAATTTTTTGTCGGATTAACGTCGTGCGTAGCAACGCGTATCCCTTCTCTTACCTACTAGGCAAAGTCGGTTCGCGCGCTCAGGACGTTCTGCTTTCCAGGGGCTCAATTATGAAAGTGAAAAATCATATTTCTAGAGAAATATTATTCTTTATTAAAATGATTTAATAATTAGTATTTTAAGCACAACGGTATGAAGCATGGTGGAGTAACAATCGCAATTAACTATCATTTATGTATTCCGAAAAGCAATTCTACGTATTTCAGTTACTTTACGGGAAGGAAGTGCTTAAGAAGTTCAAATCTTTATTCGCGGTGTTAGATTAAGTTGCATATTTGAAATTTTTTACAGATTGAGAACTGGTCCGTACTATGATTCTATTGCAACACCCATTACCGATATTTTTAGCAAGAAATTAAATATTAAAACTCATGAATTTGACACAGATTCTTATAGGATAGGCGCCTATCGAGTACTAACATTATTTAATACATTTGGCGATTAGATAGCTTCGATACAAAAGGTCTCACTTGTGTATTATGTGTCCCGATTTCAACAAAATTATAAAAAAGTAGATTAACTGGAGTTTTAGCACAGAAATATTGAATTGGAGATGACAAAAAGAAGATAAGCCAAATGACTATCTTTCGCTCAAAGGCTGCAAGTGAGGCTTGGCAACGTCGCACATTCGGCTAGAGAATGTGTGAGAGAGACCGAAATATACAGGGTGTCCCATTTTAACTTAGACAGTGGGATATCTTGAAAACAGGGAGTTTTGTAAAAAATCTTTGAAACAAAAGTTTTCGGGCTGAAAGGGGGCCATCTAGTGAGATACCTGAATTTTTAGCCTGGGGCCTGTGTTGGACCCATATTTTAACTTAGACAGTGGAATATATATTGCGACGATATTTCTTTCTTTGGCAAAACAGAACAAGATAAACCCGGAAATCGGGGACGCAAGTGGTCTCGGCAAGGTCGAAAGAGAGGTTGGGCGCCAGGTGCCCGCTAAGGAGTACCACGAGTCTGGGCTCGTTATCGATACCGCGAAAACTGAGAGAAGAGATAATCCAGGGTAACCGATTGTCACCGGGCAAACTAAACCTAAAAGTGCCACCAGGCGAACTAAAACTAGAGGTGCCACCAGGCGAACTAAAACTAAGTGTGCCACCAGGCGAATTAAATCTAAGATTGCCACCAGGCGAACTAAACCTAAGGGCACCACGGCCACTCAAAACGCGATAAGGCACCACGGCCACTCAAAATACGGTAAGGCACCACGGCCACGAAAGCGAAGAGAAAACGTAACTAAACCTACTGGTTACCCGGTACTCGAAAACAAAGGCGACAAGATTAGACCACTATACGTCCCACGGTAAGCCGCTTCAGAGGCTAGCTCGCCGGAAGCGTCGCGGCGTTCAAGAGGTTAGGACGAGGAAACCCAGCCAAGGACGTTTAGGAAAGTGATACGAAATACGACAAATAAATAAGCAAAATGAAAGAGTTAACGCACCGGAGCTGTATTAAGCAAAAAGAAAACATAAGTAATAAGTAAACTCAAGAGCGAAATTACAAAAGCAATAATTCAGGCATTAAAGAAGGTGCGAGCGAAATCCAAGCATAGTCAACAAAAGTCTTAAGATTAATTCACAATAATCGGCATTCAGAGTCGGAAGCTATACAATGCAAAAGAAATACGAATCACCAAAATAGAAGTTAAGAGTTATAGACGCCTTCTATTCATCGGAAAATCACGGCGGTGAAGGCGATACGCGTGACCGCTCACGCAAGTACAACGCGAGTTCGATATATCCTAAAACAATATTTCCGCAAAATTAAGACAGACGGAAAAATCTAATTACTCGGAATAAACTAACACATTCGTTTTGGAAGTAAACTAATATAGTCGTAAGAAATGAACCAAAATCGCATGGAAATAAAATAACACGACAGAGATAAATTAATAAATTCGCTTCGACATAAAATTACAAACTAGCGATAAATTAACCAAAATCGGAACGCAAGAAACGGCAGAGGAACGGCAGCGGAACGAGCTGCGCGGTTCCAATTCTCGCACGCGCGAAGTAATAACCGCGATCGGCGATAGTAACACGAAAGAGTCACGCAAAAGAAAGATAAGTTCGTATGGACCCGACAAAGAAATAATACACGCGGGTTCGTTAACACAAGCGCGAGATCGCAAACACAGAAATCATTACAATAAAATAGAAAAGTTCACAATAGATTAATACGAGAGATGGCACAAAAATATCACAGTCAGAAAAAGAATACAAGATATTATAAGGAATATTTAATTATCGTTGCAGCAATAACGTTCTCGGAACGGGTAGTACAATTTCGAAACCGGCGGAAGGCTCGGCGTCGAGGAACGTAAACAATAAGGTCGCCTGGAAGGGCGCCTGGCGCGCGACGTTAGAGGGACGTTCGCGATACGTAAAGTTCACGAAAGGGATACAGCGATAGAAAGGCGGAAAATACACTAATGTTCGGCAACGATAATTAGATACGAAAACACCAGCAATAATTCACAGAAAGAGAAACGGAAGATATCGCATACAAAATTAGGAATATGAAAATCGGAAACACACTTCAGCAGAAACAGATAGTTAGGCAAAATTAGAGAAATCAGTTATTTAGTCCAGGCAGAAAGAGGAAAATCGAAGAGACAGTAATTTCATAAATAATCAGAATAAACACGGCGTTGGCTCGCCACTAAGTGTAGCAGAACATAAGATTTGAAAACCCTCCAAGTCGTTAGATAGAATTAAAATAACAATTTCCAGTAAACGATATCTTAGAACAATAGGCAAAATATTATAAACTGGCAGCGAGAGAATCTGGCTGTAGAACAACCAAGCCGGTCAACCCGGGGTCACGCGTTCAAGCAGGCAGATTCCCACGTTCCGTTAGCGAAGATTCCAGAAAATTCGTTAATTACAGAAAAGGT